>VSDK01012287.1:934704-965553 GCA_009767595.1 Symbiodinium kawagutii
GATAGCCACATAGGATGCGTCTTCAAAAAAAGTACAGCAGTACACTCAACAGGTTAGAGCATCATGAAGCTAATGAAATCTAATGTCACACATAATCCAACCAACCAAAAGAGCCCACTAGCACAGTGGCACTTGCAGGTCTGTGTGTGCGCATGTGCTGCGGCGTGTGTGTCTGCGTGTTTCAAACGGCTGTCAGCGATTGCTTGCCGTTTTCACTCAACTTTGTGCTTGTTACATGTTTGTTCCTGGGCCCTTGCTGCTTAAGATGTGAATTGAATGGAAACTTCTTAAAACATACCTAGGCACCTAATCATAAATTCATTTGACCTTGGTTGAACCTGGGCCACTTACAAACCTTGCATAGCTCTTTAAAAGCACACTGAAGAACCTGGCCCTCTGCCATCTGCTAGATCCTATGCTGTCAAGGTGCCAAAGGTGAATAGCTCTCCCTGGAGTGTCACAGCGCCAGTGCAGCCCTGCTGCCCGCCACCACAAGCAACATGAACCACCTGTCGCCTAACATGGCAGTGAGATAGAGAAAAGAAAACCTGAGGCCATTTTTGCAATTGATGGGTTCCATCTGGTGGTCGGACAGCAATCCCCTCATCCTCATGAATTGTGGATTTGCCCCCAGGAATCAAACCAAAAAAAAGCAAGCAACTAAAACAAGATTCAGCCACTCCGCAAGTCCTTCTACACACACAGTGGCGTACAAAACAGCTAGGCAACATGTTGCCCAAATCGGCCCAAAGACCTTGACACTGAGGCAAGTTTTAAACAAAATAGCCTTTCTACATCAAGACATTCCAAAGAGGGGGTCGTTAGAGTGCTACCGCATCAAGCCCGGAATGGTCAACTTTGCAGAGCAATCCTCATAATCCCAGTATCACCGGAGTAGTGGGGAACACCCAACCGCAACATATCACTTCTTACTGGGTGTAGCTCGAACCCCTCAACTGCATGCCTGCTGATGGAGTGTCCGGTCCAGTGAGGTGTGTCTCATCCCCCTTGTTGCCAGGGTGGGACAGGGGTGAATGCCGCCACCCAATGACCATTTGACGGACAAGATCCTGCACCCTGCAAATACTGCTAGAAACAGTCCATGTCTGTCGGTGGCTTCGTCCGCATGGGTGTTCTCCAAATAGGGAAGCACAAACATGGTTGGTTTATTTCTACACATTGTTACTAATCTTGGATGATTTGGGGGCACCCCTGCTTTGAGAAGCACTGGCATGACAACTGCCCATCACTTCCCCAACCTGTGTCAAGGTTGGAAAAACATCGTTTAGCAGCAGGTTATGATCTGTTTGTTTGGATCTGCCGTTTTGAAAACACGCGCAATTGCGAGGATCAATGCCAATGAGGCCGGGGGGGTATTGTCACGTTCAAGATGATGCATATCTGATGATAATCATCAGAATGAGCTCGCTATTGTCATCCCGACAGACACATGTCTTTCCACTTGTGGTGGTCGCCCTGATGAAACCGGATGAAACCAATGAAGTAGCGGATAGTAGCTGTTTGGCCAGCAACATTGCTGCGCGAACGCTTTGCGCACCAAGAATCATTCCAGGCACAGGATGGGGCAAAGCGCAATTCACTGATGGAAATCGCACCTTGTCCTACAGTGATTGCCACAAGTCCAAACATCAGGTGAGAGAGCCACGAGGACCCAGCATAAATCAGTCCCTGCAAAACTAAACCCTCCAGAAACATTCAATGATAGATTTCATTGGACTTCCAGGTGGTTTGGGGAAACTAAAGAGCGGACCTAACGATGCTCAAAAATGGAACGGCGAATCGTGAAACTAGCCGCCATGAGAACTGCTGCATAGAAAGGTGAAAGATAAACCGAGGAAATGCTTCGTGAAAGACAGACTAAAGGGAACCAAAGCAGTGACGGCGATTAAACTTATGCGACTATCATCTGAACGAAGGCAGCAGCATCACCCTCACTTACGAGCGTGACCTAGTCCGACCATTGAGTCTATTCAGTCCATTTGTTCCTTCCCTGGCACCCCCCTTCTGAGTCGACATTAAAGATACGCTTTCATATGCTTTCCTTCAGCCGGTCGCGTGGGATGCTACTTGTTTCTCCATGTCATGCCGATAAGTTCCACACATTGGGTTCAGGTGACATCTTGGAGGCCCAAATGACTTGACTTGAACAATAATTATAGAACACTGGCCGTTTCCATGACCAATCCCTCGGGTACATGGTATAGACACGCCAGTTTCAAGTTCCGGCCCGAGTTGGAATCACCCAATGATGTTCTAGCACTACCCGAATCATGAATGAGGTACTTCTAGTATCTTCTAGTGGCAGTTTCTAGCCCTGCCCTAATCAATGATAACAAGAAAGTGGTACTCAAACCTCGGCGTGTCCTTCAGGTGGTAAGTGCCTTTGGGGGCGGCCAGGGAGGCCTGACCGTATGGGGCCGGTGCCCTTCCACTCCCGTGCTCCGACCTGTCCCAGCTGTCCATCGCTACCACGACCCCAGGTGTACAGCTGGCCACCTTCCAACAGGCTGCACCAAGGGTGTGGCCATGGGTGCTGGCGGCCATGGGCCGAGCAGTTCGCCAACAACTAGCGGCTAGTACAGGTTAATGGTCACTGGATTGTAGGCAACACTTGTTGGGGATACCTCAGGTATGTATGGCTATGGGTCAAGCAGTTGACCAAAAAAAAATGGGAGGATATCGCCAACAATAGGGAAAACAGCCGGGTTGATCATGGGGGGAACCAGGGGTACTGGGTTTTGAGGCATAGGGGTGACAGGACTGTGAAGCAGCCATTTTTTCATAAGCATCAGACCAGGATCCCTCGCAAACAGCCAAGTAGCTGGGTTTTCCAACATTTTGCTAGGCATCAGACATAGCCCACAGATCTACAGCACATAATTAGCACAAATAATGTTAGCACGCAGCACAAGCTTTCGTGAGCCAGCCGTTCCTTAGCAAACCTACAGGCGCCTAAGACTACAAAGTGAGCCGCTAATCCATGGAATCGGACTGTACGACGACCACTCAAACACAAACAGCTACTTATGGCTAGATTTCAAGTATATAGCTAATAATTCGCAATATAATATAGCATGAGAGCTACACGTAGTATACAGCGAATGCTATAGTTGTATACACATCACCCCCCACCTCCGCGTGCCACCAAGTCGGCCACGAGATCCGGTGCTTCCGCTCCACCCGCCGCTGGCTCGGCAGGTTCAGGTGGCGCTGCAGGTGCTGGTGGGGCCGGATCCGCCTGGTCAGGGCTCACCTGGCGCGAAGGTGGTCCCAGCATCACATCCTGACCTATGATTGACTGGTGGGTGGTGCACCTGGTGGTTGAACCGCCCATATGAAAGGTATGCCTTTGTCAACCAACCATTTGTTATAATTTATAATGATTACGTTTGGGAAAATGAAAAATGTTTGAAACCACCAACCAGTTGAGAATTGAGTTGGCCACCCAATTTTTGACATGCGTCGCAAACGTAAAAACGAATTCCGATGCTGCAATTGTGGGAAAATCATTGGTTCGGACTACAATATTGATGTATACGCACGGCACGTTCGGCATAAGAACCACGAGATACACGCATGCATGCTTCTAGTTGATGTTTGCTTCAAGATGCGTTTGCAATCTGCATAAGATGACACAACCCTGAAGCAAAGCCTCGGCGGATGCTGGTTCTGTTCCTTCAGATGCCACAGCAGCTGGTGCAGCCGGTACTTCTGGCGATGGAACTGTTTCGGGCCTCAAAATCTTTGAGGCAAAGGTGATTCTTGAGGAGTCAAAATTTTTGCGAAGCATATCTTCATCCTTTCCAAGCAATTCTTCTGGAAATGCTACTTGGAAGTCGCGTAATTACGTGGAACAGTGTTGCACCGCAGTTTCCATACAAACCCTCAGCTGGAACGTTTGGCTGTGAAAAATCCTGATATAGATTGATATAGCCACTGGATGCAAGCACCAGCATTTGGTCACAATATGTCACAGTCATCACAATCCACAACATGACACAGTTATCACAATCACTATGACTATCACTTGATATGTGATATAATTATATCCATATATTGTCCACAGTCATCCATACAGCCATCCAGCTATCCATGTCCACCGAGTCCACTGGTTCATCCAAGCAGCATCTCCTCTGCTGCGACTTCTGCTTCCGCTTCGACACTGGCAGCGGGGGCAGCTGGGTCCATCGTCTCGGCCAGGACTTTGTTCGAATGCTCAGCACCCGAAAACACCTCAAACAAAGCCAGGAGCCCGGTTTTGCGAAAACCAGGAATAGAATACCTAGCATCAAAATCTGCAGCTTTGCCATGGCCTCTGTGGCAGGTCCTGACTTTCTTCACTTTACATAAATTTCAGAATATCTGCTATATGAATTGGGTATTTGCATAAAATGATTGTCTGTCAGCCATTGGGCCTAGCAGCCTTGGGCTAAGTACTGTTGCCCCACAGCACCCCCTGCTCCACTCACCAGGAAGTGACCACATGGCAGCACAGCGCCCCAGCACAACTGTGTGATATTCGCGGGAATGAACCATGCCAACACATCATTTCGAAGTAATTATAGGAATAGTCGAACGTCAAAAAAATCAGATAGTTGGTGGTTTCAACCCATTGATCAAGGAACCATCCCCAAATGGTGAGAATTTAGAATGACGAAGACATGACCAGGCAGTAATTGGAACAAGTCTCAAGACTGCCATGACAAACTTTAGTGACAACACTCTAGTGGGCAAAGGAACCCAGTCCAGAAACTCTTCGGTGTCAACTTGTCCATCCTGATTTCTGTCCTTGGATGGGCATCCACATATGCCAGCATGATTGATATTCTCTGACGTTTTTTTTTTGTCATCACTAGCGCACAGTGAATCTCTTCAAAAGAGGAGCCCCTTGCGAGCATCATGAGCCCCCTGTTGTTTGCTTCAAAGGTTTGCTACAGTAGTACCAGTACCTGGGGCATCAATGCGCATCGTTGGACTCAGGCCAACTGAATCCAGATCATTAAGGCACTATTTTTGATGTTCTTGTCATCCTTCATTCATGTCCAATCAAAAGGGCCCCCCTCTTTCTGAAAGATTCGCAAAGATTCGTTCTGAATGTTGGTTGGCGTGCAAATGCAAATGCGTGTCCGTGCGTGCTTGCGCACAGGCAATTTGCACACATGTAAATCTATATCACTTCAATAGTGCTGTATCATTTTTATGAACTCTGCTATTGCAGTCATGCTAAGAAAGACACACTTCTTCCTCATCCAAATTTCTGCATCAACTGTTTAGGTTGCCATGTCTCAACGGCTTTCACCACCTCCTCCACATCTTCGGTGGACATCTCACTGCCTTATCTGCAAATACGCTGTGATGGCCTCCTATCTCCAGGCTACCTCCAAGCCAAACATCTGTGTGGATATGTGTTGATAACAAACAGCTAAAAGTTAAAATGCTTAGTGCATAGAATTCCAAAAATAAATACAAAACATGCTACCATCATAATGTTCGTGTCATGGCATGTGCATGATGATCACACAAGATGATACACATAATTATGTATCAAAGGACATGCGGTACTTGCGATGGCATTGCAGTTTGGGTCAAGTCAGCAGCGCCTAAATCTGTTGGAATAGTTTGATAAGCACTAGCCGCTCGACATCAAATGTTGCTGCCAGAAGGTACAACTTATTTCCCGCTGGAAGTTGGTGGATGGGGATGGCGGGAAGGTCTTGGATGAAAACTTGCCATGGGACATACATACTGTGTTCCACCCGCGCACGCGCACATGTAGACAATAGATCTGCATGCTATATTCCAGGTGGGTAGTAGGTCGATATCCCTTGATTACTTCTTAATTACCTATGATTTCACTGGTTCTGCCCTGATGGTTGGCTGGTTAGGCTCAAATGTTGCACATGTGGTGGTTCGAATCCTGGGCTTTTGCAAGGTCGCTTCCCATGTGAACCTCAGGAAGGGTTCGTACAAGCCCTGGGTCACCGAAAAGGTTGGCCTTTACCCGGCAGTCCCATGCAGCATGGTTAGAACCCAGTCCACAAATTCTTGGCGGGGACACCTTGAATGGATTTCAGGGTCACCTCACAATCTTTAGAAAGGCAAGCTGCACAGCTTGGTCAAGCAGTCTTTGAACTCACCACGCGAGACCAGACCGTCATCGTTCAAGTCCCACTCGGAAAAAATCCATTTCACTTGCTCTTTGACCTCTGCACAGTCTGCGGGTCACAACAGGTCACAACCCGCAGCTTCTCACCACCTCCCACTCCCACTCCAACCACGGCACAGGAGACAGTTTTTTACTTTCTTCGTTTGGATTTCTCAGGTGGTGCACCCCGCATGACCCAATCCCATAGCTCTCCATGTTCAAATCCCACCTCTTTCTCCACCGCGCCATAGCTCAACTCATTTTCCGATTTTCAGCTCAGATCTCTCCACCTGCTGCCGCGGCACCGGCGTCTCAATGACCGCTGCAGACTCCGCCGCCGGCGCCACCACCGGCGCCGCAGGCGCGGCGTGGCGCTGGACGGTGGCTTCGATGAGGCCACGGAGCTGGTGGCCGTCCACCATGCTGCTGTTCCTTGGCAGCTGACAGCGTGGGGGGGTCCGACAAGAATGGTTAATACTAAGGAATTATTAATCGGCATCAATCGACATTGGTTATTAACTTAAAACATGGCATTAATACTATTAATATAATAAGGGTTACAATCATTCAATCTTATTAACTTAATAATGGGGATTCCTACGATCATAATGATTGATCTGAGGGAAAACCGGAAGGGAAAACCCTTGGCCTTCGGAAAACCGCCATGACATGCCATGATGGTGGACAACATGGGGAGAAAACCCAAGATTTTGCAAGTGCACTGACTGGTGAAACCCCTTAGAAGTGCAACTTTCACTGGAAAACCAGTTGGATGCAGAAGCATCGGCAAGCCCACACAGATAAAACATTGTAAACCCATGCCTCTAAGCATTGGTTGACAGTGGAAATTCATCGATTTTTCAAGGTCTACAACATGTCATATTCATTCGTATGATGCAATCACTCCAACATGCTAGTGCGTCCTTCTCAAACATTTTCTATGATGTATCCAGCAGATTGCCAACACAGTCTTTCTACATGTTAAAAAACATGGTTACACTGTCAGCATTTTTTAACTTTAACTATGTCATCTGTGTGTGTGTGGGTTGTTATGCAGTGAGGCCTTAGGCATGCACAAGGCAATTGTAGACTGAATATATTGGATCAAAAGATTGTGAACTGGTTCGTTCATTTGACATTGAAAGATGTATGCTAGTCAGGTGGTATCTTCGAATATGCCTGATACTATGATTACCTCCCTTAGATGGTGCAAGGTGCAGCGATTAATATACCATAGGTATCCATAGATTATAGATCCAATAGTAGCTCCAGATCATCCAAAGAGATCCGCTAACGGATCTGACGCAGCCAGTGGCGTCAAGGTTTCTCAAGCGGAACCTGAAAGTCTACGATCCCAGGAATGTGGCTGACCAAGCTCTGATAGGCCACTCCCAGTAGCTCCAAACTGTACCACCTTTAAAGGGTCAGAACAGGATACACCTGGCTCCTGGCCTCGCTCCCTCCAAACCAACAGCCAGTCCCACAAAGCCAGCATTGAACCCCTGCCATCCCCTGCCCCAACTTCTTTCGGCTGAGGAGCAAATCGTGGCCGTCTTTCACTTCCTCCGCTTGAACTAGGGCCTTGTCCTCAGTGACCCAAATGAAACCCCTCTGGTCGTTGACTATTGATTGGTAGTACCCTAACTAAAGTAACTAATTACAATGTACAAGCTGCTTCTGACTTTCCAAGATGATACACTAATTGCTTTCTTTTTACACGGGCACCCTTTTGATCCCTTTTGGCTACGATGTATTCATGAGTGCCGGACTTGCGGCGTGCCAAAACGATGAGTTCACAGGATTCACAAAGTCTTAGGATGGTTCAGGGCCCATGGTGGCAAGGCATTTCCAGTGCTTTCAAGTCCTGACTTCCAGTGCTTGGCGCGGATGAACGATGCTGTATCTCGTTCAAGTGGCGTTAGCTGCTTCATCAGCTCAGCATCTCATCCGATATCTCATCCGATATCCCAGCCCAATCCCAGCTCCAAAGCAGGTATTTGGCGTAATTCTCGGTTGAACCTACTTTCCGTACTTTCTTCCCCCCACACAGCAAAAAGAAAAAACTTTCGAATGAACCATCATGTTCGAAAGAATAATGAACCCACAATCCATCTCCAACCCACTTAGGACTTCGGATGTCTCAGTGATGTCTCACCACGTCCGGTCGCCATCCTTTTCTCCGAGGCTCCATTGCGCAGCGTACCGCTCGGCGTTGATGTTCTGCCCCCTGCAACGACGGCACGGTTGGAGCGCCCAGGGAAGGTTGGCTAGTGAGCCCGTGGTGTTCCATGCTTTGCCCGTGTACCCGCTAATGAACTCAAAAGCAAACAAATCAAACAAATGCAACTAGCCAAATACGGCAAAGGCTATAGTAGATATGAAATATACTGAAATCTATACATGTACTTGTGATGTACAAGTGTGGATGCACATATGTGAGTCTGATGTCCATGTATGTTTGTGTAAGTATGTCTGCCCATGTCCATCCATACACATGGACCGACTGGTTGAAGTATGTATGCCTGTGTCTGAGCCTGCCTGAGCGTAGGTATACAGGTATACTGATATCATATCTATATACGAACTTGCGTACATGAGCTGATATTGTCCCTGTCTACCTGCACACATGTACACATAAACGAAACTCTTGGCAATTCATCTCGAAACCTGAGGAAGTACCAATCGCTTTGCACCTTTCCATATCCATAGAGTCTGCATCTATGATAGATTGGCCGCTCCAAATGGTAAAGGCATGCAGCGGCACATGGCATCATGTTGGCATATGTGCACTGTGGTGGCCCGCTGAACACACGAAGTTCAGAAGGATGGGGCACTTTTGGCAAGCACCCTGGCATGCACAGCGAAGGTCCTTCGGGGAAGACCATCCCAACACCCCACAACAGTTTCAGAAGAGACATCCTCGTTTTAAGCTGCATCCGACGCATTCGAATGCAGGGTGACTTCAATTAAATGATCTTGGTTGCTTGACCGTCATTTCATGGATAAGCTAGATTACATAAGCTAGTTCAAATGTCTTGGTATGTTAAAGCTGATTTCAGCAAGATTACATAGCTTGACCGTCATGTGATCGGATCAACTACGACGCCAAGGCACTGGATCATCGCTGGGAACCACCAGCGTCACTGCACGGCCAGTCCTGGCGCCCGCGGCAGCGCGCCAAGCGGGTAACAAGGAGCTGATAGTCATAGATTAATAGTTGGGATGACGAATGATGACGATTAATAGATCGTATAGTTCTTTATCATAGATTAATAGATTCATGGATGATGAGAAATGATTAAATGATATCAAATGATGATAATATATAGATAATACTTACTTGTGTGCCAAGTAGCAAATATGAGCCATGTGAATCCGTGTGATGTGTTGGGTGCCAGTGCAGAACGACATCATCACAAAAATTTCGAAAATCAATGTGATGTGTCGGCAGGCAAGCACTACGCCCGCCAGCCCATTCAAATTCTGTACACCTCGCCGCCGCCCTTGGCCCAGTCATGTCGGAAACTGGTGCACAGCCATTGCCACCAGCAAGGAGTAGCAGTGGCCCAGCATAGGTGCCAGTGGTTGCCAGAGTCACCGCCTTCGGCCAAAGTCAAGGCATGAAATAGTATGAATTTCTGTGCAAATGTCAATCCTCTGTGAAATCATGTCAGCATTGTCAGCTCATTACGAGTAGTCAGCCACCTTCACCTGACCTCCTGGTGCTGAAAGCTGTTGGGAAGCCCCACCTTCACTGACCTGTTGCTGAAAGCTGTTGGGAAGTCGGGAAAGAAACAAACCAACCAGTGATCACCTGGCACCCGGGCTGCACCTTGCCCACTCCTGCAGAGTGAGCTACGACGATATCCTGCGCACAACCGGATCACAACACGTGAGCAATGGCTGCTTACGGGGGGATTCCGGCAACAGAATGGAATCATCAATTCCATTACATGTAGTGATCTGCTACTGCTTTTCTTCACTGCGAGGTGGGAAACAAACATGAATTTTACATAATCGAATCATAACTAGTTAACTAGTTGCATAATCATCAATCACAACGCACTCACATCTCCATCTACCACCTTAGAAGCCATATGCCGTACACCCGCCGTGTGGGTGAATCATCTGAAAGCGACGTCCATCAAACACTGTTGGAGAATCGAAAATGCTTCCAAAAACTGAAGGGTAATTCAAGGTTGTAAGTTCTAAGCAGCCGGGGAGGCTAGCGATTCGTTTGAACGCCACTTTCCAAATGCCGTCGTGATCAATGAAGGTTCAGGCCCACCACCCGTTGCCCCTGCTGTCCGGCTTAAAGCTTCGACATTCTTTGGCCAAAGCATCACGTGTGGCTGCGTAACTGGCATGCTTCACCTTCAGCCCAAAAGCCCGAAATTGAAGGAAACTGAGGAGGTTCATGTCTAGCTCCAAGTAAACCATGCGGGAACTACAGGTGCACCTCGCACTCGTGCGCGATTCCATCCGTGCAAGAAACAACAACCCCTTGGCAACTACCGTGTTGACCCGACAGCATGGCAAGGCCTTTCCCAATCCAAGACACTGAGGGGATGCACACCTGTCCAAAATGCTGTCGCAAATATGTTGGCTTTGCACCTGCCAGTGGGGCGTGGCCACTTCCCTTCTGCCATAGCCAGTTTGTTGCGGCGAGGTCAATCCCTATGCTCAACAATGGTTGCTTGATCAACCGGATCTGGCAAATGGACCGGATCTGCGAAGAGTGGGACTTTCGGATATGAAAATGAGAATGGCGGGACCTTAAGATATTTTGGCAAGTTATATTTTTGCAGTTTTTTGCCAAATGAAGAATCAACTGCTATCACCTCGAAACTCAACAGCAATCTTCTTGGCCGCCATGGCTATGGCATGATTGGCATTCCCATTTCAAGCAACTTCAACAGCCGCCATCAGCCACCAACAACACCTCCATGGTCACGACGGCCCCAACTTCTTCCACGTGCCTGTGGTGTTGCTTCCCAACCTGAGTGGGAAACAGTGGAAGTCCTTGACTTGAAACTTCCCCTTTGCTGACTCGTTCCAAACGACACAAATGCAAATACAACCAAAAAATCTGCAGTAGTTACACTTAAAGAGTCATAGAACTGTGCTGTTGAACAATGTTTCTGCTCGACTTAAGCAATGATTTCCCAGTAGAGAACCTGCTTCACTTGCCCGAAAGGATGAGGAACGATACACGCTTCCAGTTCCCAGCTTAATACGATCAAAAGCTAGTGGAAACTGGCTCTGGAAGACGCGCTGATTCCGAATGCCAAGAAAACAACTTGAAACCAAATGCAAAGTTAGACCGCCGCGAACTGTAAATCTTGACAGCTGCGTCTGTCACATGGCTCAGCGACTTTTTTCAGTTTCAGTGGTTAGTGCTCTTGGAGTTTCTCTGATTTCAAGTGATGGAATCCTGGTGGGATTAATGCTTTGGTCCGGGGGCAGACTGGTGAAATGGTTTCAAAGACAGCATCCCGAGGTGCCTACAGGACATGTAATGAAAGGACATGTAATGAAGTATTACACCCTTTTTGCAAGGTCATTATATTGAGTCCCTAATGCATGCATACTAATAATTAATCTTATCGTGTGTAGTTGAATATGGAGTCAAATACTTAAAGTGCAATTGTTGATAAACATTAGATCTGCACAGAAAGGCATGTATACTGTATGCCTGTCAGTGCTGCATGAAGCAACTGGTATCTTGCCAATATCAATTCCAAGTACTCAAATGCAAATTGGATCAAACCAGTGCCAACCAAGAAGCCCACAAATGTAGAAAACACCTGAGAGCGCGAGCGAAAGATGCAAATGCTATATGCTAGCTGCTAACTGCTCTCTGAGATCAATCGGCTGAAAATTCAACCACAGCTGCTCAAAGAACTCAGTTGTTCGTACTGAACAATGGTCAGCTCTGAAGAATTTCCAGCATGTCTTGCATCAAGCTTCAAAAACCGGCAAGCAAAGTACACATTGCCAATGTGGATATAGCACCAATCTGCATGTATGCTATCTCTTTCCAACCTTTTTTCAACCTATTCAACTACCTATCTCTATCTCCGTCTATCTCCCCCTACCAGTATCCAATAGTATCCATCTATATCATTCTTAATTTTCTGATATCACCAAATTCATTGTCATATTTGGTATGTTGGTGCCATGTTTTTGTAACATCCAGTAAATTGTATTATCAAACATCATATCATTATTACTTATCAAACATAATATGTTATATTATGTATACTTATCAAACATATTCAAACATCATATATTATCTATCTCTATCTACGTCTATCTTGGCCCTTGGCCCTGCCAAACGCACACCGATCCTCCAACACACCGCCACGGCTTGATCCGAGCATCGGAGATCCGATGGCTCCGCCATGGCGACTAAAACATGGCCAGCATTGGCCAGCTACAAGTCACTTGGCTCGTTTGTTAATGGTTGGTGGTTATTGATGCGTACTGGTGGCTAATGATGCTTACTGATGGTTAATGGTTGAATTATTGGTGGTTTCGACCCTGATGATTGTTTTCCTGAATCAACATGTTTTTAATAACTATCAGGGAGAATAAAGAATTTAAAACCACCAGCCAGTTGAATTGCAGCATCTGGATCAACAGTGAATCGTTGAGAACAGTTGAATTCTGGCGGATCTGAGATGATCCGAGATGCTGCGAGGATTGCAACGCGACAAGTTCGAAGTACAGAATCGACAACACAAAGAACTGCAGTCCAGTGAACAAATAATCTTTTGGTTGCATGTGGCTGCATGTTGCTGGGAATGTAGCTGCGAATCACGAAACTAAAATGACTTCATAGCCTGTCCAAAGATTGAAAGTCTGCTGCTGCCAGCTGATCCCAAACGCTGGGAACCCAATGATTGGAAGAACGTTGCATTTCAACCCAACAGCGCAGGGTTCCAAACGTTCAATGTGACCTCTCTTCAGGCGCAGAGCATTGCGAAGCAGGTCAAGAATGCTCAAAGAACAGAACTCAACATCCATGGCTTTCTGTTCGTCAGCCAAATTGGGACACATCTGAGCTGGACAACCTGCAACACTAGGGCTACATAGGGCCACTAGGGCATACAAGTCAAGGGCATTCCCTCCTTCCACCCTCGCACTTTGCTGCATGGCCATTCTCAGGACCCATCCGCACCTCTGCGCATTCAGCTTCCGACTCGCAGCTTCCAAAAGTTTGGAGGTGCACCTGGGCTCGCACTCGGCACCAGACTGAAATAGCCCTGTCCCCGACGGCAGGATGCACAGAAGTATCTAAAAAGAAACCCAGAGGTCAACACCTGGCACTGGTGAACATCCCCAAGATGACAAAAGAATACCAAAGAGACTTTAATATTTTTCTAATTGCTTCAATAAAATACCGGCGTCTTAGTTTTACTGTAACTTAAAGCGACTTTCCAAATCTTGGACGTGTTTTCTTTAATGAACCCTGTTGGTTTTGTCTCTCCATCGCCCCGGCTGCAGTCTGCCCTGGTGACGGTGGACGCACTGTGAAAAGCTCATAAATTTCTATTTATCCTATAGCTGGAACATTTTCGAGTATGCCTTGTTCATCATGGTCTTTCTTGACTTCTCTGCTCCTAAATCATTAGTCAAAAAATGTCCAAGATTGGTAGCTCCTAGCGTTGCCTGCATTTCATCCTTGCGTGCCAAACAAACTGCTGTATACAGCACATACGGCTGCCACATGTGTCAACTAGTGTATGTATACATTTTTGCACAATACATCAACAACATAACATGACTTCCTGATTTTTGCGACCTATAAACACATACATCACATCGGTAAATGTACAAAAATATACCTGAACAAATCTTCCAAGCGCTGCTCCACCCTCGGACACCTCTCGGATCCTTTGGGATCCCCGGCTGAGTGTCCACCTTGAGCCCTGGCAGTCCAAAACTCCAGGAGTGCTCGCTGGCGCCCCACCTCGGAGCAAGGCACGGCTGAACATGGAAATGTGGTGAGCACTGCATGGGAATGTACGAATAGAACTTCCATGAAGTTACTGTACATTTGGTGGTGTCATGTGGTTTCTCAAATCATAGGGGTGCCCAAAGTTATGGTTGGTTAAGTTTATTGCGGAAAAAAATAAATAAATTTATGGTTTATTTTGATAATTGACCGTATGTCATGTACGTGGAGGTTGATCTAACTTCATATAACTGGGCATGTTCCTATCGCTAGCCAACCACCATAGCTGAAAAATGATGGACAAATGATGAACAATGATGGAAAAACGGGAACATCACCTGAAATAATAGGTGACCACCACCACATACTCGGGCCACTGTTGAAATCAAATCAAAGGGCAGGATAGCAGAAAAAATGAAAAAAGGTGTTGTGCGCACTGTTCTCAACGAAGTCATCCGTGTAGTGCCAGCAGCGTCAGCTCTGGAGTCAGCAACTTCTGATACTCTTGGGATGCCAGCCGCACATGTTGCGTAGAGATGGGGAAATTCGCGGGCAACCGATTCATAGAGGCTGGTGCGAAATGATGCTGCAAGTGTAACTCTATGTCCATAGTGCTTTTTTGCCATGGCAGGAGAATTCAGTTCTGTTCTGAAGTCTGATCCGCCGCTGAGGATTCGGATGGCCCGAGCTACTGACTTGGGCATCTCAGTGCAGACCTGGTTCAGAAATTTCGGGCAAATAGACTGGCATAAGCCAAATGAAACAAATAGAAATCTCAAACTGAAGAACAATGCAGAACCAAAACAGAAATAGATGAAATAGCAGAACTTAATTAATTGATTGGAACTTCCGAACAACTCATGACTTACAGTAGCACTACCCAGTGTATACCCCAATGAAGATCTTCAGGGATGCCGATGTTCAGTAGTTTTGAAGGGACACATAAGACTCCGTTCTGAGACATCCTGGGCAGGAAGCAGGGTATGAATGCCCTCGGAAATGATTTGAGGGAAGGAGCACAAAACCATCTGTGCTTAAGGCTTCAAACTTTAGAGTAACCCGCATAGAAAGCCTTCAATACACCAAAGAATGTCCCTGAAATTTACATACAAATACCTGCTACAAGATGCTGCAACCATCACAACTAGGAAGCTCAGATTGGCCTGTGGATTGAGCTCCAGCATGCGCAGAACCTCAGATGCCGGGAACTGGTCATGGTCAAAGCTACATCGAGCCCAGCACCCAGCACTCAGCATCCTTCGCTCCAGAGGTGTGCGAAAGCTTGGTGACACAAAATGATTCCCTTGAATTCAAAAAGCGATTCAATTCCTATATAGAGTTCCTTCTTTATTGAATTCCCCCAGATTGGGCTTTGGGTTCCAACAACTGCCACAACATGCGGTTTGTCAATGTGCCAGCTTCTGCTGTGGTGGGCCCATCAAAACCTGCCAAAATCTGGCCCTGCGCCTAAGAAGGGCCAGGCATGAACGCTGCAGTTCGAAATCTTTGTTCGTTCAGGCCAAGGGGGAATGTCGGTAAAGTATGGTGTGCGGATATCATGCGCGCTAGGGTGAACTACTAGGTACAACCTTGACAATGGTACGTAGTTTACATGAATGTCGTGTCAAAGAATCCATGTAAAACCCGTCACACTTTGTAAGCAGCCCCAGGACCTGACCATGTGTGGCAGGCTGGGTCCCCGGCAGAAAGGCCCGCGCTCTTTCCTCCAGCTCCCCCGCAAATGCGAAGCCTCTCCGCAGCTCAGGGACTGGCTGGGCAAACATTCAGATTATAGGCCAGCTACATCATGTTTCACCTGTAGACAAACCGGCACCCACCTTGAAGCCACCAACAAAACAACAGCAACAACCGTCAGGTCGTCGCCCGACAAAGCCGTGATTGTGGGTTCAAATGCTGCCATGCTCACATCAAATCTGTGGAACCTAGCAACAACACCAGGAATTACAGGCACTATGATACAAAAAGGTCGACAAGTCTAGTCACGGAGATATAATCATCAGACTATAGCCGTCCGTGTCAGAAGATGAACTACACATGTGGCTCATGCACGTGTGTAAACGTGGCTAATGCACGTTTCTGCATGGGCCATAAAATGGCAAAAAAAAAAGGCAGTCATCATCAATACCAACCACAACTAGCAACGGCAGCAGCAACAGCATGATCCATTCACAACGAGACCATATGAGACAATGTGTCATGTTGACGGTCTTTTTGTGAGTTATATATGTTGCCGGGATTGCTTCCAGCCTGACCTGTCCAAGGCAAACAGAAAGATTACAAAGAACATCTTTGGCACTAGATTGAATTTTCTCAGATTGGAACTACAAAGCATGAAGTAATTCGAAAACCTGAACGTTCATGACTCCGCCGCAGATTCCAGCCATGACATCGTTTCCATAATCTATTTCAACATATTGCAATCTAGGAGTTCTGAAAGAATGCTCAATTTGCATGTGCACTTCTTTCAGATTCTTTCAGCGTGAAGGAGCATGAGGATGCGAAACGGAATCATATTAGAAGTCCTGTGAATCACACCGGCACAACCGAGGTTCTCACAACATGGACGCCACCGTTGGAGGATCGTCCTTGTTCACAACCTGACTGCATCCGAAAACATGACATCCTGGACCTCGTAGAGGTTCAACAACCCTGACGTTGAGGCTGCTCGATAATAATCAGCCAGAGCAAACCCAACAATCTCAACACAGAAAAAACACACCTCCCCAAGGAAAAACCAAGAAACCCTGACAGAGTAGCCATGTGTTAGACACATTCTCTTTGAGCTGATTGGCAACGTTTATCAAAGGATTGACTGACTATCATTCTGAAAGTGCAAAACCCAAATCTTGACCTTGTCTGTCTCCACATTTGCAGCATCCCTGCTAGCACCTGCAAAGACATGGTGTCTGTGAAGAGCTCATACAGGAAGGGAAACGCTGCATGAGCCGAAGGACCTTGGCAGCGCCAATGCCATTTGCAGGAGGACATCCCTTTTGCATTTTGATATCAAAGGATGTGCACGCATGCGTGTGGACACATGCGTGATATACTTTACCCTCGTAAGAGTCAAGATACTCTTTCTCAAAGCAAGGTCGCTTTTAGTTACGAGATGTTACGAGGCTTTTGAGTCCCAACGACATGGTGATGTCCTTGTGCAATAGGTCCAATACAACTTTTACCCGGAGCCAACTTCCCACCAGTGTACCAATACTGATGTAATTCTTGAGGGCCCAGGCCAAAGATGGAGAAGAGGCCGTCGATGAAATTCATGGCCTGGCATCAAATGTGAAAGCAGTGGTTCCTGATAGTTCTTGTAGGCTTACATGTCCAAGTTCGCTTAGGAAGCCCAAAGGAATCTGAGATAACTTAAGAATGTTCATGGGACATACGGATTGCAGCCCATGGGACATGCGGATTACAGCCCATGGGACATACAGCCCAAACATCAAAATCACCAACGCAGCAAGCATCTCAGTAGAACAGCAAAAAGGTTGAGCAGCAACATGTCCTTCATGACTACGAGCCACCCCTTTTCAACCGTGGGACCATTTGGGCCGACGTCTAGGCACCTCAATGCCCCTGAGGTCTGGATTTTCAGGCCGGTTGTAGGTCACATCGCCTCAGCGGTCCCCTGCATCCACAGTCATGGGCCTGAAGATGTCTTGAATGCATACGGATACGAATCCATACCGAGCCCGGTCAAAGATGGGCACCTAAACCCCAAAAAATGCCTGAAGTAGTGGGAAACCATCAAACTTTGAGGAGGGGGATGGATGATCTTGATCAATTTCCATACTAGCAGTCGTGCAATCCCCCTCCCAAGGAGTTAATCATACCTCTATTGAAAAAGCTATTCCCGCAAAACACATGACAAGATTTGCCCACTCGTTCTGCAGATTGGCCCCGCGTGACAATGAAGGATAAAATACTTTACTGTAGCGACTGCGCATCTGACGACCCACGGGTTGCAGGATCGAATCGGCAACTGCTGAAGCCAATCAGCTTCACTTGGTTTGTAGTCCCAGCGGCGCAAGGTTGAACTGATTCGCTCGAAAAAGCCAACGTCTTCGGTGAAGGTTTTATCGCAAACCTGTCGCCAACATGTGGGGAGCCCATGGGAGTTCCATAATCTAAACCACACATGAGCAAAGTTAAGAGTGAACCGGCATGACCCAGCTCACCGTTCTCTCCTCTGACCATGTCACTTGGGGCATGGAGCCCAGGTCTGTACCTCTCTCATATTGTTTCCGCTCTTTCTCTTCCTTTCTTTCTTTCCTTTCTTTTTCCTTCTGTGTTTTTTCTTTTTTTTCTTTTCTCTCGTTTTCTTCTTCTTTCCTTTTCTTTGTTTGTCTCTCTCGCTCTTCCCCTCTGTGCCCCTCTCACCTCCCCCCTTCCTCTATAGTTATCCATATATCTCTCCATCTCCCTCTCAGGCTCCAATGACGTCTTACCAATTAATCATTTCATTCTGGGACCTTTGCTATTGACGAAGTCCTTGAGTTCGAACTCTTCCCATCTGCTCCGCCTCTCAATTAAATGCCATGTTCCAAAAGGTGGCACCTAATGGCACAATAATTTGCCACTTGACTTGCCTCAGCTTACAAATTCAAATTAAAACACTATACTTTACATCACAACAAAACATATATATATATATATTAAATGTGTGGGGTGTATCCCTTGAATCCTTTATTTGTGTCTGTACGGTCAAAGATTCCTTCAGGGTAGCAGTCTCCAGCGCACTCCGTTGCGGTACCCTGTCAAAGTTGTCGTCTTCGAAGACTTTGCCAAAACGAACCGGCAGCTCCAACCTCGAGCTGCACGCGAGAACATTACCCATCGAAATGGCAAGGCTTCAAACACCTCCAGTTGGCTATCATGGCTCATGGCGCAGCGAGCAATGGCACGATCAACAATGGCTACATGTGGCTACAGTAGGCGATAGTAACAGATGGATACAAATTGCACGTGTATACGCGCTGACTATTTCCAATTCAGGGACTTTTGTATTCGACAAATAAGCACGTGAGCATTCAGTATCCATGCCCAATGCTTTAAGAATTTTGGCAATATCAGCTCACTCTGTGAGTGGAATGAAACCGCAGGTCATGGGGTGAAGCCAATCCATGGCGGGTGCCCGAAAAACAATATCTCAATTTCGACAAACTACTCCCCTCATCTCCCCTCTCCAAACCGTTGCAGGGTACCGCCCTTGACGAGACAGGGTTGAACCGGACCATCAAATCAGGGCCGCGGCGTCTGTTGCGGGGCAAGCGCTGAAAGCACAGCCTTCCACGAGGGACATCAGACCAGACCCATCAACCATGGGGAGAGATCGAACATACGCCAGCACTACAGGGAAGCACAATAGGACAAATGCCAGGTGATCCCAGACACCGATCAGATTCCTGCCCCAGTTGTTTGAGGTGGCATGTTGGCACAGGAAGGGGCATTTGTGAGAATGGTGTAAAATAAGTGTCAAGTATTGACCGCTGGCATAGCTATATCAAACCGCTAGTTGGCCATGACCGGTCAGTGAGATAAGCAAAACTCATGCTTGGATCATGCTCGGGTGGTTGCTTGGATCATGCTCGGGTGGTTGCTTGGATTCACCAACTGACAACTGAAAGGAACACCCATTTGTTGGGAGCACTTTTGCATGCTTCAGCGCTGACAAAAAACAATCAAGGACTCCCATGTACTGCATTTTGGGTGGGTTGGGGATGCAAAAAATACCCATCACAGAGTTGGCCTTTGTGTTTCAAGACTTGAGCTTCCAAGCATGAACCAGTCCGTTGAGAGCAAGCCATTCGTTCGTTGTTTCTCATATCTCTATATGGGATGCTGAATTGGTTTATCTTCGGTGTGTTGGGGTATGTTGGGGTCAGCATGGGCTCACAGGCATTTACACGGGTTGGCATGGATTAAAATAGGTTAGTATGGGCAAACCGTCGCTGAGCAGAGCCATCTGAGCAGCGCCATTCAGGGCCCCATCGCCAGCCGGTCCTGCAGCATCTGTCTCCGCGTTGCCAGCTCTGGAGGCGCACGGCTCTGGCGCACAGTGGTTAAGCGTGGCAAAAACTTCCGAGAGGGCATGGATCGCATGCATCTCACCACCCACATGTACAGATCTAGAGGCTCATGGCAGGAAACAAATGAGGCCAAACAATGCATCAACTGCATCTACATGTCCAGGGGGTAACTTTGTACCTTATGCATGCATTGCTGCATCACAATTACACCGCCCTATTTTTTGTGGTGCGATCATGCCACAAGGCCACACACAAAACCACCACTTGCCTCGGAGGCACTGAGCAGCTGCAACTCCTGGGAGAATCCAGCTGGTCCCAGCTGGCCATCGTTTGGGCATGGCTTCTCCTCGTTGATGTCTCACTACAAGTGCCGTATGGATGGCTTTGCCAGCGCTAGTGGGGCCAACCCCAGCTACCAGGATGCTCTGTATCACCTTTTTCCCGTACCCTCTCTGCACAGTTTCAATTTATCTGCGACATTCAGCAATCGTCAGCAATCATGATCAATCATTGAGGGTATCATTGAGAGTATCAGAGAACTATTGTCTAGTTGGACAGGGGTCAAAACTGAGTGGTGATAACAAGGATAACTTACTGCGCCCACGGCTGATCAGTCTCTGTCCATTTTGTTTCTTGTTGCTGTCCTCTTCTGGCATCAATCTGCAGCTGGCGGAAATCAAATGCCTCTTGCGAACCTCGAACTGGCGGCCAGGGCAAAAAACTTCTGGGCGAGATCTGGACGAAATTCCAATCAAATCCCCATATGCACGACTTCCTTGACATGAATTGACATCTGGGGAGGGAATGGAATCCCCAAATGTCAATTCGTTAGTTGCTGGAACCCCAACGAATTCCAGTAATTTGAATCTTGGACATCTCTGATTGCAGTGAGCCCCCGCTGGACGACTCAAGGACTCAAGGCCCTGGGAACTTGGAACTTGGAACTCCCAATCTGACGGAAAAGAATCCGTACCCTGAAGCCTAGGGCAAATCATCAAATGACGAGTGGAAACCCATGGAACCCTGGCCCCAACTTCGCCAGGTCGTGGAGGTTCGCACGTCAGCCCAAGTATGTCCAAGCCAACAACCCCACTGGGAGCAACTGGACACTGCACTGCACATTTTCCTGAGAGCTTTGAATCTGAGAGCTCCGCATATTCCAAGAGGAGCTGGCTAGTGTCCCAACCTGGGCAGGAAATGCCTTCACAAGCGGCAAGGATACAGGAAACAGCCCAACCGTCTTGTAGAAAAGCGATGTCAAGAGAGGGTCCCAGGGCAATCTCTCTTGTCATTGCAAATTGTCACCCCGAATTTGGCTTCACCCCGAAGCATGACTTTGCTTGGATTCTTGCCTGGGCAGGTAGTTATGCTTTTTGCGTAAACGGTTATTTTATTGAGTCAGTATACTCACACTAAGTATGTCACCCTGCCTTTTCTGTTGACGACCCATGAAATCAGAACACAAAGCGCGAATGACATTTCAGTGGAGAAGGCCCCCCCCGGCTTCAGCCCTTTGGATTCCTGGCGCGTGATGGTGTGCCCCGTGGCCGACATGCCTGGGTCGGGCCAGGCACTGTGGGACTGCCTTCTGCAGGGAAGTATTTGAGCGGATGATCCAATGAAATTTCAAGGAATTTAAATGGCTCAAATGTAAACAAAAATCTCATGCACTTATCCACCAACAGGTTTCAAACAAAATGAAATTCAATTAAGGACTTGAAGACACCGTCCAGCCATGTCCAGCCAACAGGGCGACACCCGCAGCACTACTGGTCGCGGCTAGGCCCTTCATCTTTCCGTAGACCGCATCATGTTGCAGAAAACCTGACATTTTTTCAGCCTCGCCGATCTCATAAACCAAGGCAGAATGCCAGAAATTGTAAGAGGAAGATATGCAGTAAGACTCAGTAAGACCATGCAAGTCCATCATTCCGTTGATACATCATGCTGCTAACATTGACGCTCTCCAAAAAATCCTCGTGGGTAGCTCCAAATCATCGAGCAAGGAACAGTACGGGCTGGTGGCCAACCATAGCCGCAAACAACTTGCTGCAGCGTCTGGATGATGCACGGCCTCAGGAGGACGCAAGGGTTGTGACACAGGGACGTGGAAGGGCCTGACCGTCAAACAGATTCACCGATTTGCATTCATCCGCATTCCCTTCCTGAACCTGACATAACTTAATGGTTCAGATTGAGAATAAACGAGAATCTTGCTGCAAAAAACTTTGTCTTTGTTTCTCTGTTTGGTTGTTGCATGTTGTTGCCCCATGCATACAGACCAGTGCCCCCCAAGGCTGGGCTAGTGATGGCTAGCAAAGGTTCGTGGGTTCCTCGGCCCACGATTGAGGGTTGGGAAACCACAGCAAGACCGCCCAGCGCCCCACCGTGGCAATGAGGCATAGCCGATCCCACAGCTGTCGTTCCTGTCGGCATGCTGCGGTCATCGGTTCAAAACTTTCTTCTATAATGCTTTGAGCAGAATTGCAATTTCTAGAATGTAGAAATGTATCTGTATAGCTTAGATTGGATTAGATCACCGGCATATGCGGCATAGCCCATCTTTGAAAGGTGGAGCTACAATCTTTGGACACCTCTTCATCTTTTATCAGTTGCTGAGGATCGCATACCCATGTTGGCAGCAATTTCTTGCTTGTATTGGACGAGAGGGCACCAGTGAGCAAAGTAGGCAACTCAAATATACTGATGCAAAAAAGTCATCAGCTGCAATTGTAGTAGACTACAGTGACTACTGCGTATGAGTACATCTTGAAGAGTCACCTACGCTGCCTATGCTGTGCAGATTCTCCCCGTCTTCCATGATGTCAAAGGAGCTTTCCCCGGTCCATGCTTTGGCTTGAACTCAGGACCCTGACCATTGGTCTGCGAGTTGGCCTGGATCCAGGATTTATACATACCTCTCGGGTGCTGACATACCCCCGATTTGAGCAGCTCCAAATAGTTCCAAGCGAAATTATGCTAAAACGACCTCTATGTTCCGCCCCTCTCAGAACCTTAAGTGCCACATTTTTGCTTGACGCTCATGGGAATGCGAGCGAAACCCTTATGCGCTCACCTTTTGCAGGTTTTTTTGACTGCGCCCTCCCACCGGACTGGTTGCGAAGGATGGATCTGAATAATCTTAAATGACCCCCACTGATTGATATTGCTCAGTGACCTTTGGATAAACCAGCCAATTTGTCTTGATGCATCGCACTGCTTCTGAAATGTGACTTTGCCAGAGATGTTGCTGCGCCTCCTTGCTGGAGATTTCGGATAAAGTCAAGGCTGATGCAGTTGCCTGCGGCTCCGTCCGTTCCAACTCAACTCCTCCGATCCTGATTGCACTGGTTAAAAACATGCTCATAAATATACTCAAGCTCCCTAACTAGGTTAAATGGCTCCCAGCTTCTTGAAATTTCTTGGAGCGTGGGAAATGCGGCACACTACGCTTGGTGATTGCGCAGCTTAATTAAGGAAAACTGTGGCCACATCATGTAGCATCACCGCATCACCTCTGCAAAGTGCCAGGTGAGCAAGCGGCAAAGCCTCAATTGCATGGTGCAGCAAGGTGGGCCCCACGATTGGGTATGGTCACCGATCACTTGTTGTATCCTCCAGATTTTGAACATATGTCAAATCTACCACTACTAGATAATTGACCTATGTGAACAAGCACCTTCGCATTTTGTTACCGCAGTGCGTTGCTGCTTGATCCTTTGAACTGCTGTATGTCTAGAAAGTCAAGTTGTTTTTTTTGCTCAGCTGTAGGTTGAGCATCTCTCCGAACTCTGGAACCAAATGGGTGCTTGTCCGGCTGAATGTTCTCACCCTCCAACTAAACGCAAGGACAAGGAGCAGCAAATAAAGATTCGCTGCTTGTGTCGGTGCGAAGGCAAACGCACCGGAGGGATGAATTGGATAGTAGTAGTGACCTTGGCAAAATCGTGCCGTGGAACATGCTGTCCAAAACTGCTTCGGAACGACACCCTTTGGGTGCATTGGATTCACAATTTCAAAGACCATCAAAGATTTACAGTGCGCACCTTTGCGTTGAAATTGTTTGCTTTTGGTCCCTTTCGCCTTTGTTGGCTATGGCACCTTTAGGGTTATTTTCTTTATGATTTCCACCCCCTCGCGTGCAAGGACCCCACACAAACGCCCTACACACAGAAACCATCTGATGCATCTCGAAATTCAAAAAGGCTCCTGCATCAACATGCCTCCCCGTCTTCCATGGTGCCCACGTCCAGATTTGGATTGAAAAAGACTGAACCCTTTGATCCAGTTACAACGCCATGATGTCACAAGCCCTTTGAGCAACAAAGCCCCCAAAAGAGAACACAACGCGAAACCCTTGGCGCGCTCAACCAGCTAAAATGCAAAAGGGTTCTGAGATACCATCGGCATGTATGGCATGTCCAAGCCATATGGTTGAAAGTGGGTGTTTTAACCCCTGGCTCAAGTGGGATGCCACTCTTCTGTGCTGGCCCGAAACTAAACAGGTGAAACGAAAAATGAGTTTGAGCATAGATATCCTAGCCTGGGGTCTATCCTCCCCATCTCAACCAGGGGCTTCCAAAGTACATGTTGAAACTGCTGTGCCAAAACCATCAATGCATTGTACTACGCCATGTTTCTGCGGGATCGTGCAGGATCCCAACGGAGGAGGCATAGGTCCTAAAGTGAAACCCGAAGATGGGCCATGATAAGCAGCTGCACAGCAACTGCTGCATGCTCTCCTGTCTAATATCTCCAGGGTACGAGATCCCTCGGCCAAATTGTCCACCCACGCCTGGCGCGACACAAATTTACAGTCCCCCATCAGGTGATCTCAGAGAGTCAACTCGATTAGTTTTGGCCGACAAGAAATGACCGCAAACTCATTTGAATGGAACAATTTCGATCTATTTCATATCATATCTATGTTTAGATAATGCTATTTTTAAAAGCACCCACAATTCAAAATTATCATCAACAAATACACGACCAACCTTTCTTAAAATTCCTCATTCAAATACTTCACGAAATCGAATCTTCCAAACTCGCCATCACCCTTTCCTGGGTTGAAACTGACTGCTGTCATCGGCTGTCCCATGCCTCATTGTCTCGTCGGAAGACCAGCGCTGAAGGCAGGAAACCATCGGCTGCAGGACCTGCCTGGGTCACACAGTCTGTGAAGCAATCAATCGATCGATCAATCAATCTACCCATCAGTAATAACCATATTTGTCTTATCTTATCTTCTCACTATAATAAATCCATTCACCATTTCAATGTCAGTATGTTATCGATCTATATGCGATGTGGGAATAGGTGACAATCACACAAACTGATTGATGCACCTGTAAACACTGTGCAGAGTTTGGTAGCTCCTGCATCTCACGATTATTGAACCAGACTGATCGTACAAGTAGCCAAGATTTATCAAGATGGCTTTGGCATTCTCCGGAGGCCTGCAATATCAGTACACCTGCAGCCATTGACCGAGTGGCCCCAAACAAAGATTCGTATTTGGTGCTTGGCTACTGTTCATTTTCATTGAACAATTGGATGACGAAGACAACGCATGGCGTGCCACTGGAATTAACATTCAGAACCAAGGGTTGCAAGTGGATTTTGGTGCTGCCGTGTTTCTTCTCCTTCACAGCCGAAATATGCCTCCCCCATCCAACGGATATACCCCATCCCCGATCATCATTCCCACATGTTTTTACATTTTTAACCTTCCACAGCAGGAGACCCAAAGGACTTCCCTCTGAGCTGCCCACAGCCGGCCGGATCGGCTCCGCCAGGGCCTTCTTGCGGAAACGCGCGGGGTAGGGGCAGAACTTTGCACAGCGCAAGTCGTTTTGAAACCAACCTGATTCGCTCTACCAGTTGGGTTGGCTCCTCCTTTGAAAACATCTTTGCTGCAGTGGTATGCCTACTTGGTACCAACAACCAATGGTGGTGTTGGTCGGTGAAGAAGCTGATTCGAATAATGTAATTCACCCGCATCATGGGAGACAACGGGTCGCGAGGAATAGTATGACCAGCCAATCAGAGGGGAAATCTGATCAACGTCGGGTTATAGCACGGAAGAACTCAGCGTCACGTCCGAGGTGCTGCCTTTACTAGCTGGATATGAAGCACTGTACAAGCAACGAATGGCACAACGACTGACACAAGAAGCTTACACACAACAAAAAAATACATGATTAGATTAGTCGAGCCAAATGTACCGCACTAATTTGCACTTCACATTAGTTTCCAAACCTGCGGGGGGTCAAAGAACCCCTTCTTGGCTTCTAGGCACTTGGATTCGAAAGCGGCAACTTCTTGGTTTTTCCCCCTCACCAGAACAAACATGAAAAAAGACATTGAAACCGGGAAAGCCCTGAGAAAACCATGGGAAAACGAGGGAAAACCACAGGAAACCGGGTGGTGTTGGAAAGCCTCCACCATTTCGGATCTGGGTCACCCCGGCAGAGACCAAGACCCGAAGCTCTCGACTCTGATTCTGGAGCAAGACCTTTGAGCTGAAGCCACTGGGCTTCGGCCATGGGAAATCCTTTAAGAGACCCAGGTAGGTCTTCAAATGCCTTCAGATGCCTTCAGATGCCTGGGGGTTCCAAAAACATGAAAATATATAAAATCAATCAAAAGAAGTTCAGGACATTTCAGGACAACATATATAAATTCAATTATCCCGGCAAGAGACCCCAAACAGTGAGATGGGGGGAAGTGTGAAAGGACACAGCAAGAACACTTATTTGAGCACACATATGAGCACTCATATGAGAGCACACATTTGAGCACACATATGAGAGCACATATGTATGAGCACACATGTATGAGCACACATATGAGCACACATATGAGAGCACACATCTGAGAGCACACATTTGAGAGCACACAAATGAGCACACATGTGAAAGCACAGACATGAGCACACATGTTTCAGCACACATATGAGCGCACATATGAGAGCACACATCTGAGAGCACACATTTGAGAGCACACAAATGAGCACACATGTGAAAGCACAGACATGAGCACACATGTTTCAGCACACATATGAGCGCACATATGAGAGCACACATCTGAGAGCACACATTTGAGAGCACACAAATGAGCACACATGTGAAAGCACAGACATGAGCACACATGTTTCAGCACACATATGAGCGCACATATGAGAGCACACATCTGAGAGCACACATTTGAGAGCACACAAATGAGCACACATGTGAAAGCACAGACATGAGCACACATGTTTCAGCACACATATGAGCGCACATATGAGAGCACACATCTGAGAGCACACATTTGAGAGCACAGATCTGAGCACACATGTGAAAGCACAGACATGAGCACACATGTTTCAGCACACATATGAGCGCACATATGAGAGCACACATATGAGAGCACACATTTGAGCACACATGTGAGAGCACAGATCTGAGCACACATGTATGAGCACACATATGAGAGCACACATATGAGAGCACACATTTGAGAGCACACATATGGGCACACATGTGAGGGCACACATATGAGAGCACACAGCTGAGCACACATATGAGAGCACACATATGAGCACACATATGAGAGCACACGTGAGAGCACACAGGAGCACACATTTGACAGCACATGGGTGCACTCACAAGAGACAACTCTTGACAAGATCTCGTCAAAAGCAAAAACGAGCACCGCGCGCAGGCGAGAGCGTTCCGACACGCACAAAGTCCGCAGGGGGTTGCACGAGCGAAATCAAAATTCGCACCGCGCGCAGACGAGAGCGATCCGACACGCACAAAGTCCGCAGAGGGTCGCGCGAGCGAAATCAAAATTCGCACCGCGCGCAGACGAGAGCGATCCGACACGCACAAAGTCCGCAGAGGGTAGTTGCACGAGCGAAATCAAAATTTGCACCGCGCGCAGGCGAGACACAAAAAAGCAGAGGTATGAAAGGCACCTGAAGTCTCCATTACAGTGCGATTTGCGATTTCAAGCGTTTATGTTGCAAAATGCTGCGCCTGCCACGAAAAAGTGATCCCGAGGCATACGAAGTCCTGCACCTGTCACGAAAAATGATCTCGACATAGCAGATGCAAAAATGACGACAGTCTCACGAAACGAGCGTTTCGAGGTCACCAAAAAAGAGCTCAAGATCACGAAATGCTGCACCTGTCACGAAAAAGTCGATGTTTTCGGACACGCTCATTTTGTGTGCGCCTGCCAGCGTTTTGCAACGTCGCAAAATCGACGACAGTTACACGTTTTGTGAAATGCATCGAATCCCTTGCGCCTGCCACAGATTCCTAATGCCCAAGAGGGACAAAAGTGAGCTTTCCCTTGCGCCTGCCACGTAAAATGCACATTGATCAAAAAATGGACACGGCACGCAGACGAGAACGCAGCTCCGGAAGACAGAGCTCCGCGCCCAGGTTCTCGTGCGAGGCTTCCTTCGAAAACGGAAGATGGAGACATGTTTTGCACGAAAGGGTTGACGAATTAGCCGCGGGCGCCGGCGCACACCTCGTTCTACACCAGGAGCTTTTCTATTACCGTAAGAACCCCTATAGTGCACACACTGTTTGGGGAATATTTGTAGCGCAGTAGGTGTACGAAGGGTGGAGAGCACCCGATACACGGAAGCGTCAATGGTAGCTTCTAGCCATTCACTTGAATGCAGATTCCAGCCTCTTGCCATCAAAATATTACACGTCACTGATTCACTGCAATTCAACAAAGGAAACCGACGACCCGGGTTCTGATGGTTTGTGTCTGACACTCACACTCTTCGTAAACACTTCACCAGCTGCACTCGACCGACGCGGCATCTGACGGCGACAACTTTTGACGCTTCTCGTAGTAGTGGTTCTCGCATGTTCTCGCTTTTGGCTTGCGTCAACTCATCACGAAACTGGAAACCTTGCATTCTCCTGAACAGGAAGTGCTGGGATTGGCTGCGATGCTTGGGGTTCGCGAATATCGTCGAGGCATGTTCAGGCCGAGGATGAGTGCGGATGTCCAGGTCGTACGCGCAGCTTAGCTCAAGGGGAGATCTTCAGAACCTTCTTCGCATTCTGCGGCATGCAGTACCTAGGGTCACGTGGAGAAAAACGGCATTTCACGAACATATTTGTTGCACAAGAGTTTTCGCATGTGGACCCAGAAAGAACATTTCACGAACATATACATGGTATCACATGGTTGCGGGTCAATATTCACCAACAATAGTGGGAGATGATAACCAACATTAACCAACCATTTTATAGGGAAAACAATGGTTAATGATAGGGGAACCAGGGGTACGGGGTTTTGACCCACAGCCACATGTGCACCCAGAAACTGCCGACGTATCACACCACTTCTGCCGCCGACAACCCTATACGGCGGCTGCAAGAGGCGCGGTTGCATCACTGGCAATGCTAAACCACTGGGACCCTCACAGGTGTCCTGTTTTTGAATCGACATGAAGCGACCAAAGATGCTAAAGCATGCAGATGCCAACATAGCCCAAGCAGAATGTTTGCTGGACTTTTTGGATCTTGAGGGGCTTTACTCCTTCAAGCGTGAGGGATGATCTGCTAGTGAAAACATATATGCAGACCCCCCACGAAGCCATGGAAGAAAACCTCAGGTTCCCCATGCCAGGACACATCTCGCCATCGGCTACGACTCCGCCTTCCCATTTGTCTTGGAGCAGTGGGTTCTCCTCTCGCTGCCAACCAACTTGCGAGCCGACACATTGGCAGACAGTGTAGAGTAGTGAGTAGTGGTGGCCAGTGATCTAGCGACTGAGACGTTGGAAGCTCACTGCTTGAGACTCCCAGAACCAGCAAAAATGATAAAAAGAATACAAAGGAACCGTCCGGCTGCCATGCCTCTACGTCCGACACGAAATCGATCCACAATAAGGGTGGGGCGATGACGATGACGATGACGATGATGATGACGATGATGATGATGATGATGATGAGGATGAGGATGAGGATGAGGATGACGATGACGATGACGATGACGATGACGGTGATGATGACGATGATGATGATGATGATGATGATGATGATGCTGATGATGATGATGATGATGATGATGACAAAATGACGAAGACGATGACGATGGCGATGACGATGACGATGACGATGACGATGATGATGATGACGATGACGATGACGATGACGATGATGATGATGATGATGATAATGATGATGACGATGACGATGACGATGATGATGATGATGATGATGATGATGATGACGATGACGATGAGGATGAGGATGAGGATGATGATGATGATGATGATGATGATGATGATGATGGACATGATGACGATAACGATGACGATGACGATGACAATGACGATGACGATGACGATGATGATGATGAGGATGACGATGACGATGACGATGACGATGATGATAACGATGACAATGACGATGACGATGATGATGATGATGATGATGAGGAGGATGAGGATGAGGATGACGATGACGATGACGATGACGCTGACGATGACGGTGAGGATGACGATGACCATGATGATGATGATGATGATGATGATGATGACGACGATGAGGATGAGGATGAGGATGATGATGATGATGATGATGATGATGATAATGAGGATGACGATGACGATGACGATGACGATGATGATGATGGTGATGGTGGTGATT
>VSDK01012287.1:965660-977996 GCA_009767595.1 Symbiodinium kawagutii
ATGATGATGATGATGATGATGATGATGATGATGATGATGATGATGATGATGATGATGATGATGATGATGATGATGATGATGATGATGCCGGTGGTGGTGATGATGATGCTGGTGGTGGTGATAGATGATAAGCAGGACCCTCCCTCTGATTCTGTGCGTGTAGAACCAGGACGAACCAGGCCGTTCTGGGTGAACTATGCCCGGCCGAGGCACCATGTCAATGGGCAACATCTTCACCTCGTCGGACTTGCAAAGGATCTGCAAGACACCAGGGGCATTGCAGGGAATGGCATACCTTAATGGGCTGACTCTGGAGACCACCACTCGCCTAGCCAAAGCCATTGGAGATTTAGGTCTGGATGCCATCTAAGGATCTAGCCCTTTGCCCCAACCTGTGGGGAATGAAACCTTGTTATGAGAGTGGACCATGAGTCCCCTATGTCGCACAACGTGGGCCCCCCAACATTTCCCAACCCTATAAGTTGGGGGGCACATGTCCATACGTACCAGAGCTAACCACCAGTTTGATATTGGTTCTTTTTCCGGCCTGAAACCCTGAAACCTACGTATGACTGGCTGGAGCTCAACGTAAGAACCTACCAAACATCAAAACATCTTGTGGGTTTTTCAGGGGGTTCTACAAATGCCATCTCAAAAGCCAAAGAAATCAGCGAGTTGCAGTTTTCCCGTCGGCTACCTGGAACGTCTTATTACTTGAGAATCGAACCTGGCCTCCCGCAATGGCATATCATTGCCGCCCCCAAACTAAGAAAACCTGCTGGGATGCGTGTCTTGACGGTGCCACGATGCCAATTTGAATCAAATGTGCCGCAATCCCAAAGCATATTTCCAGAGCAAGCATTTCCTAGGACATACCTTCTGGATTTCAGGCATTTTTGCGGAAAATCCACCATGAAACAAACCTCATGAAAGGAATATGCAACACGCCCTTGATGCATTCAGGCCACGTATCTGACATGTTCTGGTTCAGAACTTGCTGAACTTTGTCAAGATTTGTTGAAGTAGAATCAAAATTAAAAAACTAGGTCAGCAAAGCAAGTGCGGTACACGGTACACCCGCTATTAAACGCAAATGAAGGATGACATGTTGAAGTGGCATGAGTCCTTGTTGATACTAGTAATTGCAAAAGAAAACTAGTCACAGTAGAGAATCGGTATGTACGATCATGGTGCAAAATGCACCGGGGAGCCAATTGCTTTTTACCAAAGGATGCAGCCACCATGAAAATGAGCTGGTTGAGGCTACTGACTGTTTGACAGCGCCATTGACCAAATCTTAGATCACGAATCAAACAAATACATCCACACATTCCAAGTGTTACTGGACATGTTAGGGACAGTGGCAAGGGTTGATTCTGCATCTATGCGATCAAACTTGTGCACCGGCCCATCTTGCCCCACCAATCCCAGCCACACATTCCCATCGCGGCCAACAAAGCCATTCTGCCACCTCAACAGGTCTGGCAGGGCGTAGCTGACCAACTGCAGCTGGAAACAAAGCCCTGGCCCGCTGCATCCCCAAAATACTCGCACAACCACAACTGTTAGAATCCGCTACCGTATGCTACCCTATGCTGCAGGATTGCGTCACTTAAGGTTTGGTGCTTGGGACTGGGATCGCTCCAACTTTGCAGCCCAGGTAGGTCCCGTGAGCCTTCAAACCCCAGCTTCAGCTTCCTGTGCTGGTGCAGCAATGGTTAAGACTGGCTGAATGTGGTTGACGTGGATGGGACTCATGAACGACAACTCATCACCACTCCCTGCCCTTTCTGTTTCTGAGGTTGATCCCTGTGCGTTGCACCAGCTGCCGAGTGGCTTATTGTGACCCTCGAAGCGTGGGCCAATGGTGACCACCTCCTAAGCCAAAACAAAGGACATACTCTGCACATCTTCCAACAACTTCTGACATCTAACTAACATACAGTGAACTAAACTGCATCTACACTAACTAAAATACAGTGAACTAAACTAAACTAACCAAACATTGAAACTGGGCACACGCTTCAAATATCTTTAAATCTTCCCACAACATCAAGGTTCATGTTATCGGACTATAAGTTCATGCGGAAATGCAAGCTTTGTGGGGCAAAAACATGTGTTAGAGCTATGGCACCCGCACTGCATCAAGTATACAATGCCACCGCACACATATGCACTGCGACACTCAAATCAGATCAAGATAAATCAAAGGATCTTGGTGCCTGAAGGACAATGACAATAGAAGCCGCACAAACACAACTCGTTTTCATCCCGCTCAATGACTTCTTTTCATGCCAACAAATGTCAGCCTGGGTGATACCCAAGTCGATCGTATAGGTGTTTCTCAAAATGGGGAACCCCCAAATCATCCAATAGAAAACATGCATATAGTGATACACCATCCGTTTTTTGGGGCTCACGATTTTGAGAACCCCCCCCCTGTATAGATTATAGAGATAGAGACAGGTCCCTTGGCAAAAATGACCATCGAATGCATGCAGAGCCCAGCGTCTTCGGTCTCTGGCTGAATCTTCAAAACATAGTCTGCCTCAGTTGCTGCATGCATTGTTGAGCTCATGCTTGTGAGTGCTATACATGGGCATTCAAATTGGGGTATGGCAACCCAAAAATGGATACTACATGTGAGGACCATTTTTGGAAATTTAGGCCTTTCAACAATATTGAGCCATACTGTGGTGATACAAAGCAAGGAACATCACTGGGAAAGCAGTAGATGGCGCCATCATCTGCCACGACCCCGCCGCCATACTTGTACTTGCCATTTGGTCGCCAGGTACCTGACTGATCAGCGCACAACACTGCGTTGGTGGATACAGCTTGCACGGCGTGTTCCCCTGCCAAAAATGGTTCTAGTCTAGCGAAATTGGAAAAGCACGGGCTTATAGGTTTGGGGACCCAAAAAAAAGACGAAACGAAAAGACTGCCATGTGATTCCGATCTTGTGGAGCTGTCGCTTTCAGCTAGCGATTCATTCTGACCCACAGTCACCAAATGCCATCAGCCCAGTTGCCACTTTCAATGGGTTTGCCAATTGTTCGCACCGTGCTGTTCAGCGGCTCAATCTTCAACACCACCTGCAGATTGCCGAATGATGCAGGATGCCTCTGAACGCTGGCTGTCTGGGAATTGTCAGAATTCTTCTTTCGCCACTTCGGCCTATGATCATAATCCCATCCGAAAAAACAGGAAGGAGTTGCTGAAACAGCATGCAGCAAGCAAACAAGCAACCGACCCTCAAAGATCACCAAAGCATCTTTCAATCAATTCCTGCTCGTGGGCCGATATGTCAACATACATTCAGAACTTCAGAACAAGCGGCATCAGAGTGAGAAGGGATGCCATAGATACAGCCATCCTGCCAGCAAACGATAGGCATTCAGCCCAGATCGCCTTTCATGTCAAATGTCCTGAAAAACAGAATTATAGAAATTCTCATCACAGACTGTGAATTGGGCCAACCCAACCAATCTTGCGTTATCACCCTCAGGGAATGTTCATCGCTACCCTCCTCACATTTGAAGGTCAGTCCTTTCCAACTACACCACCGTGCCACTTCCTTACTATGCAGCTTGGGCTGCTGTTGGCGAAAGTTGGTGGCAGGCGGAAGTGACGTACAAAAATGCTGAAAAGATTCACCAGCAAAGCGCGAACAGCAACAGCATGTAAGATAACATAAGATAACACCTGCTAACGACAACCGCAGTCACAAAGCCAACGGCAAGTGCGAACACAACAAACACAACCAGTGCACCCACAAACACAAACACTGCTTGTCCATCGGAGCAGCTTCTCTTTCTGCACCTGTCCATAGGCTGGAAACACTACCTATACCATCACCAAAAACAAGGACAGCAACAGCCGCAGCACAACGACAACAACAACAACAACAACAACACCAGCAGCAGCAACAGCAACAACAACAGCAACAGCAACAGCAACAGCAACAGCAACAGCACAACCCCATCCACGAGTACCATCCCTGAGCCAAGCTGCTGACCGCCGTCACCAAACTGGGGCCCAATGGTTTGCACTTCCTGGATCACTGCGCAACAGAAATGACATCGAAAAGATACCAGCATCTACCAGCAAACAAGAACAGGAAATGGACTGATTCTGTACATGGGTGTATAGTACCAAAGCCTAGCAATATTTAAGGCCGAAAGGAACGGTTTGAGTCAAAGGCTGGAGGAAATGACCACAAATAAGGTAAGTTGGGGTCTTAAATGTAGAAACTATTTCAAGACATTTCAATCAACAGTCGTCATAAATTCCTTCACCGGCTCGGCTACTAAAAACACACGGCGGTTGGAACTGCCTATGGGTTCCAACCGCAGAAATTTCATGATGGCAATGCCCACCTGCGCTCGCGGATTGATCTTTAGCACCTGGGGCACGGGACGAATCAAACCAATTCAATACCTGGTTGGTGGTTGAACAAATATCAGTCAATGATTGATTGGTTGGTTGAACAAATATTAGTCAAATACATTCAAATATTAGTATTAATTCAGTATTAATGCGTTGGTTGGTTGGTGAAAAATATTGGTCAACCAACCAACCAGCCACTGATTAATACTGGGGACGAAAGATGTGTTGAAGCGCGAGAGCCAGAATAAGTTGCCATAGCTATAGTTTCCTTGCCATCTTTTTCGGTGGTTCTTATTCAATCAGTTTTAGTGCGCTAAACTGCCATAAATGCACCTCGAAACCAGTGGTACGAGTATCCAGTGGTTTCCGCTCTTTTCGGGACCATGGAAACGCGTAGAAACCCGTGTTTCATGTGTTTCATTGTCCTGGGGGTGGAGTTGGGGGAGGTCATGACATTCATCATCAATTCATTACGCATGTGTGTTCCACACATTGGCTTCTGGCATGCCACGTGTACTTAAATACTCACGTCTTGTCCCGGAAAGAATGGATTCGGGAGGTAGATTGTGTTCAGTTGTCTTCCCTTGTTGGCTTTCTCGTCAATCATATTCATGCCTTGCTTATGTCTGCACAGACGTGGCGCCTTTGCCGAAAAAATCATCGCTGATAGCTTGTGCAGTATCCAAAACAATCAGAAACAATCAAGGCCGACAAAAATAAGACATGGTGAGACATGGTGGGCCCCTTTTGCAATAGACTTTGCGGGAACGCTCCTGTCATCTTGATTTTGCATGAAATCACTTTGTACTGAAATGAATGCATCAACTCGAACCAGAATGATACCATCCATGCAAACTAAATTACATCTGGTGACCAATGATGGGATCAATGATATGAGTGTTGAGAGTATGATAGCCCGATCTGCAACTTCTGCTCGTGCGCCTGGCTGCCTCAAGCCTAGTTGAACCCGGGAGCCTAGCACTAAGCCATGTGGCCCTTGAAGCTGCAGGACCTAGGAACACCTGGGAGGTCCTGGGAGCAAATTTTGTCCCAGGCCGAGGCTCCCTCCATCTCCCTCCTGCTACTTTCCTTTGTCCAGGACAATAGTGGCTCAATTCTTTCTCAGCGTTTGAGACTTGATTGAATGTGTTCAGCCCATGGAAGCTTTTGCGCGAAGCCGATGCAAACCATGAACCTTTCTTTTGCGGTTAATCCTTTACTCCTCACCAACCAGGGCCAGAAAGATCAGAAAGCGCCGCCAAGCTGCTGATTGAGCACAGTTTGGAATGCCATAGATGCACCCGTCATCACCCAGCAAGCCACCATACCACTTGCACTTGGCGCGCCGGCGATGCCAGAAAGCTGTGTGAGGGCTTGCTTAATGTTCATGATTGGTTGGTCATGGTCTTCCACACCCTGCCTGTGTTTTCTATATTTTTTCTGCCCTGAGATTGAATAGCGAGCTAGTAAAACAATGATACTGTAGTGGCTGTGGTCAACACAGTTTCAAGGAATGCCTTGTTTCTGAAGAGTATCTTCGGGGTGCTCCGTTCCTGGGGATATATTGCGTGCACAAGTTGAATGGATGAATGCTTTGTTGGCATGTGTGCGCATGCATTAGCAATGTGCAAACACATAAGATGATGGTTTACACACGAGTCCCATACTTGTGAAGCGCAAAATGCCCTTGAAACCCATAGTGACATGACATATATAATAGCTTTGCATTGCATGGGCATGCACGCTTCTCCATCATAGCGTGATATTCTATGAGTATTTACAACCTATAGAGCCAAAATGAAAGCTGAAAATGAAGGATGCCATGATAAGTTGGGCGTGTTGGTTCTAAAGGCATGGCACCATGATAAGAGTTTTGGGGCGTGTTGGTTCTGAGTCTGACGGGTCGCTTTTTGCTGGCCATTTTGCTGGCCATGAACCGTCACAAAATATGACTCACATAGGTGGTATACCTGCTGTTTGTTACCCAACCAAGCCTGAAAAAATCTAGTGAATGATGGTTAGTAATAATTAGTACTGCTTAATGGTTGTCAATGTCAATACCCAAGAATAGTGTAAAATAGTGGTTAATTCACAATCTAGTTGTCGTATGTTGTGAGATGATTGGACCCCCCCATGTTGGGAGCCAGACCCCATGTCGATTGCCAAGGTGCTCGTCCCTTGAGGACAGGGGAACCATCTGCTATGGTGCTGATCTCCGCTCCCTGTGGGCCACATGAAATCTTCAGAACCTCGGGCTGCTTTGCACCACTTCTGGTGGTAAAATATGTGAAATGTCAAATGCCAACTGGCTGTTTCTCTCCAGTTTCTCAATTTGATGACTAGTTGTTGGCACATGGCCGCATATAACCGTATAACTATTTGCAACATGAATTGACCAGAATCAGCCAGAAATAATCACCACCATCAATGAACCATATTTTGGGCTGATCCCAGACTATGAGTGCTATGATTATGGCCATGGTAGACAGCAAGATTCCAGCACCAAGCATAGTTCAAAGCTCGCTCTGATGCATTGATGGGAGCAGGGTACCTCTGGAGCCCGGCACTTGTTGTAAGATATGGCGAGGTCGATGGCATCGCCAGATGTTGCCTTTTTTGAACCATGTTCTATATATTTTTCAAAAAAAATGTGTCCAGTATGTATAATTGTATATGTTTTATTTGGTGAGTCTTGATTATACATTGATAGATGTTTGGCTTGGAATTGTGGATATCCATCATGTTTGGCCCCGGATCTTGTTCACCAACCGGCACATGGAAACGTCCCTAAAGCTGCTGTCAGGCAAATATGCAAAAACTAGCACAAGAAATTGGTCATGTCAAGAATTGAATCATCCAGCTCTGAGGTTGAATGGTTTTGAGCCCCTTCCACCATAGAGCCTGTACAGCATACTGCGTTGCTCGTTGCATTTGAGCTTCACAATGTGCAACCTTTCTCACTTACAGTTGTCAGGCAAACCCCGCGACTTGTGCCGAGGGACCGATTCAGCGTTGCAGGGAATGGCATAGATACAGCTATCTTCAGGGCAAAACACGCCACCATGCCACTTCCTTAGAGCAAAATCAAATTTGGACGATGAGTGCTGCAGCGCTGGCAGTGTCAAAATTATCAGCACTGGATAGTGCTCCTTGCAAGTGCACATTCAAAATGAATAACTTTACCATTCAACATCATTCAACCACTTCGAACCACAGGTTCCAAAAAGTTCGTGGCGGAGAGAAGTTACAGTAGGTACTTTACTCAACTCGCGGCTCCTGATACTTCGTCATGCCCACCGTAAACTCATACAAATCGTGTGGAAACGTCTGTAAACTCAAAAGGGAGGCCAGGCAAGGACCTCCTAAAGAGACCCAAACCACAGCCGCCTATTGGTACTTGCAGGAGCCATGTTGTCCTCTACTGGGGCATGATATAGGCTTCTTGGGACAAGCACGATGACAACTGGCCAAATGATGCCCAGGAGGACTTGTGTTGGGGAGTGCGAACAGAGCCACCCGAACCACCAAAATTTGGACAGGTGAAAAATTCAAATCAGGACTGCTCCACAATTCCATTCATTTCTATTCTACAAAATTATTAACTTTCTTGGTCAAAGGATGTTGATCCACAGCTACACTTTCCAAAATGGAACATGTAAGGTTGAAGATCAAAATCCAGACTTAGGCCTGAAACAAAACAAAAAAACGCAAGGCAGGAACAGTTCTTTCCATACGAAAGGGACACAAAAACTTTGGAGACTTCATCGCGAGCAGCTCACCTGGCCTTCAACTACGTTTTGGCGAATGACGTGTCCTTACAAAGAAGTTCCCAGATCAGCCATGCAATGCCATGCATCCAATCTCCTTTGAACACCGGACCGACCAAGTCGACTTGCCCGGTGTGACAGCTGATCTGCAAGACTTGCGAGCTGTTTGTTGGCACTCCTCGCAGCACAGCATGCGCCGTGGCGCAGACGGGACATCAGCAGGCACGTAGCATGTAAAGAATATGATGGACTAGCGATAGCAACAAGGGGCTTGCACCAACTTTGCAGCCTACTACGAATCGCTAGAATCACTGTCACCACCGATTAATCATTTCAAACAAAAAGTGAAAGAATTCAAAGGGCTGACCACTGGCCCTTGCATGCAAGGGCAATTGACTGAAAGTGAATGTGACAAAGCCCACTGAAAGCTTTGTGGGGAAGGTCTGGCTCCGAAACAAGGAAAAATCAACAGCCAGGGAAGCCTATACTTTACTAGTATGTAACAGCAAAGATATTAAGCCAGGGAAATGACAACAAAGATATGTACCATCCAAAATGTGGCCATGTCCCGCTGCGAGTGATGCAATTGGAGCCTATAGTTTAATAGTTTCTGTATTTAAGTTACATTTTGTTACACTCAATTATGTAATACACAAACCGCGACACACCCGTGGAGAAGAAAAGCATCATTCCTTGGTTAGTCTGTGCCAACACAACACTGAGAAATACAAAGGTTTGCTTTACTTTTCAACGTCGGGTTGGCCAGATTCGCCCACAGAAATATAAACAATCACCTACTATTATGCATGCACACATCCAAAATACATGTGTACGCAAATGTGTTTGCACATACGTGTCAAAAAATGAATGGGATTGTCCTCAAGGGATCAACGTCCTCCCGTTGAACACCACGAAAGAATCGAAAAGATGCTATATGTTAGGACGTTCTCCTACATGTTTGGCCTTCAGGTATAGGCCCATATCAACATCGTTGCTGAAGGTTGGTCCTCCCTACCACCATCCATGATTGCTTTTTGTTGCTCTCCTTACTGCTGGTTGACCACCCCCGGGGCTCCATAAATGTAGCCATCCACCTCAATGCCACGCAACCACCTGGGACGGGACTCGCGAGGCAAGGCCATCGTCGCCAGTTTGGTGGCCCCATGGTACCCCATGGTCTGTCCAAACCTTGTGCTGACAAAGTGCTTCCTGACTACTCCAAAACACGCCTCTTGGCGACGTTCATCAATCATCGTGGGTCATCATGGACGCAACTGGACAAGACGAGTACTTCAACTTCAAGTTGACATTGTGAAAGGCCGACGGTGCGATCAAGGTGCTTGAACTTTCCGAGCATCCTCAGATGGTGCTGTCCACAATCAGTATGTCTGTAGTGCAGTGCTGCCAAAGGATCATTAAAATCCATTATTGATTTGTTGTTCATTCATTATACTATCATTATATCATATCTAAAACAAAGAAGCCATGACACTTCGTGTGCATCATTCATGGACGGGCCATGACATGCCCACATTGGCGGTTCATCGGTGGCCTTGGGTTTGGCACACGGCATGCGTGAGGCTATCCAACTATCCATCGAGGGAGGGCACATTAAACCACCAAATGACTGGCCATGGTCAGTGCGGAACGTTCAGGATTTGCAACACCATAGGTCCCAATACTTCTTTTGAATGAAATTATTTTCTTGCTTCTTCATCTTCCTCTCACTATCAATCAATAGTTTTTGTAGATCACCCCGAACTACTTTAATTCAATCTATATACACTTCCAAACCTTAATCAACCTTAAACTTAATCCATCTAAATCTTTAGCCCCTCCGTGCAGCAAAAATCAGAGCACATTCATCCATTCCCAAAAGAAAAATACAGTCCATGCGGGCCCTTTCCCAATATGCTTAGCACAAAGACGAAGCAAGGGTTTCTGCGAGGAAAGAGGTTGAATCCAACATCACCAGCGAATCATGGGAATTTTACAATCACGAACAAGTGCATAGCTAGCATGGCATGGACATGTGGATGAGATCTCCCATGTAGAGAGCCTCTATGCGCTCTATATCGACTAGACGAATCTAGAATCAACCAGCTCTGAAAAATGTTTAGCTTCAATATGCTTCAATATCATTCAACTGATATACGCTTCAATATGCTTCAATGTTTAGCTTCAATATCATTCAATATCTTCTAGTCAAACTTCTTGGTCTTCAAACATCGAAGTTTGCTTCGAGCGTCTCAGGGCCATGAAGCTCCACTTGCCCTGTGCTCGGAGTGATCTTCAAGACGCGTGGCGCGGTACCTGAGAATCGCTCAATATGCTGAGTAGCCTACTCTGAATACTGAAGTTCTCTACATTGCCAGGTGCCATAGGATGGCATAGGTTCTCTGCCACTCAGCTTGACAAGCAAAATCAATTCGACCTAAATTGAGGAATCATCTCATGACATCAACCCCGCCTGGAATTCCATAGATGTTGCCGTCCTTTCCCAACTCTCCACCCAACCACTTGTCGCGTCCCATGCATACGCCCTGGGCGGCGCAAACACAAAGAAGAGTCGAGATCATTTTGGGCAACCAAGGGGTGACCCTAACATCACACAGCTATTCATTACTCTCTACACGAATTACTTGCTGCGCTCTGCCCATTGGGTCGCCTTTGTGAGTGTCCTTCTCCCTATCTCTGGGGGAAACCTGCGATGCAATCAAACCTGCAATCAAGCCCTTCCTTTCAGTGATGTTCAACGCCTTAAGCAGATCCTGGCTCCAAGATGCAAATCTGTTCAAAGCCTTGCTCTCAGTATCCACAGTGGTCATCTTTATAAAAGGATTGCCATGTTGGGAATGTTTCTTGACATGCTAAATTGTCATACCGCAGTATCTGATGATTGTATCAAACAGTACCGCTGCCCATCACAAAGAACCGACAGTTATCCGCACCATTGCATTAAATGCATCTAAATGCCTTCATTCCGTCTGCCATTCCGCTATTCCGAGTTAGTGTCATCTTGATCTACTAATTCTGTTTCCATATCATTGCTGTTCTTGAATGAACCCAAATGAGCCATCACCAAAACTGCTGTATCGAAAACCCCTTTGCTTTGAAGGTCATTCTTCGGAATGGCTCGGGCTCTCCCACACGGAAGTGCCTCCGCTAAAGAAAGCGCACCCTTCGTTGTCCCAAGCTTCTGCCCACGTTCCGTTCCCCTACATGGCCAGGTCGGCCAGGTATGGCCAGGCAGCCATGGTGCAGCTGCCGTTGATACGGGCTGAGCTGCCTTCGCCGAGACACGTCAAGGATCTCCAAGCGGCAAGCCACGGCTCCATCAGCGCTCCACCTGACGCATGAAGAAACAAAACGGCTACAATAACCATTAAAACCTGATGTTAACATGACCACCTGATGTTTTTAATGGCTATTGATTCACAAAACGACTAACTAATTAACAAGAATGTTAACCAATGGCCATGTTAACCAATAGCCATTAAAAATGTTGGTCGCGTTTTTACCATGCTGAAACAATATGTTGTAGTGACAATAGATTACTTAAACACTGGTTATTACCAATAGCCATTAAAAAGTCCAACATCATCACCATGATCAGCATGATCATCAATATGATTAATATGATCATGATCCTCAATATGATCATGATCATCACCGTGCCATGTGTTCAATTGACATGTCTGACAGCTTTATATGCACTCATGAAATGTGCAGGCAAACAATGAATATGGAAAAGCAGAAGCTCTGACAGTTCACTTGACCTACTGCAGTACACCCTGGCAGTCATAGTTGAGATATTGGTGCCATCCCAATTTCTGGCCAGCCCCGTCGCAAGCTGCGCATTGCTCCCGCTGGCTCCTAAACCATCCCGCAAAAAGGAATACTGCTACTGGGCCTAGACAGGCAGGTACTCTATTTTCAGCGTCCCACTTCTTGATACAATTCTGATGTTCCGCAAACGCAACTGCGGCCTCTCCATGTAAATCAAATACAGCATCTAAGTGATGAACGGACCTACAGACCAGCAACGAAGTTGATCGCTGCCCATATCTAAGGAAAACATATAACCAACCATTCTTAGCCAGTAGATATCAGTAGATCCTTGACCATTTAACCAATAACATACCAACCATTTAATGGTTGCGACTGGTTGCGGCTGGGT
>VSDK01012287.1:986314-1006314 GCA_009767595.1 Symbiodinium kawagutii
ACAACAACAACAACAACAACAACAAAACGACAACGACGACGACAACAACAACAACAACAACAACAACAACAACAACAACAACAACAACAACGACAACGACAACGACAACCACAAGGACCACAAGAACAAGGACAACAAGACAACCACAACCAGGGGAGCAGCAATACTGAGGGAAAATTGCATTCTGACTTAGCTGGGATGCTGTCGCTGCCTTCACCGCATAGACATACAACGTTCCCATGAGTACCTGCCATCAAGGCGAGACACAAGGAATCGCACGTCCTGCAAGCTGATCTTCACCACCAATCACTGGTGATCGCATGTGATCACAACCTGTTGGTTTCTAGCCAGTACACAATCTGAGATGGTTTACAAACTTTGCACTGGGCGGTGACACATCCAATAGCTCGCACGTTGTGGACAGTGTCTGCGTTCTTCAATTCGCATTGATTTTTTCATATTGTTCTTTTAAAAAATGCCTACTGACAACAGGAAAATATGCCATTGAAAAAATTTCCTGGTGGTGTGTGCATTTCAGAAAAAGCAGAACTGATGCGCATCTCCGCCGCCTGCGAGGCAACCGCGGCTGGCAACCAAGGCATACATAGACCGGCACTCAAGAGAGCCCAGCTGAACATGAAGAACACCAACTGGGGCACAGGAGCATTGCATGAGATGTGCCGGGACCAAGTGTAATGCATGACAGGCCACCAGCAACCAGCACCCTCCAAGGTCACTGTGACAGAAGAAAATGATCCTTTGGATGATCAAACAAATCAGAGATAGATGAGCTAGTCAAAGTGCCCCTCGAAATTTTGAATTAATAAGTTCTCATCAATGAGTAGGTGGAGCAGCTTGTTTCTAGTTCGCGCGCCAAGTTGAACCAAAGCTACCTCTTGTCTGTTGTTTATTGTCTTTCATGTTTGTTCTGTGTTTGGAGGAAACTCAGTTTATGCGTTCTCATGCATTTGTACGCGGGGCTAAGGTATACAGCAAATATATACATATGTACGGATGTAGATGTGTGCGTGTAGTCAAGTATGTACGTCCTGATTTTTTCAACTTTGAACATTGACGTAAAACATACACATGCATTCGAAAACGCTTGTTACACTATTGCAAGCAATACAATGGACCTGCTCACGACATCGATGATTCTGTATTAGCATCTTGCAGATCTTCACCCACACTGTATATATGCTTTCGTTCCACTCTTGACCCTTCTTTCTGGATTGGGCTGAATTAATTCGCTACATCAAATTACTTCAAATGCTGCTACAATAACAAAATCCCATTCTTACACCGCATGTCCATGCCACACGGTCACAATGATTAACCACTACAGAAGGGCTTGGGCCAGTGTGAGAAGTGTCTAACATGGCATGATCCAGAAAAAGCCCAAATTAGGTTGGAAAACTGGTAAATAGGGGCCCCCCAGCCCGCACATGTCTTACATAGTTTGCCACTAAGCAGTTTGGGTTTTGGGAAATGAAATCAAACATATTTTCTACTGGAGCGTCCAAGGGGTAGTGCAAATTACAAAGTAACGGTCGCATCTGGTTGAAAAAATGAATATGGCCCACTGCCCACTGCAAGTCAAAATTCACATGCCTTGCCACTGGAGTTTAGATGTTGTTTAAGCACTGTCGCGTTTGGGAAAGTGGCTGAAACCATGAGCAACGACCCCATCAAGCCACCACTAAAGAGTTGGAAGTGACTGGACAACTGCCATGTTTTCATATTCAAACGTATCTTCCATTCGTGCAAAGGAAGACCAAGAAACCCAATGTTTCCCAATGTCACAATGCCATGCTAATTACATGACACCATACCAACTATACAGCTATACTGTATGTTCTGCTGTTCTCTCCGTAAGTTTATCTTGAATAGACGCCCTCTGAACAACCAAATGTGCCGCTGAGCGGCGTTGTGGGGTTGAGCAATCATCGCGTGCAAATACCATCGGCAGCCCTCTAACCTCAGTTCAAGAGTTGAGAGCGTGAAACTGCGAGGGCTTCAGCTGAGTTTCCTCGGGCAAAAAATCCAATGCATTCCATTCCTATGTCCAGCGCACTGCGCAGAACGGACGACATCCTGCAACTGGGGCTGATTGATTAACAGCCGTTCTTATAACCACTATGGCATTATAACAACAATGACTAGCGGTTCGCCAAACAACCATTTCATGGTGGTCATTCCCAGCATCCCGAAACCACGGAGCCACGGCATGCCACGGCGCTCATCCAAATCAGGACGTTCAACGGCTTTCTGGGTCCGTATCATCACGGCGGCAATGAGGTCACCCGCGGTTTGGCAAATACCTGCTGTGGGGGTGCCCAATGTGAAGCACAGCTCAAGTACCATTGGGAAGATTTGGGAAATGGCCAATCATTTTGGGAATACCCAATGGTGGGAAGATTGACTAGCATTGACTGGCCCACCCATGAAACTCAGAATCAATTGGCCAGTCAATGCTAGTCGACATGATGCAGCCCCCAAATTGCCTGCTTTCCAGCCACAGAAAGGATCAGGTGTTTATTCTGTTGGCCACCCGGCCACCCCAACCCAAATTGATGCCAACACGTCAGTTCAAAACGGCCATTCGCTCTCACCATCATGACCAAAGCTCTTGGCATCGATGAAGAACTCCACCGTTAATTTGGGGATGCCACCTTTCAGGGTTACAGTTCTAACAGGGTTCTCTGGTTGGTGGTTTGAACTTTGAACCCCTATGAAAAATATGATTGTCAAACAACCATTTGTTAAAAATTACTAGGGAAAATAAAAATGTCCAGCAAACCACCCGCCAGTTCTAGGTCTAACAACTGGAAGTTCATGAGCTGTCACGCCTGCCCAGGTGGCTGATGTCCAGCCATGCTGGTCCTGCGGCAAGACATGGCCTGTGGCCCTTACTAGGGACTCGTAAGATCTACAACTGGAGTTTAATACTGTATACCATCATGAACCTTGCCAAGTTTCTAAATCTTCTATATATAAGTTCAAGCATGTTGAAATTCAGACCCACCTTGATCACCTTGAATCTTATGGTTACTCCTGGTTATGAAGGTGGTAGATCTATGACGGTGTAGCTGTCGCAACTGCTCGGGGCGACACACATCGAAGACTCGGTCTCCTTAAAGAAGACGGCGTAAGTGGCCCACTCGATCGACTCAGTTGCAATCAGTCGCCGGTCAGAAGTGGAACTTGAGAAAAAGTGCAACTGAAACATGTGGTATTTCTTGAAGAAACTTCCAGAGACTTCAACAAACATCACATGTTTCACAAGTTAGGTCGAAAACAATTCCAGGCCAGCGTGGACGCAGCATTGCAGCATGACGAGCCACAACAAAAACAGCTGCCCTACGAAACATCTTCACATGCCCAACGCCGCCAACCCTTGCAATCCTTCTGTGAGGCTGCAATCCTTCATAGGTATGAACGGAGAAGTTCAATGTCGGACCCCACAAGACCGTGAGACCATGACTGCCGTAGCAGAGATTGCAAGAAAGCCTCCATGAAGCCAGTGACCAGGGCACAATGCTAAAAGTCAAAACTGCGCATGATGCGGCATGGAGCTCTTCCAATCCGGTTTTAAAACATATGTTGCTGTTCGAGACTCGGTTTTGCCTGAAGGTGATCATTCAGAAACAAGAAAACCATTAATTAAGCATCATTCAGCATGGAACAAAACAAGAGGGTTCTTCCATGAACCCCATGGGCGTTATTGCAAAATACCCATGATGAAGCTCGAGTAATTCCTGGATTTCGAGCGCCTTGTCTCCATGCCATTGGTTCCGCTGTTTCCCTTTCCTTCCACCATGTGACGAAACAAACTCCGACAGGGGAAAGCGAAGATCTTAAGAGATCTTTGAAGTGTTATACGCAAGTGTGGAAGTCCTCTCAGCACTATATTTTCAAACAAACCATCCGCAGAGATGCGGAGAATTGTGCTAGCATGCGCTTACATGTATGACTGTATGACAGTCTACACGGTCAGAAAGCCCGCAGTTGGACAAATTGTACTTTTCGCCTTCAGGGCTTTCGGGTCCTTGGGCCATGAGTGTGGTTGGAACCACCTAAAGGAATGCGTCTATGCTCAGGCGGACTTGAGATGCAAACAGAGTCCAAACTGAACCGTGCATGATACTGTCCAGGTGTTGTATATGCTGAAAGCAGGTACGAACAGGCATTGAACAAGCTCCTCCTAGTCACAGCCCACTCTGATGCATACCAGCGGCATAAGAACCATTGTTGCAGAAGCTGCACAAGGCCTCAGTTAGCTTCGAGAAAGGACAAGTTGCTTCGGTTTCGCACAGCTATGCCCAGGGAAACCAAAGCAGTCTGAGAATGTTCATCGGAGATTGCCTTCACCAACCGCATCGAATGTTTCAAAACCGCATGATGGCAAATGAATGTGATCTTGCACTGACTTCCCCCCACATGCACCCAGCCGGCTGTACTGTTTGCATCTGGGGGCTTGCCATATGCCGACGGGCCACAAGCATGAAGGCTACACAATACATATCCCGGGTAAGTCCTCGGCTGCGTTGCTGAGTTGGCGACTGCTGCATGGGGGTTGGAAAGATCGCACTTGTCTAAATCGACCTACTGACTTGGCAAATAATTGTCTACACACTGGGATTTGCGCAATGCTTCCACACCTGTGCTGATTGCATCTGACAGTCCACTTGAAATTTTGAGCTGTAAGCAATCGAGAGGGCGACATTGTGAGCCCGTGCGTTTTCCACCCATAGAAGATGATTATACTTGTTCAAAATTTACCTTGTGACTGAGAATCTGCATGCAAAACCTTTCTTGAGTGAGCCCATGTGACCATATGCGCAAAATGTTGTAGTACAATCCTTGAGCTACCACTATAACGAATTCTTGCAGCCTGGCAATTTTGTTGTGGCTTTTTCCGTGTCTATGAATTGTCCCTTGGTGGTGTTTAGATCCCTTGCTAAAAGTCTTACTCTTAGTGGCTATGTGGAATATCAATCATATCCCAAAAAGCCTAAAAGCTAAGGTAGTAGCTGCAATCCACCCAGGTTATATTGTGGTATATTTATATGATTGCGGTCTCTTAATCGAGGAAAACAGAGGTGAGAGCATCACCATTTTTTGTAAGCCATAGGTCGCCAAGGCAATCGTGGGCCAGGGCTGCAGCTTTCAAACCACTTCTAAGCTTGTCCGTGTTTGTTTGTATCACTATCTGGTCAAAATGACCTGTCCTTTTTGGAGGAAAATGTGCCAAATCCCAAGACTACCAGTACTACACTTACTTCTATGCATGGCACTATTGTGTTCGTCATCTTTTTACAGCACGTTCGTATGTTTTGGTTCCTTGAATTGTGTGTGTGTGTCATCACAATACTTCGGGTGGTCCCTCAGCATTACTGAGACTATTTGTTCTGACCACTCCCTTTTCATATTGGTTTAGCACGTCAAGATTGTTTCTTACCCTTTGACATGTATAGTCCTTTGATACTATCGCGGCCGCTGAAAATGCCTGATCCCGATTGAACCTACTTAGATTCATAAATGTGATTACCGTCCATAAGGCTGTTTCTTCAAATATGGAACCCAAAAATGGTTGGTTTCCGACTAAAGGAGATTCAAAAAGGATGATTTCGGGGCAACCCCCCAGCTTGAGAAATCGACATAAATTTAATGGTCCCCAAAGTTCTTCGAGCCCTTTGGTCGTGCTCCACCATTATGGTCCCTTGGAATCATGATAGCAACAAAACACTGTTGCGGTGTCTCGGTCACAAAACGAGGAAACATAAAACACTACAGTAAAGGTTTCAAGGGAATGCGACCCTTGAGCAAAATAATAATATGTGCCACGTGCTTTGGCCCGCAAATCGTGTCCCATCCTGTACGACTGCCCTTTGCTCGTCTTGACATGAACCATACCGAACAATATGGAACCACTTTGTACCTATTGGGCAATGAAACACGTCCGCGCCATCTGCTCTGCCATGTGACCAACCCATTCCAGCAAAACAAACAAATACATTTTATCCCAAAAGAAATCGAAGAATGCCACTTGTAAATTGCCAAAAAAAGGCTCATTTGGGGGTCAAAAAGTTTGTAATTGATTGTCAACTGTGATTATACATCTCATGATGCTAATCATGGTGCTAATCAACAGTGTGATCTGATTAATCTTTGATGATTGATGTCATGATGCTGTATGTGTCATGAGTCATCAAAACAAATTAATAGCAGTCCGGGAACAGTGCCCACCAGAATGCAGCATAGCGCCGACGCTGGACGAGCCGAGCTACCTGGGTCCTTGACCATGGTCCTCTTTGGCCTCGACTCTGCTTTGGAGTGCCTAGGGTCCAAGGCAAGTTGCACAGCCCTACGTCGTCGCCTCACTGATGAAAAAGAGCCTGGGAACCTGTGATTGAAAGTCAAATTTAAGGCACGTTCACCATGTTTGCCCTGTTGACCACTGTTTAAATTTCAGACCTGGAACTGAAAGTCATGTTTACATGTTTCTTCTTCTGTTCTTCTGCCATGTTCTTTTCTATCTCACCTTTCTCTTCACTTCTCTCTGCACAAAGTGTCTCCCCTTCTCCCTCTCCCCCAATCCTCCTGCAATATGCACCTTGGCAATGTTTGCAACTTTACTTCGCTTTACTTGAACTATTGCATAGCCGTCGCATGTCCAAAGTAGGTAGATGCCTACTATGATAGACTATGGCATACACAGTGCACGCGCATGGCTCAAGACTGCGGTGCAGCTGACCACGCCGTTGCAAAGAAAAGCATGGCAGCGCTTGTGCACCCGTGGCTCCGACAGGGCACAGCTGCCCTGCACAGCGGACTACACAGTTTAGATCCAGTGGTTTGCCGATGTTTGCCAAACTTTCAGGGAGTCTTTCGTGAGAGTTCTCCTCAATGTGGTCGCGGAGCCTGGTGCTCCGTTGAAAAGCTGCGCCAAGCCCAGCTACCGGCTGAGGGGCAAACATGTGCACCAAGCCACCACTGAGCGCCTCTTGTGGCACACTCTTGTGGCACACTCTTGACACTCTTGTGGCGCACTTTTGTGAGATTACACGCTACAATGTCCTACAACGGACTAAACCGTACTAAGTACTGTATGCTACATGTGTGCTACAAAAAACTACCCGTACTACTCTGAATTACTGCCTCTTGTGTTCGAATCCTTTCCCACAAACACCTCTTTTTCAAAACTTCCGCCACGACTGGTGCACGTTCTACTGGTATTGAAGTGATATAATGCTACATGTGTGCAATATAGCATTATATGCATATATATGCATCATCTATCCCATGCTGAAGCGACTGTCACCACCAAGGGACGGCAATTTCTCGTTGGGCCCATTGTCTTCTTCCTCGTCATCGCCTTAACCGGCTGCTGAATGCTCTCTCAGAACGCAAAAACAAGCACGGTTGCTGACCAACAAAATCTTGCACCGGCTACCAGTGATTTTTCCTCACTAACGTGTCAACATGTGTCACCCATGCTGTTTAGCACTTCAAATTTTCCCACGGCAATTGTGACTCAGAATGGCAATGCTGCCTGGAAGCCCCAGCTTCCCATCCCCTCATGAGTTTGCGCGAGGCATATCCACCATCAGGATATTTCAGGAGTGGGATACGGGAACAAAAAATGATTGCATATGATTCTGGTTGGTGGTTTCAACCCCTATGAAGAAAATGTTGAAAACCTTGACCAGGATTGCGTGCTGTAGACCCAACGGCACTCACGACGAAGGCGGATCAGAACTGCATGGTCGTAGAAGATAACGAGAGAAAGGCGCTCGGGAGAGTAAAATTCTAATTACGTTGCCTGATGTTGCCAGACTTGGTTTAGAAATCGGCTCAAACTGTGCTTGTCGGAAAATGGGGCTCTAGATTGTGGATCACAAGGTTACAGGGACAAGATGGGACAAGCATTCTCATTAACTTCAACACAGTCTAGGATGTATGATGTCTAGGCGCATCATGTGCCAACACAGGCAGTCAATAAAAGCTCCGATCCGATACATGAACAGGCTGTTGGTCGATTCAGTCCCAGCCGCTCTGAAGTGACATTTCTGCGGACTTGCTAGCGATATGTGGCCGCAGGCTGTTCTGGATCTGAGCGGCAGCATGCAGCGGCAGGCTAGTATTCACCTAGATCCGGGAACTGATTGTCCGGATTCCCGGGTGAGCATCGAGCCCCTCTATGTGAGGGTTCCCTTGGAATCCCACCTTCATGATCTCAACTCCACAGTCCCGAGAGCCGAGAGAGCTACGTCCATCGTCCATTGTTTGGAAGATACTGGTGCCATCTGGTGCCCCTGATGGTCGTTGTTGTGTGGCTTATGCACAATCCTTCGGAACAAACCAAAGCCAAACTCACAATAGGACTGCCGCAGAAAAGCGCATACGTAATACCAGGGCAAATGGAGGCCAAATCAACCACACCTGAAAAGGGAATGTCTTGCATCCATCAAATACAATCGATCAAACAGTTCGTTAGTCGGAACTGATTGTGAAATTAAGTTGAACATAGGCTTTCCACTTGCATCCGCCGTTCTCAAGGGGTTCCTTCGGAACAATTGCTGCCCCTACACACTACATCAAAGAAATAAGCCTTCCCTCCTGGAACGCATTGCCACAAACCAAAGCCCACACATGCAGATTTAGAGGATCCAGTAAGAATCAGCCTACAAAAATAAGTAAGAAGTCAGTAAAAATCCAATAAAATCAGAACAAGTTCCTGTGATATCTTGGTCTTTGCAACCCTGGTGAATGGGTGAGGCAATGCTGAGATGCCTCTTTCATTCACCGACCACTGCATAAGAAATCCAGTTCGGCTCCAGCAACTCCAGAAAAAGATCCAATAGGAATCAAATAAATCCCCATCAAGATCGGGGGGGAATCCAATAGCTCCAGTAAGGATCCAGCAAGGTCCAGCAAGATTCAAGTCATATAGAATCCAGCAAAAACTCCGATAAAAATCCGCTTGGAAAGAAACTGGAATTCAACTGAAAAGCTTCGGGGTGAACTCTTCCCAGGCAATCTGAAGCAGCCTGCGTTGAAGTTGATTTAGTCGCTTCAAGATAAATGACGATGATGAGAACCTCTATCATAAAGCCAAAAACTATCACACAACAATCAACTTGCAACCAAAGAGCCGAGTAATTGTACTGAAAGTTTTCACCGGCCTCCGACCTACAAGGCACGTCAGGAATTGCTGCTGCAAAATGCCCATGAGCGTCACCCAAAAAGGTTCTAGTTCACATGTAGGACGTTGCACAACAAACGTAAATGCATTAAGCAACCTCCTGCCATCCCCAAACGCAGCTGCACACATCCAGTGGGCTTCACACTGAACCCACCCAAGCTCCAACCAGAAGGAATGAAAGAGAAAGACAGAGAAAGAAAGAGAAAGAAAGAGAAGGAAAAAGAAGGAAAAAGAAGGAAAAAGAAGGAAAAAAACAAATTACTCTACTTTGAGTGATCCACACCATGACATAACATTGTGAAAATCACAGGACCTACAAACATGCACACACCCATGCACATACACATCTACATATACATACACTTACACATGCACATACGCATACACATACACATATACATAGACATACACAAACGCAAACGCACACACATACACAGACAAATATACATGCACATACACACACATTTACAAATAGATACACATACACATGCACCTACACATACGCATACACATACAATTATACATACACATACGCATACACATTTACATGTACATACATACACGCATACACGTACACATAAACATATACATAATACAAAGACATACGCACACGCATACACATAAACATACACAATCACAGATACATACACATACGCATACACATACACATTTACTACATATACATACACATACGCATACACATACACATACACATGCACATGCATATACACATACACATGCACATGTACTAGACATACACATACACAAATACATACACAAATACATACACATACAGGCATTCCATCCGACATATTTTCTGGGCAAATCATCTAGTTTTCACATATACTCATATACATGTACATACACATAGATGCATTCTATCTGACATATACTTCCGGCATTCTATCTGACGGTACTTCTGGCATTCTATCTGACATATACTTCTGGGATTCTTTCTAGCATATACTTCATGGGATTCTTTCTGGCATTTACTTCTGGCATTGGGGCTAACTGAGATCGGACATTCGCGGTTGAGGTCCAGCGGTGCTCACTGAGATCGGACATTCGCAGTTGAGGTCCAGCCGTGCTCACTGAGATCGGGCATTCGCGGTTGAGGTCCAGCATTCGCGGTTGAGGTCCAGCAGTGCTCACTCACTGAGCTCGGACATTCGCGGTTGAGGTCCAGCGGTGCTCACTGAGATCGGACAGTGGCAGTTGCGGAGGAGGAGGACGAGGAGGAGGAGGAGGAGGAAGAGGAGATAAGAGGAGGAGGAAGAGGAGGTGGGGAAAAAGAAAGAAAAAGAAAGAAAAAGAAAGAAAGAGAAAGAAAGAGAAAGAAAGAGAAAGAAAGAGAAAGAAAGAGAAAGAAAGAAAAAGAAAGAAAAAGAAAGAAAAAGAAAGAAAAAGAAAAAAAAAGAAAGAAAAACAAAGAAAAACAAAGAAAAACAAAGAAAAACAAAGAAAAACAAAGAAAGAAAGGAGAAAGAAAGCGAAAGAAAGAGAAAGAAAGAGAAGGAAAGAGAAAGAAGGAGGAAAGAAAGAGAAAGAAAGAGAAAGAAAGAGAAAGAAAGAGAAAGAAAGAAAAAGAAAGAAAAACAAAGAAAGAAAAACAAAGAAAGAGAAAGAAAGAGAAAGAAAGAGAAAGAAAGAGAAAGAAAGAGAAAGAAGGAGGAAAGAAAGAGAAAGAAAGAGAAAGAAAGAGAAAGAAAGAGAAAGAAAGAAAAAGAAAGAAAAACAAAGAAAGAAAAACAAAGAAAGAAAAACAAAGAAAGAGAAAGAAAGAGAAAGAAAGAGAAAGAAAGAGAAAGAAGGAGGAAAGAAGGAGGAAAGAAAGAGAAAGAAAGAGAAAGAAAGAGAAAGAAAGAAAAAGAAAGAAAAAGAAAGAAAAAGAAAGAAAAAGAAAGAAAAACAAAGAAAAACAAAGAATGAGAAAGAAAGAAAGGAGAAAGAAAGAGAAAGAAAGAGAAGGAAAGAGAAAGAAAGAGGAAAGAAAGCGAAAGAAAGAGAAAGAAAGAGAAAGAAAGAGAAAGAAAGAAAAAGAAAGAGAAAGAAGCACAAGCGCTCATGGGTTTTTCGCTTCAGCTGTGTATATTTCAATATATCGCAATATTGCAAATTGCTACCATATCTGGCAGCTGACGCGTCTGGAAAATAGCGCCACCTTGCATGCTCTCCTCATCAAGGCTAGATTTGTTGTCGGATTCAGTTGAGCTCTCCAAGTTGCTTGTGGACACAATCAATCTACGTCTAATATGGCTGAAAATCTGCAAACCGACAATACCGACGCCGATACCTCTAAGCAATATGCCTCAACTGGGGCTGTTAGATGGTCTGTAACAACAAGCAGCAAGAGCAACAAAAGAGTACCACTCTATCCAGTGCTTGCAGCTACTAGTAATAGCAGCTCCGCTAAATCAGTGCTGAATCCTGTTGGCTCCTATGCGATCGGTAACTCGTTCGTTGCAACAAGTAACTGGTTTCTTGAACCATATGTGGTAATGTGATATATTTGAATGTGAGCTACATGTCTCACCGCACGGTCACTCGAATTTTTGGCTCGTCTTTCCTTGCTCCAGATTCGGCCAGATATGCAGGCAAAGAGGCGGGCGGGATAAGCTCGAAAATATTGATATCACCGTCTGTACGGTGTTCTTGGATTGATTTGACTGACCTCGCACTGGCATGAGAGGAATCAAAAATGCTCCCAATCACACAACATCCTAGTGACCTACTCTGAGCATCTCTGCAATCCGACAATCCCAAACAGAAGATCTTTTAAAGGTCGACGTCTCAGATCATGTTGAAAACTATTTGCGCCACGAGGAAGCATTACTAGGCTTGGCTTAGTCCTTTTCTGGGGGGCCACTGCCATTCGTGGTCCTTTTCTTCACCCTTCTAGATCTCCTCTGGCCCAATTCCTACTGTCGAGTTAAAATCTTGCAGAAAACGTGTTGCTGCAATCGCTCTGTCATGCCTGAACAGTCCCATAACATGTGCGCGCATGCAATGATATGCGCACATCGTGTTTGGACAAGGAACATCATTGCTGGTTTAGATTTGGCGGGAGAAGTCGGATATGTACCTTGTAGAATAAGTTTAGGAAACCAACAAAATAACATAATGAAGATAATCTCGTATAGCGCGTGAAAAGACATGTAGTACAACAGAAATACCGATGACAAAGGTGGCTTGCCGACGGAGAATCCCGCGCGGCTGGGCGAGTAGAGTGATTTGTGTTCGCTTTGTGTTTTTCCTACTTGCATGTTTGAACCCATTTGATTTCCGTTTTTTCAAGTACATGGTAGATTTCTATACTTGATTGAACCCATCTGATTTCGAGTTTCTTTTTGGATGTTCAGGCTTCAGAACAGCAACTTCAAGAAATGTAGGAAAAAAAACTTCAAAAAAAACAGGGAGAAAAGGGAAAGAAGTAGGGAAATTTGGTCAAGAAACAGACAAGAAAGAGGAGGGCTCGTGAAAATCAAAAGAAAACCCAAAAATAACAGCGAAACACGAAGGAAGAATGGCTAAAAGCTCGAAGAAGTAGCAGGAGGAAAGAGCAAGCAAATAGAAACAGACATGTGAACAAAGATGAGAACAAATCGCAATGCAGGGAGTTGAGCAAGCAAGAACGGTGTATGCCAAAGACCATGTGAACAATGCATGCAGGCGCAGGCTTAGGAAAGAGATGGGGAGCCAACGCTACGAGAACACACGTGCAGAAAATGCACCAGCAAGAAATAATTACAAAGAAGAAAACCATGCAATTCCTAATGTTCCTGTACAACATGCAATGAATTCAACCCAGAAAAACCGAGAAAAAAAAGCATTCTAAAGGGCAAAAAGACCGTCCATGAATACAATAAACATCAACAAACAATGCCAAGACAGAAGGAGTCTAGGAATAGGAGAGTGGTCCTTCTGCACAATACTGTTCCCATGTTGGCATGCTAGTTGTTGATATTTTGGTTCTGAGTTCTGCCATCCATTTTCCTTGCTTTGGGATCCTATATGGTCCTATCTGTGTCCTCTTGGTTTGAAGAAAAAACATTGCGTCATCTGCATGTCATAAAATTACATAGCACGACTTCCCCATACCACACATACGCAAGTAGATACATGCCGAAATGTACCATGCTAACAGCGAACATACAAGTTCACATGCTAACATGCATACATTCATACATACAAACGGGATGGTAGGGAACGAAAGCCAGCAGAAGACAAAGGAGGAAAGGGAGGAAAACAAAGGGGGAAACGCGGAGGGTGGAAGGAGGAAACGCGGTAGGCAAAGAGAAGGAAAGGAGAAATGGAGAGGGACACAAATGCAATGAGATACAACAGCAGGATCGCAGGAGAATCCCAGCACCGGCGTGAAAAGAAACTCTCGAAGGCATCTGGTCTGGGAAGTGAAGCCGCAAGCAGGAAGTGTAAGGATGGAAAGGAAATCATGAAATTTTTGGTCGGGTCACTGGGGTGGCCATGTGAGTTGACGGCAGGGAAGAAGTGGCAAGCGCTAAGATCCCTTACTGTTCTTCTATTCCAATTCTCTCCTTTCCTTGTCTGCGCCTACTGTTGTCCGCCTGCTTTCGCCCCCTCATAAGAAAGCGACGGCTGCAAAACATACAAAAACAACTTTATTTGTTCAAGCTCCAAAAAAGAGCTCTCTGGGCCTCTGGGTGCCCTTAGGAACACAATCAATGGCCCGTGAGACTGCAATCAGCTTTAATTCGAGAACTCTACACCTGGATGCCTACACTCCCATATCATCCTCTATACTCATCTATCGGAGTCCCGTTGCTTTCCCTTTGCCCCTTCTATCTTCTTCCGATTGGTTAGCTGTCGGTGGGTCACAAATTTTCCCTGTCGTGCAAATGAATGCTCCCAAAACGGATGCCTCCAACAAATTTGCGGCTTTTTTCAAGTGATTCGCGTGGTTTGATGTTGTTTCGCCTGCGTCGTCACACAGGGTGTACAAGAACGAATGCTCGTGAAAGCTCCCAACCCCGATGCCGGCAACACGCGTACTGCTGTGCACTGCGTCGCCAAGCTGCCGGTGCCATTCGTCCGGTTGGATCGGTTGGTTCTGGAGGAGGTCGAAGATTTCTGCGTCACTTGCGAGTTCCGCACGCTTGAAGCTTCCGATCGACGGACTGTGGCGACCCGAAGTTGTGCTTGGACCATGGTGGTGGATCCAGACCACGTCGCAACTAATAGGCAAAACAAATGAGAAACCTGCTTTCCTGTGCATTTTGTGATTCAACCCAATAGCCGATCTGTTGGAAGGGCACTTACAGCTTCTGGAAAAACCAAGAGCTCAATTTCCCATCATCAAAGGGCAATGGTTCTGGAGTCATCTGGAGTAGCAACGAAAATTCCGAAGTGTGTGGGCTCACATTCCAGCAAAGTTACCTCTCATGTCTCATGCGTTTGGTGCTGCACGGCGAATAAAACAGTATGTCGATATGTTGCTACTTGAAGACTGGAGCTTGTGCCAAGTAAGGTGCATAGACCCATTGCTGCAAACAAAATATCGCACAAAATCCTCTCCAAGCCCTTTTCGACCGGAAAGGGCTGAATATTTTGAAATGGATCTTGCAATCCCGCTGTCTTCAGTCTGAACCTTCCCTTCCCAGCTACATGAACATACCAAAAAAAACATCAATCATATTCCCGCAAATCACTGCCAGCAACAGCTGGGAATTTCATGTTGGATTCAACACAACTTTCCGACCCGTCCTTCAGGTGACAAAAGGGAGCTTCTTGCGAGGTTGGCAGAGATCAAATTTCGGTGTGAGCTGCGTGAGCTCTCCTGGGCCATAAAATGCTATAAGGCCATGCCACGAGCCATTCGAGCACTGAAAATAAAACAATGTTTTGCTTTGATGGTTTCAATGGCTTGACCTTGTCTTCAAACCAGCGAATACCATACATGCACATACAAACTTAGACGCGAATGTGCATAGATGCGCATGTGTTGAATTTCATTTGCGTTTCATGTTAGTTCTGATTTCCTTATTCCTTAGGTCTTCAGGATTGGGATGTGACCAACACGGCCCTTGCCTTGGACGCCCTTGAACTCCTGGAACTCCGCCTTGAACTCCTCATGGAAACGGAACTCTTTTGGCTCGCCATTTTCCGTTCCGAAACTGTGGGAACAAACGGTCTCACGCCTCAGTGCAACACAGAATGCTTGGAACTTCACACCTCTACAGGTCCCAGTTTGATGGCTACAAAAATCCGAAAAGCCGGGGCTCCTTGTTAAGGTTGAGGATAAATTGCTGTGGAGCACCTCGCCTTTATGAGTATAAATGAAATGACCTGTGAACAAGACACCCGAAACTGTCTAAACCTCTTTCCCGGCTAGGCAACGCCTTCTAAGATTGAGTGCTCCTGAAAGACTCTCCAAAAGACAAACAGACGGACGGACAGACAGACGGACACACAGACAGGCATACAAACAAACAAACAAACAAACAAACAAACAAACAAACAAACAAACAAACAAACAAACAAAGAGGCACTCCTAGATGATAAACCCTGCCGCAGTCCGACGGACGATTTTTCAATGTTTTTCAACATCTACTTGAAAGGATCACGAAGCATATGAAGCAATGTCAATTTAGCAGGCAGGATTGCTATGAACAGGGGGAATGACTGTTCTCTTTCAAGGGAAAACGAGGCTGGCTACATTGCTGCAGGATGCAATGAACAAAATTAGCTTGCTGCAATACAAAATCGATCAAAATAGTCTTTCCCGTCTCCTTGCCACAAAATTCATGTTGGTCCTGCAAAAATTGTGTAAGCCAAGCGGAGAGAAAAAAAAACTTGAGGGAGCCCTCAATTTATTAGATGCCCATGGTGCCACGATATCACAGTGTGGAATATATTCAACCGGTTTCAAATGCCCATTTTGGTGCTGCTGGTCCCAGAAGCGCGAGAGCTACAAGATCGGAACTATTTCAGAACAGTGCTACTGCGTATTGCAATGGCAAATCCAGACATGTTTCCAACAAAAAATTCGAACCATTCGAACCCACATGGTTTCGTATGGAAGGTAAAGCGGTAACAAAAATAAAGACCCTGTAGCACTTGAACCAGGTACATTTCTGCCAACTATGTGCAAGGCATGGGCTAGAAGTTTCAGCGACGCAAAACAAGAAGCACATTTACTAGCTCGATTTGTTCAACATCGCAGTCGACAACGTTCAGGTAAAAACAAACATGTATACATGCACCTTTGCTTACACACACAGCGTCATACCAAAGAAATATATGGAACACAAAGCTCCGCCGTTATCAATATGGACCCCAAAATACAGTAAGAACTCTGTGCAGCAACCCTGCCCCCCAAAAAAAAATCAAGGAAACAGTTTAAAGAATCTGAACAACAAAAAAATGAGAACCTATCTAGGACTCCCAAAAAGTAAACTCAAACGTTCAAAAACAATCTGCGACAAAAAAAAGAGAACCTATCTAGGACTCCCAAATAACAAACTCAAACGTTCACTGTTCGCATCAGCTACAAAGCACCAGGGCATCATAAAATTTCATTAGCTCGTGCTGTCTGATTCGTGGAAATTCCACGGGGGATCAAAATGAACTGGACACCACCTGTCTTGGCTGCACTAATGCTTACCATCCGTGGCTCATCGTGGCCCTGCACACCTACAGAACTCTACAGATTGAAAACACTTCCTGGAACCGCTGCCAAGGAGCGCGCAGCCGTTGACGCAGCATCCACACCCTGGGCAGTCAGAGTCCAGGGAACTCAGAATGACTCTGCAAAGATGTGAAGCCAAAAAAAGCCACGAGAATTTTTTTTCCATAGCAGGTCTTGTTGTTGGCACGCACTTCGACGTGCTGCGTGAGGAGTTTGCTCACCCTCGCCAACTCAACAACTGCAGCTGCAGTTTCGAAGCTTGAATTCCTGTCATTAACGAAGCTGCCTTGAGCTAGATGGAAAAGATACTAAAGATGGAAAATCAAATCGCTAGTACTCTTCCCCAAAACCAAAATCGGACAAGCCTCTACAAGTCTCTACATGTATGCCGTCCATTGCTGGGAAAGCACAGGTCAAATCACCCGTTTAGGGCAGCAGCTCTGGAGTCGGTGCTGAGTCAACTCCTGGAGCAATCTGCTCCACTTGCTCCCTGGGCGAAGCTTCGACATCTGGGGAGGAAATGTTGGGAATGTTGGGACCGGACTCCATGAGCCCGGCCACATCGGTGTCCTGGACAAAGCCATTTGAGCAGGTGAGGTCTATGGAGAGGTCTCCATAGGAATCCACCTTTCCTCGAGTTCTCATTTGGACCCTTCTGTTCGAGCAATATGCGGTGGTGTTGCCAGGCCATACCTCATTTCCCTCAAGTGCCTCAGCGTAATAAGCCCAGAGCCGGTTCTCCGTGACGATACGATCTCCCCCGGCTAGTGCAAGGTAAGTGTTGACGTCCGGAGAGATTGTGTACCAACATCTTGTTTTCCACCTTCCACCGATTTGCTTGTAGCGGATGCCTACCTGCACTGTCTTGTGACACGAGTTTTTCACACGGATGTAATAGCGTTCGGAACAGCCTAGGACAGTCTCCCGGGTGGTTTCATTTCCCACCTGGTTGGCGTCATTGCTTGCCAAGCTCAGCACATGGAGGCAGGCCACCAAGATGCAGAAAAGTCTCATGCTGGCAAAAACCAACAGCAGGGGCTCGAGCAATCGAAGTCTTGAGGCTTGGAAAGCTTCATGATGTTGCATACACTTTGGTCACATGGTATCACCGACGATTTTTCCCCAAACGGCCATAAAATCATAAAGACACCTGGTTAGATTAAAATTACTTGCAAGTGGCCAAACATGTCGTGCTCTTGAGTCTTGAGAGGTCTCCGTCGAAACGTGCTAGACTGCCATTTGTTGTCGGATCTCATGCGCTCACATCAGTCATACTAGCTGTGGAACGGTGAAGCTGCCCAAAACTGGACATGACCATGACATCTACAGCTACCGCAATCTGAAAGATTCAGAAACCAACCGATTATTGACTCTAGAATGGGAACCCCAACACTAGCCAATATACCACACCAACTGTTTTTTTTCGGGAGCTATCGTGTCGACCAGGCCTATATAGGCGTATCCAAACCTTTATCGGTGTGTGCGTGCGTGCCTCTCTTATAGGATTTTTGTTGCGTCTTGCCTGCCCGGTGCAAATGTTCATTTCACTATGGGATGTGGGATCGCTCGAGCTTTTTTTGCCAATTTTGATCGAGATCTTGTCACCAGCCCTATGGCAGAATCGAAAAAGCTCAGAACTTGCGAGTGAGCGCAAGCCGTCTTTGTAGATTCCATGAGATTCCTAAAGTAGTTGCCAATATATCCAATATCTTCCATGCAGGGCTTTTGGGCATTGTACCAGTCCTCTTCGAGCAGTTACACAAGAGATCTGGGTAAAGGACAATTTACAAATCCTTTTCAAAGAACTCCAACAAACATCCAGAAACGGCTTCCCAAGGGATCTTGCACAAGTCCTCTCATACAATCTTACGCAGGGTCTGCAAGGGCCTGCAAGTCCCCCTCGGACGGCTTTCAGAGATCTTGTCAAGAAATCTTTGTCTCAAGCTCTTTCAAGCGATCTCACAAACAGTTCAACGCGAAGGATCTTGTGTAGTACAAATCCTCTTAGATAAGTTCTTACCATGATCTTCCCACAAGATCTCTTACAAGATCTCTTTCAAGCTCTTTCACGGGATCTCATACAGGGCTCCTTGCCCAGAGATCTTGTAAAATCCTCTTGGGGAAGCCCTTTCAAATATGTGTATATTGCACAAGCCCCCTCGCAGGATCTCGCAGGTTATCTCGTGCAGAACTTCTGCCAGGGGATCATGCGCGAGTCGGATCTTGACCTCATACAAACTGAGCTCTTGCAAAGGATCTAACAACTTTTCTTGAGGATCTCACTTGTCTTGAGGATGTTTTTGTATGTTTTTTGCATGTTTTTGCAAATGGTTGCATATGCAATCCGTACCCAACCACTGATTGAGATCTCTTGCCGGGACCGTGCTCTTGGTTCAACCCTGGTGCTGGCTGCGAATAGAAACAGCTATAGGCTGGCTATATTGTTGTATGCCCATAGTAGCCATAAGCTACTTGATTCCGATGACCACCTAGACCTAGACAAAGTAGCAATAAACCAGCAGGGTGTTGGCCATTGTTCTGTTACGAACTGCTTTGGCACCAAGACTGCCACCAGTCATCGATGAAAGTCCATTCACTATGATGACTCGCGAACACATCAAGCAGTTCCTCACGGTTCCTGCGGGTTTCGGCCTCCACATCTGCAACAACAATGGATGTTGTTGCCTGGGCAGCAACAAGTGAAGTCGTGGCCTGGCGTTGCAAGGTTCCAAGGATATGGAAATCCCCTCTTTCTCCGAGCTTCCAAGCTGCAGACTCTTTCCCAATCCTGCTGTTTTTCGAGCGCCCACATTCCAATATGAGATGCCCAAAAATCTACGAACAATGCTCCCAAAATCTCCCCCACTTTCACAACAACGACCCAACGCTGGTGTTCGTAAAGCCCTGCCTTTGCAGACATTGACATGGCCGCATCCGCTTCCGCTTCCTCCACATCCTCTACGTCCCATTCTACGGCGCCAGGCAAAACCGGCGACACCTCTCTCTTGATGGCCATGGTGCTCGCTACGGGAACGATGCTCACACGGCTCACACGATTGCTTTCCAAGGCCACCACTTTGATCACAGTCACTTCGTCCTTTGAACATGAAAAGAGGGATGACAGGCTAT
>VSDK01012287.1:1011314-1018539 GCA_009767595.1 Symbiodinium kawagutii
CAAAGTTGCAATCAAGCGGGCAGACTTCATGTCTTTGATGCACCGATCTGAGTTGAATTTCAAGTCTGCTATCAACTTCTGCTCAATACCCCCGCGTAGCCACCTCCGAGTCTGACCAATTGTCAAATGTAATGCCTTCCTCGGTGCACGGATGAGCGTTCAGGGAAAACATGTCGAAAGTTCCCGGCACATGTGGCTTACGAACACATGATCTACATAGTCTCTATTGACTGCTTGGGCCGTGGGCATAATTTAATCCTATAGCGAATAAGTAAGAATACGCTTGGCTGAACCCTGGCCTGTCCAACACTGATGATGACTTGTCATACTTGAAATCGTAGTACAAGTCGCTTTTCCAAACAAAAAATCTGATCAAACGCGCAAGATTCAGCATCAAGCCTCTCATTGTGCCAACCCGGTAATGAATTCTTGAAGTACAAGACCACAAACATCTCAAAAAATACTGAGGACAAAAAAGTTTGCTCACGATCGAAGAGTGCATAAGTGGAAACTTGGAAAAGCTAGGCTGGAAACCCGCACACAATTTGCAATGCTTTGAAGGCTGGGACATGCCGGGACTACATGCTGGGCCAGGTTGGATGTGATCTTCTGACAACCCACATGACATGAACACGGTCCATCCAAATGGCTTGTGACCTGCAATGTTTTCCAAAGCACATCAGGCATGCTTATACGGCAGTCGGGGCAAACATCCAAGTAACATCATAGTCTACGTGTGCTTATTATGATACGCTGGGAATCGCTGGGATGTTCACATATATCAACTCAGTGGGCAAGCAGCGATCTCTCACAATCACATGTTACTACAAAAATCCAGTGCGAAAGGCATGGAATTCGAGTTTCAATCGCAATCGTCACGTCCAAAGCTATGATAGCGCCCGCTTGAGTGTAAACAATTGCTGCCTGAAATCAGCTGCGACGGAGCGTTCTTTTGATGTGGGACGCCTTTCCGCAAAAATGGATCGCAGGCACTGTGATGGTGACAAATCCACATGATTGGGCATAGTGCATGTTGCCATTTCTGAATTTTGTGGGGTTTTGTGGGTCTATGATACTTTTCTACTCTGGGCACTCCAGAAAGCCAATGGTTCCCCGCCAAAGCCTACGTTTGGTGTGGCCTGCAGAGCCGGTCGCTCAATTGTGCCCCTTCGTTAGGTACGCTGATTCGTGGCACTTCCAAGAACCAACTGTCCTTCAGCATATGGACATCATGTTATCAGTTCGTATCATACATCATCATTGTAGATGTGTGCATTGTGTTTCATTACAAGCCCAGCAAGAGTTGCCATGTGTGTGAGCGACATGGGCGCGGATGGCTAGCCATCCATGGTTGCTGAGTGGGGTCGCCAGTCAAACACTGCCAATCCACCTCCTCAGTATAGATGATGCCCAGGACAGCAATGACGGCTTGTAAAGCAGCCTCAGCTTTGTTAGTGAGTTGCTTCCTCTGTGAGGGTTATGAAGAAATGGCTACACCCTTTGACTGGCAACTGAGACGCCCATCACAATCATCACCATCATCACCACCATCCTTTTTGATATTCCCTCCTTCCTGCTGTTTTTACGCCCGAGTCTTTCTCTCTGCTTCCTACCGCATACATGTCCTTCCAGTCGCAACCACACGAGAAGACCAGGAAGACTTCAACGTGACGGTTGTCCTGTCCTGTGGTGGTTGGGCAATTAATTCGATCACGATTGTTTTTCTTGGATTGATGTTGCATCAAATACAAATCTCTGGGACGAATTTACGGACGATTTCCTGGCGTTCTGCTACAATTGAGATGGTCGTATTGATGATGTTTTCTGCATTTCTTGATGTAATGTTTCACTCAATGGCGCCTGTGCCCACAAGGGGCCCGCCGAACGGCGTGCAGGCCAAAGTCAAAGTCAAGTTGTTTTTCTTGGTGGTTTCTCAATAAAGGGGTGCCCCCCAAATCATCCAATATAAACCATTTATAGTAACCCCTCTCTCTCCTATTCATAGTACAGTAATAAACCAACAGAAACCAACCACTTTAAGGGCTCCCGACTTTAAGAAACCACCACTTGCCACCAATAAAACGAATTGATCAAAAAAACAGGGACAGGTCACCCATGATCACCCGGTTTTCATGACCTCCCTTTGTTCAGAAGGTCATCCAACGTGCCGAGCCACGAAAATTGCGCAGGTCCAGATTCCCGCACGGAATATCACCTAGGCAATGGTGAAATCCAGAGGGATCAATAGCAACAAATCCATACTAATTCATACAGTATCGGTGGCCAGCAACGAACTCTATGGTTGGATGTTGGATCTGTTGGATGTAGATGTGGAAATCACAGTGCGCTTCTGAGGAGCTCATTGGCAGTCCATACTCTGCGCCCCTTGCAAAAGCTCCATGAACAACCAACAGCTGCATTGAATTGGACTGCCAAACTGTGGAGCTGCACGGAGCTGTAAACTTTGGGTGACCTTAACCAATCCAACCGTCCAACTGTGCTGCGATTTCCCTCACTGATTCGGCCAGGGTGTTCATTACAAAAATCCGGGCTCAAACATCTTGGAGGAAAAAACGGCTCCATGTTTTCTTCAGTGAAACACTGGTTTTGATGCACGAATCTCACATTCACAGACTCCCCGAACATTCCGTTTTCCCTTCCCTCAAGGTCTTTCTCAAAGCGAGCGACCTGCTGTGTGATCATGCGCACAGCTGAACCTATGGAAACTGCAAGGCCGGCCATGGAGAAATTCCAACCCATGCTGCGCACATACAGCGAATAGCCTGACCAAGCCTGGGAGGGCGGCACTTTGGGATGCCATGGGATGCCTGGGGAGCTGGTGGGTGAAATTCGGCCAGCCCCATACGAGGGAATCAACCGGAACCATAATACTTGAGGCATGGCATGGCATGGCAAATTGGAAGACTTTCCAAGACCCACGGATGAAGATAGATGAAGATGGCCAGTGCCTTAGGTACCCGGAATATCTATTTAAGGGACCAGGTATAGATGAAGACTTGGAAGAATGCACTCTGCAACGGGCTGTGCTCTGCAAGAAGCGAAACCATTGATTCCGCCAGCCATGAGTGGGAGCATAATGCAAACCGCCACATAGCCTCAGGTGATTTTTCAGGGTGGGAGCGTCAGCAACATCCTCCGTTGTGCAAGCCGGTAGGAGCCATCGTTTCACAAAGTATCTAAGCATTTTCCATCATTTTCCTGCTAAATGCTGTGGCTCAGCCTCTCTGCGGTAAGTGGCACGAGGTATTGACAAATTTGGGCGGTTCTTAAGATAGGGGTCCCCTACATCATCCATTATGAACCGTTCACAGGCAACAATGAACCAATCATTTTGGGGGTCTCCTATTTTGAGAAACCCCCATTTTGAAACAGAAAATGACGCTATACGGGTGTGTGTTTTCCTGTGTTACTAAGATTGCAGGATAATATGTTTTTTGTTTTGATTATTTACTTATGTTTTTTAACGCAGGCAACACTGGCAACACAGGAGCCTCGTAAACATTCACGACAGGTGACCAGGTGACTAGGTGACAGATTCAGCTCACATTTGGAGAGAGGGGTGGACTGGGGGACCTCTTTGGGAGGGGGGGGGAGCGAAAAAAAAAAAAAAACTTTATATGCCGGAATATTTTTCTCGGGTATTTTCTCCAATCTTATTTCATGGTTTTTACATTTGTTTCGAGCTGCACGATGTTACGTGCTGAAGTGTCTATCGTATTTGGGATTCCAACTCTGCAACATTGATAATATTGCTCGCACACTGGTAATTGTAATGTGTTTTGCTGGACATTTTTAAAGATACGTTTGTTGACATTGTTGCTGTATTTGGCAAACTTATGTTTGGGATCCTTAGATTGTATACGATGAGGTTCTATATAGATAGAACATAAGATAATGATAAATATTATTCAGGCAGTTGATAAGTAGCATTTGGGTAGTGTATAGATAGCATATAGGTACCAGTGGCAGCATTTAGGTACATAAATAGTAAGTAAGTCTATATAGCTGCCTTAAAGGTAATATGTTGGCAGTAAATAGATAGTATGTAGGTAGTAATTAAGTAACTAATGTATTTAGGTTCTGTTTAGGTATCACATAGATATTTTACAAATATTATATAGATATTATTCATAACAGAAGTACATAGGTAGTATACAGCTACTTGTAGGTAACATAGAGGCAGTATACAAAGGCAGCCACTGTGTAGTCTTTAAGCAGCATGCAAGTACATAGATAGTTGATAGGTAAGATGTAGCTAGTATATAGGTAATCCATAAGTAATATATCGATACTTTGCAAGTACTATGAAGTAGTATTCAAGCAGAGTAGATGCATTGTTTTGGTAGTATATAGGTATCTAGATAATAAAAAGGTACTTTCTAAATAGTCTACAAGTAATATATTGGGAGTACCTAGGTAGTAAACAGGCAATACAGAAGCATTAAGGAGATAGTGTTCAGCCAGTACATTGATACTATAGAAGTACCATATAGGTAGTGTATAGCTACATATGTAATATGCAGGTACTACACAAGTAGGATAGAAATTTTCTAATGAACAGTATTTAGGTCATAGTTAAGCAGCAATAGAAATTGCACAGACATAGTATATAGGTATTATATTGGTAGTATATAAATACTACTAGGCAATTAATAAGTAGTGTGCAAGCAGTGGAGGGGTAGTACAGAGGTACTAAATAGGCACTTTATAGGTAGAAGTCAACCAGAGCATGTGCCGTATAAAAGTAGCATGTGGGAGTATATAAGTGGTATTCAGGCAGTAAAGAGGTAGTCTATAGGTTAGATGTAGGTACTATATACGTGTATACATTATGGTTTGGTACATAAATACTACAAAGATATTATTTGTCTAGCATATCAATAAAGCAAGCGAACATTAATGGAACAAGGATTCAAGTAGATCTACAAGATAAAAAGATACAACATCACAGCAAGCAGGGTGGAATGATCCCAACTAAGGCAAGGAACATCTACTAAGTAAATTATCAAGCAAGTAAAATTTTAAAGAAATAACTAGAAATCATTAAAACATAGCAAAAAACACCGAAAAACACACACCCACATAGCGTCCCACACTCTTTTGAAAAGGGTGGCTGAGCGAAGTCCTACAACCATCGCACCATCAATCGGCTCCATCGAATGACAATTGACCGGAAAATTGTCATGAACATTGATGAAACATACAAACCATCGTGAAACCAGAATGATGCACAGATTTATTTATTCCTCTACCTGTTGCTTTGCCCACCTTGCTGACACCCCTTACCAAGTTGTGCCTCTGTTTTGTGGGGCCTGGTGAAAACGAAATTCACTCTCATCACTTCTCCACAAAATGATCCCTGGCTTGGGCGTGCGGGAAGCATCACGTGGATGTGGACATCTCGTATCCATCCGGGTCCATCCGGCAGAAGTTGCTATCCCAACATAGGTTTGGGACCAAGCGGCTCAAAGACCAGGGGATCTGCTCAAAGTCTTCAGCGTCTGCAGGGATTTCGTTCTTGTCCACAACATCAACCTTCTCCGGCGCCGGCATGGAGATAACTGCGCCGCACCTCCACCTGATCCGTTGTTTTCCATCGCTTTCTCAAGGAGCACTTGATCCGATATGCTGAAGAATGCATTTCTATTCCAGGTAAACATGGCAGCAGGAGCAGCCAGTGTGGCCTGATAATAGTACAGCCACAGTGTACCGTGGTTCGCATCAAGCTGGCCACGCTGGCTGCTGAGCAATTCAAATGCTATGGTTTCAAATCGCCCCAGCTGCCGGTGTTCCAAACAAAGCGAGCCGCCATACTTTCACTATCCATGCAAACTCTGGATGAGGCTGGGGATGCTGGGGGGTCAATTGTACTTTTTGAGGATGTTTGAATTGTCACTTTGATTCATTTTGATTCATACCTTCGGCTGCCAACTCATACGCAACAACGCGCAACAAAGTCTTTAGTAGATACCTGCGTTGCCCATTGTGTCCATCAGGTGTTGTAACGGGAAGAACCTAAATTATAGTAATTACTTATGTATCTATTTTCATAAAGCATCCACTTATACTTCTGATGAATCCAATCCATTTGATGAATTCCCATCTGTCCCACAGTGACCCTTGGGGCTCCTCACCGGGCCGATTTCACCTCGCTAGGGAGAAGAGGAGCTGGACAAAGCTTATGAAACAGTCGTTGTTAACCACTGCTGTGTAAATCTGAATGACTTCAAGGACCATTGGTCTTTGATAGTAGCCAAGCACTTCAGGCATTGCGGAGCAAGGAGCAAGATGCGGAGCAAGGATTGATCCTTGATTGTTGTAACGGCTTACCACTTTCGGAGAAAAGCAAAAGAGATGACCAGTGCTGCGTCAAATGCATAGCTTTGCGAATGCGCAATTGCCTCCTATCCATCCATGAACATTCTTGAAACAGTTGCAACCGTATTTGCATGTGTCTTGCAAAACTATCAAAATCGTACTGGTTTGTTGTCTTTTTGTTCTCCCTTTGTCTGTCAATCTTGTAGACGACCCCCGATCTCTCTCTCTCTCTCTTCATCGCCGGCCCCAATGGCTAAAATCATTCAAATATGTGCTGTTCATCCGTTTTCCATTTTTTCCATCATCTGTGGCCGACAGTAGGTGGACAAAAAATCAAACCCCAATCAAAGGAAGGAAAAAAAACAGACCGCCAATCTCAATGTTAAAAAAGTGCAGCTAAATCGTTGGCACCAGGCATTTGATCTTTTGTCCACTCGCGCCATCCATTGAGAGTCGTGAAGGGGCTGTTCGTCCACCTACAGTAGTTCTTCTCATTTGCAGAGGTACGCTCAGTTTTTCATAATTGGCGCAAAGTCCGGCCGCCTGAGATATATATTGTAGTCATAAACAAATATATATACATATATATATATATACACATATGTATGTAATTTATTCACATATATATATATGTGTGTGTGTGTGCGTGCTTGAAAAATCATACATACACAGCACACATACATATCTCGATCTTATTTGTCTAGCGATACATGCAGAAACAAATGTGCATAATTACAGATAATTAAGTACATCATGTATCATAATGCAACGAGAACAAGAAGAAGAACAAGAACAAGAACAAGAAGAACAACAACAACAACAACAACAACAACAACAACAACAACAACAAGAAGAAGAAGAACAACCACAACCACAACCACAACTA
>VSDK01012287.1:1018767-1037715 GCA_009767595.1 Symbiodinium kawagutii
CAGCAGGAGTCGCAGCAAGAGCCTGAAGTTGCCTGCTATATAAGCATATAACGTTCGTATCATCTGTCCAGGTACGTCTTTGAGACTCCTGATGATCAATGTTCTGGAGAAAAAGTAAGCTCCCTGTAGAATCAACAAAAACAGTAATGCACATTAGTTGTTGTCAATATGTCTCCTGGTAAGAAACCACGACTGTCGGATTACTCTCCGTATCGCAACACGGTATACCCTGCACAATAGCCAAGTGAGTGCTTAATGTGTTCAGCCTTGGGCACACCATACACCACTGGGCTTCTTTTCCTTTCCCCCTCTGACTTGAAACGCCACTCCAGGGCCAAGCGACCCCGATCTGCTTCGGCATGTGAGACTCCGTCCTGGTCACCGAGGGGCACTGCGCAAGGCGCATGAAACACATGACGAGCAGTTAAATGAAGGCCTTCTCCCAGCCCCAGCCATGGTAAAGGAGCAGTCGCAAACTGCCACTAGGAATTAGGAAGAGTTGCAGGCCTTCTGCCCGAGCTTTTGAGTGCATCGGGGCACGGAAGGCGATGAACATAAATGAAAGGCGAATTCTGCAAGAAAAATTCGGATCATGGATGAGGATGACGAGGGTGCAATGAAAGGTGGGGTGTTGCAAGCTCCAAAATTTGACTTGAAAGTAACCCATTTTGCCGAGGGGCAGCCAACCAAAAGCCTCGATGCTGGTCACAGTACAACCTGAGCCAAATCTGACCACTGAAGTGAGAACAGCGGGGCGACCTGCTGCAGGTTCAAAGGTAGTATCTAACATGCAGGGCATTGCTGCAACTCCGCCGGCCCAGCAGTTTTTGCAAAGGGCTCAACCCAGCTGAGTGAGAGCAGTCACTAACCTACTGATGGACAGGGCATCCAACACCTGCACCTGTTTTCTTGATATCTCTGAGCCAGGGCAGGAGCAAGACTTGGACCCAGCCTCTGCCTCTGGGCTGTGAAGGACCTCGGTCCCAGCTGTTTTTGGCTGCAGGATTCAAGGCATGCGAAGATCTATTGCGAGAAAACCTCAGTTGCAAACCAATGTAACCAAGGTTGAGGAACTAGTAGATATGGTGGTTTCTCAAAATAGGGGTACCCCCAAATCATCCATTACTAGTCATTTATAGTAACAAACCAGCCATTTTTTGGGTCCCCTATTTTGAGAAACCACCATATAGTCATTGATTGATCATTTCAAACTTCCACATCATTGCAACCAACGATTGTAACAGGTGCCACCAGGTCCCAGCTAACATGAGGGCCCTCTTCGTTGACACACGGTGCCGATCTCGGCGATGATTGTAAAAGGACTTGAGGGGAAAAAAGAGGAAAAAAAAAAGTATACATATATATATATATATACATACATACATACATACATACATACATACATACATAACAAAAACAGGAACAGAAAATCATGGAGTAACAAATTTCCATCATAAATAGTCATAAATTCACTTGAAGCCTTGCTCAGATTCATGTGACTCACTACCAGTCATAAATGAATTCCTCTTCTGTGACTCACTTGCTCTCAACTTGAAGCCTTGGATCCCACGGTCCCCGGCAGGCGAAGACGCGGCAGCTCCACTCGCAAGGCCGCCGGCTCACCACCGGCCTTAGAACGAGACCCCAGTAGTGGTGGTATATGGTGGTACTGGGTCAATATTAACCAACCAATGGCTGGTTATAATGGTTAATGATAGGGGATAATAAGCAACAATAGTGGGGGATATACCAGCTATATATGGCGAGCTGGGTCAAGCCATTAATCAACCAATAGTGGTGGTTAAGTTCACCAACAAACTTTTTCGGGAAAACAGCCTGGTGAATGATGGGGAACCAGGGGGACTAAGGGTGAACTGACCCATAGCCATATGGTGGTAATGGCATCCATAGTGATGATGATATAGTGATAATAAAAGTACTAGTAATCATAGTAATCGCAATAGTGATAGAAATCAGAAAAAGTAATACGAGAAGTTGTGAAATCGCTCAACTTACCCATCAAATCATGGTATGTCTCTTTGGCTGAAACTGTTTACAGGTTCCGTATGGTTCCAAACTGTACGGTTTCTGGAGTTCTGGATGTTCTTTCTTGTAGCCTGGTCCATCCCCTGGGTAGAATTGGAGCAAACTTGAGGGTTTCTCTATCGGGATTTCGGCTTTGAATAGGGTTCGGAATGGTTTGAAAAGGCCTCGAAGCATACAAAGTCCCTGCAAGCGCAAATATGAATAAGCAATACAATAACCATACGACACTTTGGAGAAACAGCGTATCAGGCCAACGTAACACCTCCAGGCAGCTCTCGGCTGTCCACCCAAACCAGGATGTGCGACAGGTTCTCCAGTCTGGCGGGATGGTGAGATGGTTGGCCCCTACAGGGATAGTGAAGATCATGTGGTCTTAGAGTCTTACCCATCAATGAGCTCAGCCATCGCGAAAGAAATGGTCCCGGCAAGAGGCCCCAATCAGTGGATACAGTGGTTAGGCACACAAAAGCAGCCCCAAACGAGTGCACAAGAAAAAGCTTGTGCAAGATCCCCTGGCTTGGGCACTCCAAAGATCTGAGAGCTGATCTAAAACTTGCTCCCTGTGAGCCCTGAGATCCGATGAGCTCTTTCTCCTAGAAATCTCCCTGGGTCCGCTTTCGGGATACCCTACCGATCGACATGCCCATGACTGCCCACGTGCCTAACAAACTTACACTGCTGGGCATCTAGGGGCCCTATTCATGAGACACCACTACCCGCAACACAATGCAGCGTGATGATGATCAAGAAAATCATGATGAGGCAGGACCATGCATGATGATGGTGCCTTCTCAATACTTTCAATAATTAGCTCACGGATGTTTATTGTACATTCTCTCGGGGGCGGTGCAAGTGGCAGTTTCAAGCAGTTGCCCAAGGTCGCTGAAACAAACGCTGACACTTGATGATCCTGTAACTGCGCCTTATGATTGTGACAATGACGTTTGAATTACTCAGAGTGTAAGAACGACGACGACAGCGATCATGCTGGCTGGGGCGGTTAGGATCATGAAAAGCATGAGGACTGAGAAGGATAAAGACTGGTGAGCAATGTAATTGTCCAGAACTTGGTGATATATTCAGAACTTATCATCGAAAATCGTTCAAAACGTGGCACCTGTCGCCAAACCAAATCAATATGCAAAGCAAATGACACTTGGGCTCAGAACACTCACGATCTGGGAGTGGGGAGCAGTGTCCCCGGGCCAGATATTCGACCGGCACAATAAGGCACAATGTGTTTCACATGTTCCTTGCAACCAAAAAAATTGTTCACGGAAGGCTTCTGTGTGCTTCGTTCTCGCTTCCACGAGCGGGGTCTACTCTGCGCGTTGATGGCTGGTTGGTCTGCCCAAAAGAACCCCCACATGTTTCTGTTTGCAAATTCATTGGTATTATTTTTTGCATATTTTTTTGCATCTTCATTTTTTCCTTGTCCAAGTCAGCACTGAAAGCGCCTGGTCAAGATCTTGGTGAGTCCGCTGCCCCGTCCTCGGTAGCTGCGCCCCAACCAGGGCGGCCCAGTGCTGCCAGTGCTGAGCTCCCAGGCGAAGATTGACCAACACTTCGGGCCTCGGAGATGCGTCGCGCATGGAGACTCTGCTGTTTCGCAGGTCTCTCTCTCTGTGGCACGCACCACCGCACGTGTATATACCTATAGCTATACACACGCACACACGACTTTTATACATATACATGTATTCATGTATCTATTTATTAAATGTAAGTAAATATATTGATGAATGAATGCATAAAAGAAAGCAAGAAGGAAGGAAGGAAGGAAGGAAGGAAGGAAGGAAGGAAAGAAAGAAAGAAAGAAAGAAAGAAAGAAAGAAAGAAAGAAAGAAAGAAAGAAAGAAAAAAAGAAGAACATACATGCATGAATATGTATAGATGTATCTACGCATGCACCGATGCAATGTATAGAAATGGGATTGCTATATACAGTACATAGAGGCATGTGGATGCACAGCATGCATGTTTGCACATGTCTGTTCGATGCGTACATGGCTATGCACTTGCAGTTCAAGTTTCGGACATCAAGAAAGATGAGGTCAATATATCAAAGTATTGTATCAATATGTGCAGCTGGCAGTGCCAAAATCATGCTTGCAGTATATTTGTTTATGTATCTGTATCTTTCTATCTATCTTTCTATCTATCGATCCATCCATCTATCTATATGCTTATCTCTTGCTCAGCGTAGCCACGCACATATCTCTCTAGATACATCCATCTATCTATCTATCTATCTATCTATCCATCTATCCATCCATCTATCTGTCTATCTGTCTATCTGTCTATCTGTATCTCTCTACCTATCTATCTATCTTTGAGATTGTGAATGCATATGTCGAGACTACTACGTACTTTGCATGTGCAAAAGTTGTTCAAAAGCCGAATGTTTCGTGATCAGTGCCTGTGAATAATTCAGCCAATCTATAATGACATCCCTGTGATTTAAAATCATTTTGATGAACCAGAGGTGGTCTGCCACTGGGTCTCTCAATATCGCTGAAGAGGATCCCACATGTTCCGTTGCCCCACGGAGTTGGGGCTGCCATGGAATCCTCAAGCTTGACCCCTTGAGCGGTGACTCTGAGCCTGCCTACTGGGCAGCGCCTTTCGTTGCAGATTCCGACTCCTGGGGGCTGAAGCGCAGTCAGCATGGCCCCTTGGGCCGTGAAGCAACCAAGGGCAGGAGCAACCAGACTTGTTTGATAGCAAGCACCCCAAAAAAACGGGCGTTTTCCTTGCATTGTGTGTGCCCACCAACTAACTAATCACATGACCGAACCCAACGAACATAAGAAAGCAACATCATGACACAAAAGGTTGCGTTTCGAGCTAAAGGAAGTTTTTGAGGAAATGGCACACATTGTTTTGAAACCAACCACCTGGTGTATACAGACCTGACATGCCTTTCTGCATGTGCTTACAAGAATAATTTATGAATGCTGGCAGAAGTCCCGTGCTATGGGCTGTGGCAGCCATACTGTACCTGCAGCAGCTGTGCAAGAATTTCTTCTGGCAGGGCCCCTTGTCCAAGACAATAATACTAGTACGCGCAAAAAATCTGCAATATTCATCCATCATGGTAGCTTGCCCCAGTACTTCAGGGCCTTGCAACCTGGTTCACTGTAACTCTTTTGCAAGACTATGCATTGCTCGACATCTTGATCGTGCTGTGCTGCATATCCGTACTCTACGTCCTGGCGATCACCAAGATTTGTATCCGACCCGAGTTTGATCACATCTGAAAAAAGGGGAAGCATCCGGGCGGGGTGTGAAAAACTTGGCACACGCAGGCACACAGCACACCTATGACACAGGGCATGGTTGGCCCGTCTGATCGAGAATAGATGCCACAAGGTTCAACAAGCATGGCAAGTCCTCCGTCAACTCACGGCGATGTTCCATGATTTCTTCATTGTCAGATAAGTTTACCAGGCCACCAGTTGGCTAGGCTTCTGGTAACTCCAAACCACTCCACCTTTAAAGGGCCATAGGGATACCCGTGGCTCCAAATCCCTCCCTCCCAACCACCAGCCAGTAGGTATGGGTAACAATTTGTTGCCCTGATGGCTGCCAATCTCCTCAAGTCGACGCCTGGGCGAACGGCGCGGTGGGAAAGGATGAATTGAAATACTAGTTGATGGCTGAACCACCCCATGAAAAATATCAGTCAACAAACCACTTGTTTCTGAACTTGTTTGATGGATTCAAAGTCTAGATAGTGTGTGAAGATTGAAAAGCTACCTACCCGAATACCAGGCAATTCGAAGCTAACCTCAGGGCCTCTTTGACCAAGAACATCTAACAAGCATGGAATAGATATGCGGACTTTTGGCCATGACTTCTGAGTGCAGCTCCGGCTTGTGGCAAACCGGTACTGTACATCGAACATGTCTTCTGCCAGCTCAGTTTACCAGGCGAAAGGATGTGTGATGTGAAAGGTACACATAGAAGCACAAAAATCCGAGAGAAGCGTATGCCACTGCCAAATAAAATGCACCAACAAGCCTGGATCAAGCTTGGTACTTCTAGGTGGGTCTGCGTTACCCGAAATGTCTGACCAAAACCTGGGATGAGCCATCCAGGTGCCCCCAACTCCACTCGCGCGACAACGCCCTCCCCGACGGAGAGCAGTTGAACTCGCAAACCTGGGTGCAGGTGGCATTTCGCCATCCAAGGCAGGACTGAATCCGGCTGAATCTGGTTACATGAATGATGCGAGTAGTGCCCAAAGGGAAGACCGGAAGACCAAAACCCGTGAAATCCTTTCAGTGCAACGAAAACTTGGGGATGCGAGTCTGTTGTGTCCAGTTGCGTTTTGATCAAAATCGCGCTGGAAATCATCCTGTGAATCTGGATTTCAATCCGCCCTAAATCACCACTGTCAGCCATTGAAAGCTGGCCACAGAGTCAGCCGGACTACATACAGATTCAACTGAAGATCCTTGGCTTCAAAAAGTGCCAGGGGTGCACTCAATTGCTGTAGCTTGAAACTGATGTAATCTGCCTGTAGCCAAAGCTTGACACCTTGACGCACCCGAGCACACAAATATGCACGTAGAATATATCGAGTACTTATGCCGTATTTTTTTTGCGTGTTCTGTGGTTGTCTGTGTGTTTTTGATTGTTTTTGTGGAGCTGGGTGGGAGCGGGTCATTCATCATCAATCATTTTTAGTGACTTGGCATGACTTCACTTCGCAATGCATTTGTTCACAAGCTTGGCTCAGCGACATGTGGCTTCGTCTTTGGAGGGCGAAACTTCCTCCCCGACAAGCTCGCCAACCGAACCTGGCACATGCCCAAGCTCCGTGCACACCGGCAACCAACAGCACGCCATCACCTTTAGGATTCAACAACCAACAAAGTGACATGACCAAACAAGTTACCAAACGAGCGTTATTCAACAAAGTGATGTGACCAAAAACCACTCTGGTATACTTTGGGCATTTTGTTTGACTGTGCCATTTGGCCATCTTTTTGGTCAATAACAATTTTTTTGCGCGTTTGCATTTTTGCATGCACAGATCTTCAGCCGCACCCGACCCCTAAACCCTTCGCTGATTTGAGGCGATCATTGAGCAGAGACGTGCACAAGGAGGTTTACTTCATAGGCTGATGCAATCTGTAGATGTTTGAAGTTGTCCCTAACGCAAATGCCTGTGGCAGAAGCAAAAGCTACATTGTTGAATATTGTTAAGATCAAACGACAGGTATTAAAAATGCTTGGCAAGTCCTGCTCCTGGGCTCTGGGTCACCAAATCTTGGCTCGGCTGAGAGCGTGCAGCTGGCCTCCCTTGCGAGCGACGGCACCGCGGCAGCGCCAGAACCGATAGCGGTGCAACCTGGTGCTGCAAGGATCCGTGCAATGCTACCCGTACCATGATGCTTTCACAGGAAATGGTCGGAGTGCCGCTATTCCTGGACACATACTATCACATACTATCACTAGATATTATATCACTACATATCACTAGATGTCACAAGTATGCCTCCAATCATCTGTTGGTCTTGGAACATCCACCCATCCAAATCAACTGGGAGTGATCGGGAGTGTGCCTGAACACCCTGTTGCATCAACCGGCTGAGTTTCTGGCAAGGCATCAGGGAGCAGGCCGCGCAAGAAACGGCGAGGCCTTAGTGGACATAGCTGAGATCAAAATAACAACCAGTACAAGTCCCTTCGTAGCCCATACTAACTATCTAACTATCGCCCAAAGTCACCTGCTGGAAAGGTGACTCTTGATTTCAGCCCGTTGGGTGCTGTCAAAATCACGCAAGGGTGAAACTGAAAGTGGACGACCATTGTTTGCCGGCCCCGGTTTGAAGAGCTTTGGCCCATACCCAAACGTTTTCGGCTCAGCTGCATCTGTGTTTGCCAGCAAATACATACCTGATTCACCTGATTTTGGCACATACCGTCACATACCTTCAAAATAAGTACCGCGAAAAATCTGGATCATGACATTCGAAATTTGGGAACGTCCAGCCGTGTTAAAACGCCTCCGTTTCCAAGTGAGGATGAGATTTCGAGCAGGCAATGATGCCGAAGAACACGAAGGTGAGCGTGAGAAGCGTGGGCTTCCACGCCACGCAGGCACGCACTGTCATGACACTTAGAAATCCCACGGCGCAGGCGGAGAAAGGACAGCAGCAGGAGTGAAAGTGCAGCACCCCATCCAACTGGAAACAGGAACAACGGCGGCGAGCGAGACAGCAACTCCGCCATCGACGAAAACGAGGAACCCCCAATGGACGCTATCTGGCGACGAGGCGGTTCTTAGTTTAGTTGCTTGAGCTACGGTGCTTGCTGGTAAGCAACGTTTTCAAGCAGGCGCAGGAATGTGCGTCCACCTCTCCTGCCAACCAAACACCGCGGCTCAATGAGCACGGCGGTCGCTCTGCCACTTGATGCGTCTGCAAAAAAGACTTCGCAAGGCACAAACAAACAAATGTATCCAAAAGATTCCAAAAGTACACTTCGGATCCTTTAGGTCCAGGGTTGGTCAACCACCCACGCACAACAAGAAAACATCTCAGGCATCCCATTCGGGATGAAGGGGGACATGTCAAACCTGGCATGACAAGGTGTGAAACTGTGCTCAGCCAATGCAAGTATCACTCAGCCATTGGATAATGAAGCTTTTAGGGAAATGGAATTGGGTCCACGCCAGCCCCCAGCCCAAGCCGTTGATGTAACGAATATAAATATACATGTAGTATATACACGTAATCGTCAAATACAACAATAAGCCCGATTTGGGATGTGGTTGGGGCGACCAGGCCGTGAACCCCGTGTAGCATAATGAAGGAGCAAACAATACAACGTTGTCCGAAAGGATCCCTCAGGAAATCCATCAGAGTGTACACGTTCCTCTTGCATTGGAAGTTTAGCAAATGACTGCAATAGCAATATCACCAGAATCGCGACTAATGAACCCACCCCCCGAACCCCCAAAAAAGTCCAAACCAAATCCAATACTGCACGAATCTTTAAACGTCTTGGAACCATGTTTCATTCGTGACAACTCCTGGCTACCTACAGACACGCAGACACAGAGCCATACATGTACGAATAACTGCACACACATGTATATATATATATATATATTATGTAAATATGTATTTATGTATTTATATATTATGTGTGTGTGTCAATCTTTGAATTAATGTGATTTGAAATGTGCATCTGGTAACCTTAAATGATACACGTGGCATCACGTGACTGTATATCCGTCCATCTACCGGCAAGAGTCAACTCCATCTCAACCACAGCTGGGAGATGCATCTTGCCGCCGTCCTAGAAGTGCCACATGGTGCCACACCTCTGGGTTTCCCTGACAAATGAATTCGAGACTTCCACCTGGGCTCCCGGCAATTACAACTGATGCCCCAAGAGTACTAAGCACTCACAGGGCTCGTTTCCAGTGGATGAAGGCTGCCCCCGGCACCATGGAACTCAGAGGACATTAGAACTTCCATCTACCTGAAAGAGTCATCCGGGGTGGGCATTTAGAGCCAGCTCGTGGCCCTCAGGAAGCATGATCAAGAGTTTGCACCACAACAAACCTGCGTCGTTTGCAACAGAAGTCTGTGCTCAAAGCAGCTTCAATGAGCTCCACTTATATCGATGATCCCCCAGCAAAATAAGTATATAACTCCAGCTTTGGAAATGAACTATGGCTCGTTACGGCTCGTATTACACCCATCGTTGAGCGCCTTTCAAAGATGGACTGATTGACCTACTGCATTAATCCACTTTGTACACCTAATCACGGGCGTTGCCACCACCTGGGTGTGATCATGCAACGGGACCAAACTCACAACTCTGGTGATACATCGCCGTCATAAAGTGGAAAAAAGAGATCGTGAGCCCGAAAACATCGAGACTTGGTTCATGTCTCGATCTGAGTCTATTTGTTGATCCACTTGTCTACCAAGCCAGCTCTTAGGAAAAATGTGACCTTATCTGTACACGGAAGACTGTCAAAACAAACTAAGCCCTCAGCCTAAAAATGACATTGTTTCTCATGAACGTTGCGATCCAACAAGGTTGGGGGTGGCCCAAGTCATGAAAAATCGGATTCATTCGGATTCCAGATCATTCAAGTTGCTTGCTTGATGCATGCTATGTGTGTTTCTCCCATCAAACCCGATAGTTGCGTTGCACTGACTTGCACCGCTTCGCACCGTTACAAAGGGCATCGCTGCGTCTTGCACCCGAGCGGCAACACTAGCACACTGCTGTGGTTGGCCGAAGTGGCACTGGCCTGGTCGGCACAGGTTTCAGGGATCGGGAATCCACTGCCAGCAACCAATCCCCGCATTGCCTTGACAGTTGGGCACCCCAGCAATCTACCTATGAATCCCTATAACTCAATTATTGGTGACTTTTGGAGGTTAGAGCAACTTCAGTTAGCTGACGCTAGCTTTCGTAATAAACCATGATTGTTGGTCATTGTCACCTAGTTATTGTCACCTACTATTGTCACCTTCTCATGTCTTCCATCTGTCCTCTGAGACTTCCTCTGTCGCGCGAAGTTGTGATGGGGCTCCCGACGGCCACATCTCCGTCCCCCGCCGCCACGCTCCAAGCCGAGGACCCTGAGAGCTGGGAAGCATCTCTGGGTGGTGGTTGAAGATACTACTAGTAGTTAGTAGTTAGTAGTTAGTACTTTGCAGATAATAGTATGTTAACAGTAGCAATAGTTATAGTTAGTAGTTAGTAGTAAATAATACTAGTGATAACCATAGTAGTGATCGTAGTTATAGTTAGTAGTCATAGTTAGTAGTACATAATAGTAATAGTAGTGATAGTAGCAAGATAGTTGGTGGTTAATAGTAGTCATAGTGGTTATATAATTAGTAGTTCATAGTTGCTGGTGGGTGGCTTCAACCTGTATGAAACATATTCGTCAACCAACCATTTGTTAATGAATACGAGGGAAAATAAAAAATGTTTGAAACCAACAACCAGGATGATAATTAAGTGGTAATAGTAGTGATAGTAGTAAGAATAATGAGTGCCGTTAAACTACCATTACTGTACTTAACTACCATTTGGATAAGCCACTCCTGGTAGCTCCTGGCCTCGCTCCCCTTTAAAGGCCCTTTAAAGGGCGATGGCTCTATGACGATACCCCTGGCTCCGAATCGCTCCCCCAACCTACAGCCAGTTAATCAACCAACCATTCCAAATGCTGCGAGAAATACAAGGATTTACAACCACCGATCCCATGCATTTGGCAATTTCCGAGGGCTTTGCGCATTTCCATATTTGAGCTCATTGATTGCATCCTAACAGCGGTAAAATATTGCTGAAAGGCTCGCGATCACCACTTGCCTAGGCTGATCTCAGCCAGCCCATCAGTCCCATTCACTAGTCAACCAAGTCTTCAGCCACAGGAAAGAAGCTGGAAAAGAACTAGGACTGACAACTACATAAGGTCCCGTATCTAATATCATGACTTGCCAACAGGGAACCGGGCATCGCAAGTCCAGTCGCACCCCCTCAGAGAGCCCCTCCGCAAACCACACAGCAAAGACATCACACACCGAGGCTCTCCGAGCCGCACCTGCGTTCCGCAAGAGCCGCTGGCCAGCGGCAAGCCCCAGCCGTGGGTCCTATCTAATATCATGACTTGCCAACAGGGAACCGGGCATCGCAAGTCCAGTCGCACCCCCTCAGAGAGCCCCTCCGCAAACCACACAGCAAAGACATCACACACCGAGGCTCTCCGAGCCGCACCTGCGTCCCGCAAGAGCCGCTGGCCAGCGGAAGGCCTGAGCCGTGGGTCAGCCACGCCCGCATCCGTCCGGCTCATCCATCAGCCAGGCATCCGACACGTGAAAAGACCACGAGGTGTCAGATGTGAAGACCATCGTTCCTCGGTGACGTGTTCAAGTCCAGGCAGATACGAAAAGGACTGGGTCTACAGATGTCTACCGGGACAGCTAACGTTGACCCTCTTGCCTTTCCAGCCACCGACCTGCGTGCGTATTGATTGCGTGCAAATGCTCCGATGGGCGGATTGATGAGGATAGTGCATTTGTTTGCATTTCTATGTTTGCTATACTTATCAATTCTGTAGAAATGAAAGGCAGTCAGATTCTGGTGGCTTCAATGATGACCTGTGTAAGCAAGACCTGGATCAGGTCGGGACCAACTCTCCTTTGGGTTACCCGCATGGAATCTTCCGCCCCCCGGGAGTCCCAAGAGTAATATTGGCTGAGCAGCGGTAAAAGTGGCGCCCGTGCTCCAAAATGTTGTAGACCTCTGGCCGTCTGGATGGCATAGGATGGCGTGACCGATGAATCTCCCATGACGTGCTCTTAATACTAGCCTTAAAGGAGATTGAAGTCATCCGCGGATGCAGCGGAATAGATCCGAATACCAGTACCCAGTACCCCTCACTGTTGACGGCCTTCGTTCATCATGTTTCATTGTTGCCATTCATCCCGCTGGGAAACTTCTAAAAATCACTCAAGTGAAAGATGTGAAACTGCAAACCACCGAACCGTGGTGTGTCCAAGCTCGGATGAACTGCAGGTTCTACCGATGATGTGTTGAATAAATGCACAGGTACATACACCTGTGGACCTGTGGGACCTGTGGATTTTGCAAAGAAATCATCTGCTCTGAATGCCAGGTGGAAGTGCCAGGACCACCATTTATGATCCCCAAAGCAATTCATACTTGAAGCAGCCATGGTCCTTCAACCAAGCTACAGAAAGTATAGTGACAAGCATGCAATTTTGAAAGGTACACACTAGCAATTGCACGTAAAATAAAACGCATAGAAAAAATCTTGCAGAAAATGTAGAAATTATGAAAAATAAAAGCCTTAAAAAGAACCTTAAAAAAACAGCACAGGAATACCAAGAACAACCATCACCTTTAGTGCTGCCCGCCTCCACCACTGGCGGCTGTCTCTGTATTCGCAGTTCCTTGCGAGGCCTTGGAGTGGGATGTAGATTGAAAGAAGCAGCAAAACATGAAACAAGACTTCAATGGTTTTAAAGTAACAATTTCAAGTTTCAAGTGAATATAAGGCTTACTAGTTGGTAATTATAGGGGTTGCTTCAATCTGTTCGGAAGTGACTAACCACATGTAATCTGGAGTCACTTCATATGCGCATGGTTCATGAAAGAAATTAGCGGCCCCAAATTGTCGTTTTTTCCCGCTATGAATGCCTTCTAGGGCTGACAGGGATGCTGCTCGCTAACAAATACAATGAATGTACGCACCATGAACTTATACCGTTGCATGCTTACTGTGCAAATATACTTGAAGCCACGATCACAAGCGATTTTCGAAAAAACATCATCACCAGCCAGCGAAGCCTGTCTCGAGGTTCTTGAGCAGCGTTGGTTTGACTAGAAAGGGCCCTAGGCTCAGGAACTTATGGGGGGCCCACGGCTCGTTACAAGAGGTGCCCAAGAGGCCAAATGGGGCCCGGACTGCTTGCTACTTGCATCGGTTTGCACTGCAGTGAGCCACAGCTCGTTGGCATTTGCTGGAACCTGGCGTCATTCAATTCCCGACAGGTAGATGGAGCTGAAGTTGCGACCACAAAAGGCCCAAGAAAGTCCAGATGGTCTTTGCGAATCCAGCCCGAGGAATGCCCGATGATTTCGTAACGCAGCATTGCGGCATGCTACTGCAAATCACCCTACTGAGCCAAGGAAGCAGGATCATACGATGTTCATGGACTCATAGATGCTGAACAGCATGAAGATCATGTCACAGCAGCAGCAAGGGCAAGCAAGTATCTACGTTTGCTACTCACAGCATGGTATATAGATCTACTTGGCGGATCTTAGGGGCACTCGTTCATCGAGCTGCAGGCAGATCTGCCAAGCCCAAAAACGCTGGATGTGCCCAAGCCCAGGCTTAGCTCCGAAATCCATCAAAATCATCGCCAACATCTCCATCGTCATCATCTTCTTCATCATCAATCATCGATGATCAACGTCATCTACGAAACAACAAGACTACTGGTTGACAACAATGACAGGAAGGACGATGATGCCGGTGACGATGACGACACAACAATTCAATAACCCCTTGCTGCTGGCCCAACTAAGAAGAGGACAACAACTACTAGTGCTCCTATCACCACTACCCTACCGCAAACCTTTCTCATCTCTCACACCTGGATGCCCTGCCCCTCCGCACCTGGCATCGAATACACATCTGAAAGTCTTTCAACCCTGGCAGGGCTGAAAGGACCGGCTGCAGCACTTGAAGAGCCCAGGCATCCACGGTGCCGGAATTCACCTGGGCAGCCCGGGCAGGGGCCACGCGCACCACACCCGGAACTTCGTCGCAATGTGGCACCCACTCGAAACCCCATGGAGCTCCAAAGTAAGCGGCTTGGAAACCAAGCCCTCACCGCTCACTCAATAAGCTGTGCTCCAAATTCATAAGGAAAAATGTCCACAATGGCGCAGCCGACAGAGTGGCCAAGTTGAGGACCGAAATTCAGACCGGGCACCTGCAAATGTGGGTCCTCATGATCCTCTGCGTGCCACCGCTGAACGCTGAAACCTGCCATTCGTGATGAGCTGAGCGGGTCGGGCACTCAAGACAATTCCACCAACCAGGTCACTGGTCAGCTAAAAAAATACATGCACATAAAAAAAACATATAAATGTCCACATGCATGCACATACCTATTCTGAAGACATATGTGATGTGCCATCCCAATCATGTCAACATTCATGCATTCATGATTAGATTTTCAAAATTGGTGTGTACGTGATAAGTGTATGCGCCTCACACGTTTCCAAATCTCGTCAGTGTATTGCAACTTCTTCATCCTGTACTGCACTAAGATTATCTAAAATTGGTATGGACTAGGTTCTAGATTCATACTCAAGTCCTCTTCAGCCCATGAGCGCCCACCGCTGGTCTGCCTGTATGACCAACCAAGTCTTTCCAATCCTTGAAGCGGTGGGAAGACCCGTAGCGCCAGCTTGGCAAACGACCCAAACACGCTAGCTTTGATTCATGGCACCGACTTTTGATTAAGCTGATATACTGAAAGCACAATGGCCACCAATGGCCATTGCAGTCGCATGTGTTCTTTTTCATGTCGGTAGGGGCCCAGCAAGCTGACCAAGACCGTTGCCAAAACGGATGTTGTGAAAAAAATCTACTGCGGTACTGGCCCCAAAGAGATTGGAGGAAAACAACGAGTTGTGCTCTTTTTGCCCCGTGTGCTACCCCCAGGTGGCAATCTAAATATATCAAAATCCAATCCCGATTCAAATTGCAGCGCGTTCTTTCACAAGTTTGTTTTGCTATGGTTTGCGCAGCGCTTTCTTTACGGAAGGCTGACATGGACACGCAGAAAGGACGACACGACACCCTTGGAGACAACCTCAAGGGGGACATCAGCGAGAAGACAAAGGCAATGATAGAGACACCAAAGCATCAATAGATTTTGGACAAGATTGACGTCTATGGATGTCTATGGTTTAGCTTGGTAATCTTCCATGAAAGACCCAATGAAAGAGAACCCTGGCTGATACACCGACAGTGCTTCAGAAATTTTCTTTCGAACATGTGGGATCATTGGTATGCAACCGCTTCAGAACCAAAGAGCCAACGGTGACACGAAAGCTTGAACATGATGCCAACCATCACCACCCCAATATTATAATCTGTGTAAGTGTGTAAATGTAATATATATGTGCGTGTCTGCATTTATTGAGATACATGTGCACATAATACAAACCAATGCATGCATACATACATATATAAAACTATACATATAAATATAAATATAAATATAAATATAAATATGAATATATATATATATACATATACCAAGCCTGTACCATTTGATCCAGTTTGCATGTACTACCTTGTAATCCAAAACGAACTGCAGCCGCTCGTTTTGAAGTCAACTTCTGGGGCCCAACTCGCTTGGCTGCCACTTCTCGCTCTACGCAGTGCACGTCACAACCTGAGCGCTCAAGGACGGGGAGCTGGAACTTGCTGTGTTGCCTGCGTCCTAAATGGACAGCCCTTCGGCATGCAGGCTTGACCTTGACATGTATACATGCGTACAATATTGTTATTCTTTTATATGGACAAATGTATTGTTTGGTTCATCTAATTCATTTCAGCTCTATTTAGAATGAAGACATGCTCAATATATGGATACACATACAAGAGTAGAATAGAATAGAATAGAATAGAATAGAATAGAATAGAATAGAATAGAATAGAATAGAATAGAATAGAATAGAATAGAATAGAATAGAATAGAATAGAATAGAATAGAATAGAATAGAATAGAATAGAATAGAATAGAATAGAATAGAATAGAATAGAACACAATAGAATAGAATAGAATAGAAAATATACAGAAAAATCAGATAAGACTGAGATTTGGGGAGCTGAACTCGCCTCCATAGAAATCCATGGAACCTAAAATTCTATCGCACACCTCCCACCCTAAGATGAAAGTTTACCCTGTGACATGCCAAACCCCTGCCCTGAGTTCAAGCATGTTCAAGCTGCTGAGTCGGGGCGCATGATATGTTTAGCATTGTTTAGGGCTGACCACCTGAAAAGACAGCCGGCAGACGGCTGTGACTTTTCATTTCTAGGCAAGGCTACTGTACTGGAGCAGGTAGCACGACATCCTTAATGTGCTCAATGCATTCATCTTTATGTTTCTGAGGTCAGGCTGTGATCCCACTGAGAGACCGGGGTCCCAACGGCCAAAAGCCTAGCAACGTGCACGCCAAAAGGTGCCAAGAAGTTACATGGATTACTGTCCCAATGCCGTTGGGAAACATATCAAGCAAACGAATACTCAGTTTCAAAATATGTCCAGCATATGGGAAACCAGAAATCTACAAATAAAAAATTTCAAGCAGGCAAATGCACAATTGCAAATACAAGTGACATGTCTTTGATACATTCAATGGGATACCAATATGATACTCAACGGCCTGGTGCTGCAAAGTCTGCAACTGTGTCTTGCGGGATATGCAACACATCCCCGGACTCTTCAGCCAACCGAAGCCGCGACTGGAAAGGTCACGTCCTTCAGAAACCGATAAATGTGTCCTTGACATCCTTTGACCAGATATAAGCATCGGTCAATATTAACTAACCAATAATGGTGGTTATTAACCAGCCAATAAGAGGGAAAACAATGGTTATAACAGGGGAACCAGGGGTACGGGGTTTTGACCCATAGCCATATAAGCATCGGTCAACATAATCATCTGCGATCCTTTGATCAATCTATTGGGCTTCAAGAGATTTCGACTGCCAGTCTACCAATGCGTCTGTAATCCCGTTTGGGCGAAGCGCATTGAAACAAATATTCATCGTCCTTCATCCTCCTCAACCACCATCGACGCGCACAAATTGATGGCATGGCCCGAGCCTCTAAGAAGTCAGGGCTGCAAACTGCCTTGAGATTGGGATGGCAGGGGCCTGGACCATTAAGAAATCTATGGAAGGAGCCCCACGGACCCTTGGAACCCGACAACGTTCACTGGCAATGAAAGAACTGCACATGTTGGGACGCTCACTGGCCTTCTTTGAGATCCCAACGGCAAAGGACTCTATCAACAATGTGCATTCAATGTCGTTCTGATTTTATTCTGTTCTAAGTTCTAATTCATTGCCCTCAATTAAAAAACTAAAAAGTTTAGTGACTGTTTTGCGCAGCTTGCCTGAACAAGTACTTGGACCGTCTTGGACCAGAATTCTGCAACAGCTTTGTTTGCTTGCACATCCTGCAAAATCTTCAAGTCAGGCCTGCGGAGCACATGAGTTGGGATTGATTGATTTGGACCAAACACAACATGAGTCTTGCTCAAAATAGGGAAGCCAAAAAATTATGGGTGATTTATACGCAAATATGATTGGTCTTGGATGATTTACGGGTACCCTAATTCTGGGAAAACCCATAAAAGAACCGATTGGTGGTGGTTCAACCCCTATGAAAAATATTCGTCAACCAATATGTTTGAAAAGAACTAAAACCACCAACCAGAAAATATAAGATATACACTATCAGATCTCCCCCGCAGCTGGAGCCCAAGCCCGGACCGCTTCACTTCTTTATCCCCAGTGCGCCGTCACGAGGTCCAACAAAGGGGAATCTTTGTTCATGAATAGATGGTCACGATGGGCCATGATGGACCATGATGGACCTGAAAATGGATGAAATGCATGATGCAAATGCTGCAAAGAAGAAAGCTTTGCATGTTTCAGCTGATCGCAACTGAAAGACCTCCTCTAAGATTCTAAAGGAATTAGAATGATCTTTTTGGATTATTTGGAACTTTCAGATTTCGGATCACCCTCTGAAGATTTGACATAGTCACTCACACTTCGCTTTTCTGGAGCTCCAAGGCCCATGGCAATCTCGGCAAAGGACAAAACGCTCATCCCATCGATGTCAGCTTCGCGGGGATCTGCACCAGCCTTCATCAATGCAGTCGCAACATCCGAATAGCCTTTCAAAATGGCATAGTGCAACGGCGTCCGTAGCAATCCTCAGATCGCATGCATAGGTAGCTGGGGAAGCTTTTTTTTAATCAAGAACCTAGCAGTATCATATAGAAGCTCTATATACTTTCAAATGAAATCAATCATTGGCTATGGCAGATTATGGCAGCCATATCCACTTAGAACTGTCGGCAAGCGTTCTGGCTTTCAGGAGCAGGACCCTCCCCTAAAGTGAGAGTAGGGACCCTCCGAATGGCTGGCGGATCGCAAATTGAATCTAAACTTTCTGGCCAACGTCTCTAATCATCCACGCATGTCTATGCGAGTTTGGGGGATGGGAAAGAGATTCACCAACATCATTGATATGGCACATTTCCACGTGAAGGGCAAGAGTCGATCTT
>VSDK01012287.1:1037768-1057898 GCA_009767595.1 Symbiodinium kawagutii
TTGACCCCCCAGCCACTCCATCAATTTGATATGGCCATTGGCTGCCGCATGGTGAAACAATCGGTTCCCCCAACGATCTTCTGCAGGTGCCTCGGACGGCATCATCTGTGACAAGTCATATGCCAGTTGCCGATGTCCAGCAAGCACCGCCCAATGCACTGGATCTCGTTGGTCCAGATCGGGCAAAAACGCGCCCTTCATCCCCTCGGGGGGCAAGGCCTTCAGCAGCTTAAGGAATTGCAGCACCAATTTTTCTGAGCCTGGACCTGTTGCTCTGAAACTGGCCTGAATGGCTGTGATCAATGGGGTCCGGCCCCAGCGATCCACTGACAACAGCATCTCTTTGGCCTTGCTACTTCGCAGGATCCGCTTCATTTCGCGGATGTTGTTCTGTGCCACGGCCAGGTGCAAACGGCTCATGTTATCCGGATCCTCCTCCAGCACCTCATTCCCAAGCTCAGCCCCCTCCAGAAGCGCGAAGGCGCTGAGATGGTTGGTGAGTTGCGCCCACTGCGCCGCTGTGCGATTCTCGCTGTCCTGGTACGATGCCACAGCTCCGTGCTTCAGAAGCAAGCGAATCAGCTGCAGGTGACCTCTCCGTGCAGCCCACTGCAAGGGAACGCAACCGAATTCGTTCTCCTTCGCATCGACCAAGGCCTGCGTCTGGGTCACACCATGTCACACCCATCCCAAGAATTGGGAGAGAACTTTTGTACATGTATATCTGTAAATATTTACATATATATATATATAGATACATATACATGGGTTTACAAGTGGTGAACACAAAGACAAATGTGTGTCTGGGATTATGATGGATTGTTCAAGATTCAAGGGCACTGAGTCTTGATAGCCTTAGCATCCAGCAGGCGTCTTGCAATGTCCTCAGAGCCTTTCAGAGCTGCCCAGTGTAGGGGCGTCCAACCCAACTCATCCGGGGCAGACACCAGTGGTGGCACACCTTCCGAGGCCAAAATCTCTTCAACCACTCGGGTGTGGCCAAACTCAACGGCTTCATGCAAAACGCTCCGACCATAGCCATCCTCAAAAGACCATTCATCGTTGCGTTGCCGTTTCGAAGCAAACGACGCAAGGCTTTCATGGCTTTCATGTAAGACAGCACATAAATTGTACATAAGTTGCGTGAGCTGTTTGACAAGTACATCTAACAAGCCCCCGTGCATTGAATGGCCAACAATCCTGAAACAAAGAGAGAGAGAGAGAGATAAAAAAAAGAGACACAAAGAAATAGAGAGAGGGAGGGGGGAAGGATTAAAAAATAAGACCACCCTCACCATCTCCCCTTCCCCCGCCAAAAAAAATCTGCCGATCCCATCTCCTCCGCATCATAGGAGTATCCCGGATCACCAGCTGCCGTGTTGAGCAGTTCTCGTATGTGTCTAGCATCTCCGGACCGCACTGCCTGCTGTAGAGGTGAGGTGAACTCACTTCTCGCTGGCCCAACGATGGCCAGCACAGCCAGCAGCATGGCCAAGTCAAAGCGAGACTTGCCGACTCTCATCTTGTAATGCTTGGTGGCTGTTCATTTTTTGGATTGTCTATTCATTCAAATTCTCGTCCGCCAACCTGCGGCATGCCTATGGGTACCAACGGGACGGGGACAGCGTGATAGTGGGTAGAGAAGAACAACAATAATCAACAACAAAACAATGTGCTCGAAAAATAGCGCTGTAGCGGCATATTGTATCTTCTCATGATATGTGCATGGGTAAGGCTGGTAAGGCTTATTTGTTCAGCTACCTCAACCTCATTTTAGGCCCCCAAGCGTCAAAAAATGTACAGTATGCATTTTGTCTTGAGGCATGGTTTCTGTGGTGAGGGTCAGTGTGAGGCATGGGGGATTACAGCAGGTATGCACAAGCGGTGTGGGACACCATACCAAGTGACCCACATGTACAGTAAACGATTCAGGATCAAACTTCTTTCCCGAGCTGCGAATTTGGTTATTGCAAAGGGTTGTGAGGTCTGCAGCTGACATTGCAATCTTCTTTGCGTGCAAAGGATGGCCAATGGGCAACTTGATGCTGAACGAGGGCGCTTCCGTGACCCTGCAACGAATCGAAAGTAGGAATCTCCAGAGACGGTGTCCCCCGAGCTATCCCAAAGTGGTGGGGACTGCCTGAAGGCAAAACCAATCTCTAAGGCAAAGGCAAAGATCAGAAAGGCATGCATGTCGCCATCCCCACATGGTGGCACGTACGGACAGGTCCATCTTCTCATTCGTCGTCACTAAAGATTTAAATCAAAATCATATGGCAAATACGATGGCGAACCCACACTATGAGGTTTTGTTGGGCACCAGGCCTCACACCAAACCCTCACTCCAAACACGGCATCAATGACTGGTGAGGGCCAACGTTGCCTCAGGATGCAAGCGGTACAGCTTGGGCTCCCGGGCCCAGCTAGGTAGTAGCTCCAATCCATCCCGTTTGGTGCCGTACCTGCAGCCATTTGGATCCGCTTGGATCAAACAATGGCCGACCCCCAAATTTCCATCAATTTCCACCATTTTCCTCTCGGATTGAATCATATATACAGCGCCTTGTGACCATTTTCAAGGTGGCACGCTGATGGACACAACTCAATTCACAAGGTTCCCAAGATCCGTCGGTGCTGAGAGATGCTGAGGTCCCAACTGACCCAAGTTGATAGAGACCTTGCAGGCAGTGGTTGCAGGACCAAGAGTGGCCGTGCAACTTTGCAATGCATGGCATGCGGTGAGAAGTGCAAGTGGGGAGCTCTACAGCTCTTCTAGAGCTTTATTTTGGAAGAGTTTCACTTGCTATTGGGCCTCGTATTTATTCACTTCAACTAAATACCTGTTTGCCTGTTTGTGTGTGTGTGCATCTGTTTAGTGACTTTCGTGCGTGCGTCTACCTGTGTACCTAAGTCCGCGCGCGCGTGCTGCACACCCATACATACTATGAAGGTGCACATGCATTTGCATGTGCAGTGTCAAACGTGCATTTCTCACTAGTGGGACTGAAGTGATACCAGTCTATTTATGACGAATAGGGGAAACCGTGGGCAACGAAAGGCCTGTCCGCAAACTGTTGCGGTGCTCACAAGTACAGACCCATCCAAATGGAGGTTTCTCAAAATAGGGAACCCCCCAAAATCATCTAACATTCACCTTTTAGACTTTTGGACTTGTCGACGAATGAAACTCGCCACTGGAAGAGATCAGATATTCGCATCTCCAGCAGCAAATGCCCCCCCAAAAAAAACTGCAAATTCAAGATGGACACATTGAATAGCAACAACATTAACCATTTCTACAACAACATTAACCATTTATAGCAATAAACCAACCATTCACGGGGGTTCCCTATAGCTTGAGATCGCCAGTGCCCCGCCTGGCGGCCCGCTGCACCACCCTGGGTGGTTCTCAACATCCACTCGTGGAACGCCTCCCATGTCAAGGATGCAGGAGAACATGAACCTGAACAGCTTGGCAGACTTTACCCATCATCCCTGGCCCGTGGAGAATCATATGCCCCCAAAATCCCTAGCCCCACCAGGAGAATCATATGCACCAGGATGCGGATGCAGAAGTTCCCTATGATTTCTTGATTCAGTGCCATCCGGCAAATCGGGAAACACATGATGTCACATGACAGTTCCCAAAATACCGCCACCATTGTGATACACGGCATTTTTCAGGCACGAGCGTGCACAAGCCAGGCAAAGCTATTGCACCGCATACAAGCCAGCAAGAGCATGCCAAAAGCATGCCAAAGTGAGACAGCTTGGGCACTATCCTGCAACAGCGATAAGTGATGAGCCTTTCATGACTGTTGCGAGTGAAGCAATGGGTCAGAGGCCAAGACATCACCAACAAAAACTCGGAAAACGAGGTTGATGCGGCCAACCGCGATATCCATGCGACAAAATGCGAAGCTAAAAACAATTAAAACATATTAAAACTAGATATCTAAAAACAAACACAAATTTTTGCATGTTAACACCATACCTGGAGAACTGGCAAACCAACTAGTAGCAATGAGCGAATTGCAAAAAATGCCAACTAAAATGTTGAAGTAACAAGCTGTAACTGAGAGCGGATAGCTCTCCAAAAGTGCACCCCGCGGCTTTTGAAAACCAAAAAAATGCCTTTAAAAAAAGTAACAAGAAATATAGTTAGTAATAGTAACAATGGTCCTAGCGGTGGTATAAACAAAAATATATTTGTTTAAATTCATGAAATTAATAAACAAAAACTGACTAAAAATAATAGTAACTAATGAACAATATTGATAGTCAATTAATGATACAGTAACTATCAATTGTCATTAATAATGGTAATAATGGTCATTAATGATAATAATGATCATTAAGATAATAAACGGTCATTAAGTTATTAAACACACGGGATTTTCTCAGATCTGTGCGCCTCTGCAGGCTGCGAGCTGAACCAACTCTGAGAAGGCCTGACAACGCCACGCAGGGGGACTTTCGCGGCTAGGTAGGACGGTAGGACCTAGGATGCCCTATGAACCGACGATGTTTGTCAATGCTATGTGTACAAATTACATTTATTTATGTGTTGACTTATTGATTGAGTATCTATTCCATTTGTTTGTTTATTCACTCATTTATTTATTTATTCGATTATTTGTTTATCTACTTATTTATCTATCTATTTATTTATTCTTTACTTACTTACTTATTTTATTTACTTACTTATTCATCTGTTTTTCATCTATCTATTCAGCATGTGTATGTATGCATTTATCTATGCATGTATCTTTGTGTGTACGTGTGGTCATAGAGGTATGTTTACATTTGCATATATGTATGTGTAGAATCAACGAGGCAATGCGCCCCCACACTAAAACTACACTTCAAACTCAGAGACAGCAGGCTTCGTGTTGAGGTTGCCAACGTCGCAATCTGGTTGTCTTAATTTGTTTATGTGACTGGATGCAATGCCTCGCAAACATTTCGTGTCTCTGAGGTGGCTATGACGCTGACAATTTCACTGGCGGATGATCACTGAGTTCATTGCTGGTTGCATCTGCAGCCACCGCTAACTCCCAAGATTCCCTTCCAAATCATACACCCTTCACACGCTGTAATTACTGCCCGAGCCAAAGACAGCTTGGCGCTGGCGCTATTCCCTCTCCCAAGAGCAGGCTTGATAACAACGTCATACAAATTTCCACGCCGAAAAGAGCATAATTATGGGCGTTTCTCAAAATAGGGGCGCCCCTAAATCATCCTTCATTGACCATTTGTAGCATAGTTGTTCAACCATTATTGTTGGTTCCTCCCCTATTATTAACCATTAGTAGCCACTATAAACCCACCAATGATTCCCTTACCCAAGTAGCATCGGACCTCATCCTCCCCGAACCCGCCACGGATCCATGTCCCAGGTCCCCAACAAATCTTTTCGCGGCACGAAGTCGCCGGGTCGAAGTTCCTAAGCGCCGGGAAACAGAAGTCGTCAAAGAAATGCAGAAAAACTGTTGTTTTGAATCTATCCGAATCAATGACTTGCATCATGTTTCATGATGTTTCATCAGATTTCATCATGTTTCATGATGCTTCATGATGTTTCATCTTGATCTTGAAAACAACGTTGAAGAAAACATACCCCTGCAATTTGTGTACAAATGATGCGCATACAATAGATCACATACGTTGACAAGCATGCACGGGAGGAAGAAAACCGCTCGCGCATAGTAGAATCTGTCTCCTTTCAGGTGGGGCTGTCGGGAAAAGTCGGGAGTCGGTTTGATGGAAGGCCAGGATTCCCAGTGAATGGAGGGGTGCCCCTACTCTGAACCATGGCGGCCACAGTCTGAGAGTTGTACTCCCCACTCTTCCACCGATTCCTAACAGAGCCGGAAAGGATCAAACAGTCTTGCATTCGTCGTAACTCGCAGGGACATGAATGATTGTGCGGTTTACGCATCTTTACACTTCCAGTAGGATCCTCTCTCTCTCTGTCTCTCTCCCCATCTTTTTTGCTCCCGCTTGCTGCAGGTCTATCCGCTGGAGTGGCTTCCTATTACCCTAAGCAATTGGCAAACAAATTAGACATTTGCTCGGCTCCTCGGCGCTCGTCTTCTCCCGGCTGTTTGTGACTGCCTGGCGGCTCTCAAGTCTTGCCAGGATATGCTGGCGAAGAATGAGAAGGGTGAAGGATGGTGAAGAAGGGTGAAGAAGGGTGAAGGGTTTGCAATCAAAGTAAAAATTGACTAATAGAGTTCAATCGGCCACTTGAGACCATTTGGGGAAATCTTTGCTTCAATCCAGTTGGACAATCTGCGAGCCTTATACGTATCATTTTCAGAAAGGAATCATAGGTCATAGGTAGCAACACACAACAGATTGTCTTCGCACCTGCTCTACCATCCTCAGAACCAAACTGGCTCGAGCAAAATCTGCCTTGGTAAAAGTCAGATTCAGGGCCACCGAAAAATCAAAAGCTGGGGCGCGACGCCGAATTCTCAACCTTCAAATTGAGACGTAGACATACTAGCTACTGCCTGTGACTAAGAAATTCCGGCGCACAAATTGTGCCAGAAACTTGAAAACACAGGACAGGCATCGGTGCCTCTCACGGTTGAGCCTCCGACACGAAGCCACAACGTGATCCCTCAAGATTGTGGCACAGTGACGGAGGCAGTGCACCACACCACTGCCACGAAATCACAGAAACAAGGCGCAACTGTCATGCAAGGCACAAAGTCATACAAAGTCGCCAAAATACCAGAAGTCTAGCTAAGATTCAAGAAACAATTCTTTACAAACATCTTTGTGATTGAGATGATGGAAGTAGATTTTTACCGAAAAATGAGATTTCTGTGATTTTCTATCCATATCTATACACAGTCAAATTTCTACATTATCTATTGTTATCTACTAACATGTCTTGTTATACTTATAGCAGATAAATCTAGTAGTTCACATAGTAGATAGTTAAATACATGTATAGCTACTACTATCGTCATAGATAGTTATAGTAGCTAATACCTCCACATTGAGATGACAATGTTGTCGTTTATTTTCTACGAGAAACTGCAGTGGTTCAGGCCCCGGCGACTTCGACACGATTCAAAGGCATCAAAAAGTTCCACCTGCGACAACTGCGCGTGGGCGCCCAGCACCGTGCAACACCGTGACAGCAACAGATCTCCGTTGCATCACACAACAAGGCGAAAATATGCAAAAAATCCTGCATGTTCATGATTTTCATTGATCTTCACGGATTCATCTTGATCATCTTGATTCATCTGAATCCCTTGAGCGAAAAAGGTAAGTTGAGATAGTTATGTACACACAATGAATCAATGCATAAAAATGATATAATTATAACAGAGGCGGGTACCTTTGATATCCTTTAATGTGGGCGGTCGATCTGGCAAATATTCGAATATCCCATCTCCGACGGCTGCACCGCTTGCAGGAGAATCAGGCACCAGACTTTCTCATGGAACAGGGAAACATGGGCAAACTCCAACACAGGAGGCATATGGCGGCCCTCGTTGCATATTGCAACGATCCCTAGTAGGCCAACACTGCCTAGTTTGTGGCTGGGACTACTAGAAGCCATTCCGATGATGGAATCACCAGCTTAGACCGGTATCATCCGGTAATCCAGTCCTGGCAAGATCCCAACCACCTAATGGCATGGGCCCCGAGGTGAGTGCCAAAGAAACCACAAAAAAAAAGTCGTACCCAAGTCAAGCATGGCCGCCCCAGGCCCGCCTCACCAACTCCCAAACGTCCAACTTCTCCTGGCAAAGGCGAAAACAAACAGAATCGAATCACGCGGTACCTGGGACCTGCAACGTTCTCATTCCCACAGATGGCAGCTGCATGAATCAGCATACAGTACCATGCAGTAGCTCAGATTTCATCTTCAAATATTTGGGGCACCAAAGTTCTGACTCCCAACTGTGGGATGCTTTAGGTTGGAAGCCCGGACTCTGCCACAGCACCTGTTGTCGCGGATGTGTCCTGACACAGCAGCTTCAACTCAAAAGTTCCCTATGTTCATTCATTTCATTCATTTCATTGTAGTGTTGTGTGTGTGTGTGCGCATTTGTCGGCGAACCTTTGAACCGCATGTCTTGTGATGAATTTATTCTAAGAACGCACACTGGGCTTTGCGCGTAAGACCCAATATTCCGAAAATTGTAGTTAAAGCGTTGCTGACTTCCCCATGCTGCACGTCTAGATCCAGTTCCACAAGTGCATCAATCAACGATATCAACGATGTGGCGCGGCCAAAGCTTTGTCCCCGCAAATGAAGAAATATACAGTTCACTGAGATGCCATGCATATTTAACCAACCCCGACCAGAGCTCCTACAAATAAATGTAGGGCTGACTGAAACACGACGGAACAAGACCCCACAACGTTCAGCCTCGAGCCATCGGTGATTGATGTTCAGAAACGCCTGCAATGTCACGCAATTGAACGGGATATGATCCTTTGCAAATTTTGTGCCAAGGAATGTGTGGAAATGCGTGGGGTTCTCTGTTGTGCCCGTGAGATGAGACCCCTCTTGGTGATGTTCGCCTATGTGAAATGCTGCTGTTGGAATCTTACCCAATGGCCACGCACTCGGTCCGTTCGAAATGCCAACAACAGCTGATAGTTCACCTTCGGGGCCATAATGATGGCAATTCATGGCAATTCCACGTCCCAAATGTCCCGGGCAACATGCCCACATGCAAGGATGAAGCACCGCATCCTGGCCTGTGCAGACAGAAACCCGGCCACGGCGGCTGTGTCTAAGTCAGGCACCTCAATTGCAGGGATCCGAGGTGGCAAAGATCACACCGAAAAACCTGTTTATAGAATAAATTGAGCATATGACGCCTGCACATGTTCATACCTGATTCGAGTCCAATATCAACATCAAGTACTGGCCTACATCTCAGCAAGTGCATGTGCATGTAAGCGCTGGCTGTGCGCGTAGAAGTGTCTATAACTTGTGAGCATGGATATCTGTCTGCGTGTGGGTGTGTTAGGGGGCATTTGCACGCGCACCTGGCACCTGCGCGTTTACAAGAGCTGGGGAGAGAGAGAGAGAGAGGGCCAGATAAATATGTTCTTTTGGAATTGCGATCGCCTATGCACAGCTCCACCCCTTCGATTCCAGGGGGTCTCCAAACAACAACCTATGAATAGCGCTGAGTCACTGAATGACATCTCGATGAGTGATTCGGCATCATCATCATCATCATCATCATCATCATCATCATCATCATCATCATCATCATTTACTGTGGGAAAGCACAACCACCCCTGAAGCGGTCTACACAACCAGGCTGATGGTTGACTCCCCGCTCCCCGCAGGCGACTCTTGCGTCTTTGGTGCTGAAGATGTTGTTTACCCCCAGCTACTTGGAGGCATAAGAAAAATGCAGCTGAAACTCATGTCTTGCCTTGGAGGTGGTGCCGTATGCCACCTGAGGCCCCCAACATTTTTGAAGATCAAGGCTATGTGGCCATGGATTCGGCATGCTGCTGGCAAGAACTTGCCCGGCGGCCTGGCAACTGCGGAACGCAGCTGAAGAAAAACCCAGGGGTTGAAATGGAGGAGATTTGGAGCAAGTTCTATAGATTGAATTTCCAAGAGAGGACTGGTTTCCGGGGATCTTGTTCCATATCAATGATCAAAGCTTCTAACATTCATTGGATGCCAAGGATATTCTGCACATCTCCCACAATCAGGATTACAGCCGTGAATGGGGCCAGTTGCCATGGAAACAGAAGCTTCCTTTTTGCTGGCGTCTGATGGAGCAGTTCCCTCAATCTGGCTGACTACATCTCAGGGCTGCTGGCAATAGAAGGTTGAGTAAGCAAATTGGTGTTTTGATGAAGGGGCCGACCCACCAAAGATTGCAAGTCGCAATAGCCAAAAAAACCCTGCGGTGAGGAGACTCGCATCAACATGTCAAGAGTCAAGAGTGATGCATTGCTGCAATTGCTGGAATTGCCGCATGCTGGCGGGCATGAACCTTCCCTCTCGTGCCTTTTGGATGCATAGCGCAACCAGTCCTTCAACATCCTCAAGACCTTGGCGAGCCAACGCTGGTGCTGCGTGCACGGCTTTGACTACACGTGCATTGCACATCAAAACTGCTTGCAAAATGTTTACACGACAATCATTACATTTGTCTCTACATTATGTGTCTTGTAAAGCTCTGACATACCAGTACTTCCTGAAAACCGGCGGCATCACAATTGGCGGGATACAAAAGTATGCCTTTGAGCGAGTGATCCCTTGGGGAAAACCAAAGGTTTCCGCGACAAATTATGGGTATGTGCGGTATGTGTGATACTGCCAACATAAGACCGCCCTGGCAAAATGAAGCACATGATGACAAACCGTTCATCCATTTCTCAATTCCAGACCCTAACCAAAGGGTCTGTGGCTTTGGAGCTCAACAACCACTACCAACTGCTCACACACCTTTGCATAAACATGTGCGTACAAATATCATCAAATATGCATTTACATACCTGCACGTGCATGCACGTCTCTCTGTACACCTGCAGCACGGGCAAGAATGAGCAAGCATACGCGGACACAAACATATAAAAATGTAAATATAAATATAAACATATACATATCTATATACATGCACATGGGTGTGTGTGTGTGTGCGGGCGTGCGGGTGCATATCTATCACTTGATCTCTTTATCTCTATCTTTCTTTGGTGTCTGTCTCGCTGCTGTGAGGGTGACTGACCTGAACCAGGGCACCTGCAGTACCCAGGCCTATGTGTGGTATGTTCCTCCTATATCTAAAAATGCACACGTGATCCGGATGACTGGGTACGTAATTGACCAGTAAATTTCGATCAACAAATAATGCTACACATACTGTACACAGTAGACATGTTGACAGGAAAAAAAATCGTTGCAAGCATCCGAGAAATACATAGATCATACCGTATCTGCATTTTACCCTTTGTTTCCTTATGTTTTTGCATGTTTAAGATGTACGATGAAAATATGGGTGGCCAGAACGAATCTACCAGCAAATGCATGACTTCTCAGCACATGCCTTGAAACCCTTTGAGGTCACTGGCTTGGCATGCATAATGCTTGTTGTGTAAATATATGCGGGTGTGCTTGTACACGGTGTAAGTATGTATGCATGTAAATCCTATGCACATGCATGTGCACGCAAAACATCTCAGTATGGCATCATCATGCTCAGCAAAAATAGCCCTCTGCCATCCTGGCCCCAACAGCTCATGCTGGGTGCAAGACATCCCCCTGCAGCTGCGCCCGAATCTCTTGGTGAGCTGCCTCACACTTCACACAGCAGGCTGCCCAACGGCGGGTAAAACATATCCTTGCAAGGTTTGAATTTACAATGTATCTCTATAAATAAGCAATAAATAAATCAATAAACACATAAATGAACAAATAAATAGATAAATACATAAACACATCTATATGTATATGTGTGTGTGCGTGTCTATATGGAAATGGCAATATGAAGAATATGTATTTATATACCGACATAGACACACCGAGAGACACACATGTAGAGAAAGAGAGAAAGTGAGACAGAAAGTGAGACAGAAAGTGAGACAGAAAGTCACAGAGTCACACAGTCAGAGAGTCAGAATATGTCAGAATGATTCTCGAGTAGTGAGTGGGTTCGAATGGCAGCAGTGCATCTGGTGTTCTGGGGCTGTTCGTATAACCTGTGATTCGTGGCTGCCACCCATCTTGGGATGTCGGGTCTCCCATGCTTTCCATGGATCGCCGACCAGGAAGGCCTGCAACTCTTCGAGAAGAGCCTCGTCCTGGCATGTCGTGCCTGGGCCTAGTCCTGATCAGTGTTGTGATTGGTTGGTGGAGGTAGCTCACGACATACAACCGTGACGAGTCTCCAACAGGCAGAGCCCACAAAAAAGAAACTTGGCATGGACTTGGCCTCAAGCCCACGGTTGGTTTTTTTTCTAGATGGATTTCGCCTAGCGACCGTAGCGTTGAAGGAACAGACCTGTGCTGACTCTCATGCAACTATGATGCAGAGGATCATTACAAAATGGTCAACCATGTCCATCCATACCCTTTGTCTATCAACAGCACCTCACTGCACCTCGCATCATGAATCATGAAGAACCATGAAGAATCATGAAGAATCATGAAGCTACAGCACGGCAACAACTCCCTGGAGAATATCTACTGCGTACGCACCTGCGGTCCAGCCAGGCTTCTCCTTGGCAAAAAACGCCAACACCAACTCTCAAGGCACTCGCTCAATATCGGGGCGCTAGTGAGGAACCGGGAAGACATAGGGAAGACATGGGGAAGACATGGGGAAGTCCTGGGGAAGGCATGGGGAAGACTTGTGACTCAGAAAGGCCCATGACTTTCCATGACTTTCCCATGGCCCAGCATGGTCCACCATGGTCCGCCCCATCCGCGCATCAACGCGCACTGCGAAGGCCCCGGGTTTCCCAACACGAAGGCATCGTAGCTGGCCCCTGAGCGTTCCAGGTATGCTCCACGACGACCTGTCACATGGCTTCCCGGGACGGGAGATCGCTGATCGCTGCTTACACAATGGCACTGGGCAGTGAGGACCCTAGGGCGCACATGGATGGTAAGCGATGATGCACGCGACTGGATGTGATGTTGTTAATCACTAAGATCACACTTAAACGTTGCGCGCACTGCGTTTTGCAAGAGCCGGTTGTCTTTCATTATCTACCTAGCTAGTCATCCTGTACCTAATTTATGCTTTCTCACCCTATGCACTCACACATCTCATCTCTCTTCAAATCAAACATTTTTTGTTCACACGTGAGTTAATGTGAGTTATTCATCTAGCTCTGCCTGTCTTTAACAGCCTACCAATGATTGCACATAATGCATGCAGTCCGTTGGTTTCAGTGCAAGATCCAAGGCTCTTCCTTGGCAGAACAACCAAATAAATCCAGATAAATCCAATAAACATCACGTCCACGAATGAATCGGTCAATATCAAATATCCGTGTAAATCCATATAAATCCATGACAATCCATGATAGTCCATACAATACAAACCCAATAAATATATGGGACGCCGGTCATTGATTAATCCCAACCATTCAGCAGTTCTGAGTGCAACTGGCCACCAAGCACCCGGGCCATGAGACACCAAGAAGGCAAGATATGACTCGATCCGCGTAGCAAGGCGAATGACATAGAGAATGAGACCTCAAGGGAAAGATCGGCATAGCTCATCGTTGTGACTTTGCTTTTCTCCAACCTTTGGGGTGCTCAAGCCACGAATTTGGACATATTTGACATATTGTTTCAGTCCCAGCAGGAAACTAGTCATTTGGTGGGACTGGCATTCATGGCCCACACCTATGGGTCCTATGAGTGCATTGCAAATGATGGGCACCAAGCGGCAAACATCCGCGTTGGGAGACCGACAGTTTGGACCTATAAAGTCTCCACATTTGTCAGCACTGCATAACTTTCGTAAAATGTGAGTGCACAGGCGCATCTTTGTGCGGCGAATACCATGACAACTGCTGGAGGTTGAGGGCGACTGGTCTCTGCGTCTCGCGTCGTGAGGGTAGGTGGTGGCGCTGGACATTGAAAACGATTGAAAACATCTTTGCATGGCCAATATTGCAAACACTCAAATCAAGGGCTTGGAAGCCAAGGGTTGCAGACCCATGCGCTATCAAGGGATATCGCGGGATTCCACGCCATCGTTGGCTGAATCTGGTCGACCCACATCTTTCTCAATGGCCACCTGCAACCTCGGCCGGTCAATGAACGGATTGGATGGGTGCCATCTGGCACAGCATGGCAAGCATTGGCACTAGCATATATGTGCCATTGGAATCAATTGGATGATCTACACCTGTCATTGTCCATTGCAATCTGGCACAGCTCAACGGTCAAAGCATGATACCAGTAGCCCCACTACCCCTTGATGGTGCGGGAACCATTGGTGCAGTTTTATTGCCACCGGAAATGTTGAGGTACGCAATCCTCATTGATGATTGATCTTCTTGATCTTAGGACTTCACAAGTCATAGCATCTCATAGCGATTCATAGCATGCACAGAGTTAGGTTCCACAGGACGCCTGTCCCACCCCGGGCCCCAGGAAGCCAACAGGCACAACATTGCATGCACCACTGCTTGGGGCGACCTTGCAGGGCGAGGCAGGGCCTAGACCCTCGAGGTACGGCCTTGGGAACTGATGTCAATAGGCACACCTAGGCCCCATAAACTGAACCGACACGAATCAGAAGGAATTGGAACACAAAAGGAAACAGAAGGAAACTCAAAAAAAAGATGGAAAAAGGAGAAGTGTCAATGGAACTAGACATCAAAACCCTAACGACACATAACGACACAACAAAATCACTACAAGGCCCCAGTTGCGCCGGTCACTCACTCCACTTCGAGTGTGACCAGACCTCATTAGCTCGTTGAACAACAGCCCTGCAGCAGTTGCCAGGTGCCTGTCACGTTCACAAGGCAGCCAAGCCAAGCAAGACGCGTGCAGCATCACCAATGTCGGAAAACAATGGAAAACATCCACAACCAATGACAGGCAAAGATGGGAAAGTGACAACTGCCGCATTGAATCCGCTCGCTCCAGGTGGGTCAGCTTTGGATCAGCATTCATATCACCGGTTCGGTTCGTTCTATCTACAAGTGAGAAATAAAAAGAACGTGGGGATCCTGCGGGAAAGAAACTGAAATTATGAAAAATGATGGAAAATGATGGATAATGCGAAGAAAGTGGGGAGAATCTCAACGAATCAAAGCTGAAGCCGGGGACCAGGTGACCAGCTATGCGGCTTCGGGGGGCAGCAGTTGTGGAATCTCCTGTGGTTCGTTGCGCCTGCGGTCTGGTGCTGGCACCGTTTCCGGTGGTGACTTCAGCAAGTCCATGGGGGTCTGCCATTGTCCAGGCCTCAAGGGGCTGCCATGTAGTGAGGTGCGGAGCATGAGCAATTTGAACCTTGCGAATCAACAGGACTATGCCAATTAGCAAGGTATTGACATGTATTGACCAGTAGCAAGATATGCGATCAAAGAACGATGCCTATAGAAAAATACTAATTCCTATAGCAAAGTAAGACAACAGCCATTGGCTTTGCCATGACAAAGTGTAGCTTTCTGTGGTCGTCCGCTATGAATCACAACGTCATAGCTGAGGTTTGCAGGTGTCAGCTCCCTCGCTTTGCCAAACACGCACAGCATCATCCCCATGTTCATTGATCAGAATCACCAATGGGATACCAATGGGCTTTCAATATAGTCTATCTAGCCATAAACCAACCAAGCAACCAACGAACCAACCAACCAACCAATCAATCAATCAATCAATCCCGATATCATCAATTCACCACTGTCAGCAAAAGCATGACCATCCTCTCAGCAGTTTCATCACCACCTGTCACTAGTCCATTGTTTCGGGTGACGTTTGACTGGTTCCCTGTCGCTATTACCACCACCACCACCACCACCAGCAGCAGCAGCAGCTTGCAACTGGTCAGTTCAGCTCAGCATGGGGAGCCCACTCAAAAAGTACGGCATCCAAAACGACCTGGCTCGGCGTTCACCAGGCTGTACGTTAGGAGAATCCAAATACATGCAACTATATAATGCATATATAAATAAAAAAAAATATATATATTTAAATATAAAAGAATGTAAATAAAAATGTAAATACTGATATTGATGTTAGTACTCATATATCTAAACAATATCTATATATATATACATACATATAGATATATATAGATGTATAAATAGATAGATATATATAGATATGTAAAGATATATGTATATATAGGTATATGTATATATATATATAGATATGTATAGATATATATATATATATATAGATATGTATAGATATATATATATATAGATATGTATAGATATATATATATATATAGATATGTAAAGATATATATATATATATGTATAGATACATGTATATATATATATATATTTATATTCCTGTGTGCAGGTCGGCATACAAAATACCAAATGCCTATGCACCTATCTATGTGTCATTATCTACCTATTTATTTTAGCCTGAACATGCGCGTATCTCCGTGCGCATGCCTGTAATAGCATGTGCAGTTTGCATTTACCTTGCGACGGCGTAATTATCATCCCATGAGGGAAAAATGCTCGGGGTCCATGCGACAACTACATTAATTTGCCTTGCGATACCCCATGTACGTTGTTCCTTTTTCGAACACGGGCAACCTGAGTCGCACTGAAAGCTAAGAAATGTCTAGAGTTTCACAACCTTTTTGGCAACCGCCAATGTGATCCGAGTATGGCTGTGGGTGAGTCAGAAGGCCAGACCAATGCTCAACATCTCCGAAATCAATCAGAACAGTCTCCGTTGCCATCTGGATTTAACTTTCTGATTTGTGTTTGCGGGACATGTATGACATGTTGGGTCCAATCCCATCCTTGCTGGTTAAACGGACCCTGAACCGCCCCCCACAAGTTTCAGCGCCTGCAGCTGCGGTTCCCGCAGGGCAGACGCGCGATGTCCTGCGTAGGAACCGGCCGCGAATCAAGGAACCCTGCCGGTACGTTCAACATACTGTAAACGAACTATGCCGACAGCGTGGTATAATTAAGATTGATTAAGAATATGGATTTTACGTCACTGTGGGAACTAGCTTCAAATTTTAAATGCTTATTACATCTGTCTCTCACCCTCCGGGGCTCCGAACGATCTGTGAAGAAACCCAACACCAAAGGGATCCGCAAGTATGGCCTCCATGCAGGTCCATCACGCGCAATCTGATTCGGAAAGCTGATATGGTCAAAACATGTCAAAACCAGCCAAGGTTGCTACATGCCAAGCAGCGAGCGCGGTGACTTCATATCATATGGGATGCCTATCTAATGCATACGTCACTCTAACATCACCTGCGTTGAGCAATGTGATCCAGCATGTTCCAATTTTTTTTTGGATCTCCTGTGGTCTTCTTGAAACTAAAAAAATTTCTTTAATTTCCCTAAAATTATTTTTTGCCAGGGCTTCGCATTGGTTGGGCCCAAATTGAAATTAGAGCCATGAATAACATCACCCGGAAGGGTTGCTGCTGCTGACATGTAGCCTAACATGGACCGCATATCGCCTGGCAAAAAAAAATTCTTTAATTCAAGAGCTAGTCAAAATCTGGTTGGTGATTTCAACCCCTATGAAAAATACTAGTGAACCATGGGGGAAGAGATTTTCCTAGCGGAGTGGTATTCCACTGTTTGTAGGTATCAGCGATCATTCTCAACATCAGTGCTACAAAATGGGTGGGATACAGAGACAAAACGCTACATTTTGAGGGTGGATTTGTGCTACAAAGTGTACGTTGGATGTTCTGAGGGTCAAGGACTGGAGAAATAACAGTTGCTACAGAATGAGTTTTCAAACATCATAACCTCCCTCGTTTTGAAGCCTCCAAAGCTCTGTTGCTACAAAAGTGTGCTGGTTGGAAACTGACTTACATTTAGTAGCAACCAGTTTCCGGCCACCGAAGAGCAAATCTTTTTGTGTGAAGTAGTGTCAAGTTAGGAGCACAGCACAACAAAGACGCAAAGCAAAACACCAACAGCAAAGCTCTCCAAGACACCAATTGGATTTAAACTGCACTAGAAGCAAGATGTAGAGCAAAACGAAGAACACAAAGCAAGACAATAACAGCAATGCAAAGCAAAACACCGAAATTGAATGTAATTCAAAGGGAGTTAAAGAACACAAGGGAATCAATCAAGGGAACTAAAGCCAGAGGACCAGCGTTCCAAAGGGACATGTGCCAGGTGTTTCCCGGTGTTGTGGGTTAATGCACCCTACAAAATTGTGAGGCCCGCCTTACTTTCACTACAAAATGCATTTCCTACCAAATTCTGGCATGAAGCTGCAACTCCCGTCACTTGTTTTTCATGATTGCCAATGTGCAAATATCTCAACGGCTTCTCAATGGATTCAGAGCGTAGGAAACTCCCAGCGTAAGTCCTGTCACCATTGAGAAGCCGCCCAGATCGAGTCATTAAATCGAACGCAACTGGCAATTTTGAAAACACCCAAGTGCACCCATCCGCCCCCAGTGCCAGACAGCTCGAAGCTCGATGACGACTTTCAAGGCCCTTCTGACATACAAGAAAAGATCATCCAACAGCTCGTGTTTTTTGCAATCAGCTAAGATCGTGTAAAATGACCCCACTACTACTACAAAGTGGTTCCCAGCCTGTCAACATATACAAAATGATGGTGCACAAGCCTAAATATTTCTACTAAATCAGCTTTTTTTCAGCCTGGTAGGTAGCACAACCCACACCAAATTGTAGAGGAAATTGAAACCCCTATCAAAGTGTATCAAAGTGTGATTTCTAATGATTTCTATTCCCCCAGCACTTCGTACTTCGTATCAAGCAGCGGATGGCTTCGGCACAAGCGTTCTCCCGTCGATCCGCGGGAACCGTCGATACACTACAAAAATAGTTTTCGTTTCAACATGAATTATAATTATCAAAATCTCCAAGACAAGTTTGCTACAAAATGACTTTTGATTCCATGATGTTGCCATGCTACACAATCACTTTGCTCACCCCTTTTTAAGTTTACTAAATCGTGTCTCAATACAGCCTGGTACACATCACAAGTCCTCCCATAATGTAGTGGAAATACCAACCCCCATAGTGAACCAACCAACCATTTGTCAATACCAGGGAGAAAATCTTCAAAAACACCCACCAGAAATCTCTCTCTCTCTCTCTCTCCATCACCTTCCAGAAATATTTTGAACAGTTTTTTAAACCATTTCAACTGGCAAAACTTTGAAGGAAGCTGCGCTGCCGGACGCAGTGAGGTAACTCAGAAGCAGCTCCACGTCCGCAGCGCCCAAGGCCTGGGGAAGGCAGTGCCGGCGGTGCTGAGGAGTTCGGCAAACGGATGGTTGGTTTGTTAAAGTCTAGTACTATGAATGGGTTTGTGTTCGTTTGTTTGTTTCCCATGACTGGGTAATTATGGATGATTGATGATGATTGGACAATCATGGTCAAAATCTGTTGGTTGTTTATGGGATGATAAGGGTTAGTCATAGGAGATATCCAGCAACAAAATGAAGGTTCAACAACTGCTGGATGATGGTTTCTCAAGTCACGGGGGTACTGCCAGTTCTCTCTCTCTCTAAGTATATTTACACATATTTGTATTCATATCTTTACGAAGCATTTAAAGTATTAAGCCATTCACAACTTTGAGGTCCTGTATTTTAAGGAGCCACCATATGTTTTTGGATCTTGTTGGGTTCATGAGGATTAACAACGGGACAGTTCACAACGAACTCTGGGCATAAAATCAGCGATGCAAAAACTGGCTGGTTTGGGGAAATGATTCTCAATCAGCACACGAGAAACCAAAGGTTTTGTGCATCTTTTCTGCACCGGAACATTGGGTGTATTCCTTCACCAGGAACCGTTGCTTAGCCAGGCTTGTGAATGTAAGAGCGGACACTCAAAAAGATCTGCGCAAAGAATTGTCTGCTGTGCACTTACTTCACCACTCAAGTTGACGTGATCTTTTGGAATGGCAAAAATGATGGGCAAAATGTCAAACAGTGCAAATGCAAGGCTCTAAGTGGAGGACGTTCATTCGCATTTACAATGTTTTATCGCTCGTGACTACAATTTGTCCAAGTGAAAGGGCAACACCAGCGACAACTCAACTAGAGGCACCATGGTTGAAAGCTCCATCGGAGCTAAACAAGGTAGCGAATGGTGGCCGGAGCCCTGTATAAATGAAAAAGACTCCTCTGTATCAATTTTCCCTGGAAAATTTGAGTGAGCTGGTCATAGGTATCTATCTATCTACCTATCTACCTATCTATCTACCTATCTACCTATCTACCTATCTACCTGGTATCTACCTATCTACCTTACCTATCTACCTACCTACCTACCTATCTAGCCATCACCTGCAACCACTGCTACAGCTGCCAGACCAACCCTCCGTTGCACGAGCTTTTTTCACCGCTCCACGAAGCATCGAGCTGGACCCAGGAGCCATTGACACACTGCGGTGGCCAGCGGCTGCTTGCTGGCTGGGGGCTTGTCTGGGTGCCACCCGGC
>VSDK01012287.1:1059081-1085881 GCA_009767595.1 Symbiodinium kawagutii
CCCGTCCAGCAAGCCATCCCCTAATATTGCATTCGTTAACGGCCTTAAAAAAAAAACTTGGTCAGCCCCATTATATATAGTATTATGGGGCTGACCAAGTTTTTTTTTAAGGCCGTTAACGAATGCAATATTAGGGGATGGCTTGCTGGACGGTTTTTTCAACGTTCTATGTTGTTTTTGTTGACAGGTTACATCAAAAAAGAAACACTGGGAAGTTCTAGTCTTTTAGATATCAAAGCTTGAAACTTACTGGCAGGTGGTTGACCACGACCCCTAATCCCTAATACAAAGGTCCACCTAAGATTAAAACATGTTAATATCTATACCCTTGGTCTTTGGTGTTTGGTAGAGATCATCAAGGACGGGGGTGTTTAGCACTCGGGGGGAAGAGATTACGTACTTGTGCATCTTGTGCTGCATTTTTTTTGCGAGGGCTTCTCAGAGGATTTGCCCTACTACTGCCCTACACAGTTCATGTAGGCAGCGCTGCACCATCTCTAAGGGGCTATTTGTGCTGCATCTTGTAGTGAATCTCAGGGTTCAGCAACTTCAGAAGCGCGGACGCACGTCCCATGCGCTTCCCCGAACCTGTTCTGCCGCATGCTCTCAACCAGCCCGGCGTATGGTTCCTGTGCCGCCGGCGCTGCGGGTACTGCGGCCGCAAACGCGTCGCTGTCAGCGGTACCACCGTCATCGGTAGCCGCCTCACGCGGCCAGGGTGGTGTGGCACACTTGGCCTCGGCGCTGGGTGATCTCACCGGCCTATGGACATCCAGCCGTGGCAGTGCTCCCTGAGTGGACATCCAGCTGTCAAGGAACAGAATCCTCTGTAGCAAGTCTTGCGCCCGCGTCGAGTATCCAAACGTGTTAGGTACTAGCAATGTGGGGTTGCGTGGAACGAAAACGGCAAAGATCTGCAACTCGACCGGATTTGAAATAAAAACTTGCAAAAACTACATAACTATCGCACTTTCAGCGTCCCTATGCATTGTCATATGTTGATATGTAGGCTGAAATCACCCCTGCCATCCAGAAATAAAGTCACAAAGAACCGCAGGATGCAATAAAAGGTTTCACCCAACTTGGCTTTTCGAATTTGCGAGGTCCCATTGCCACTGCGTACTCCCTGTGTTTGAGCCCCGTTCCTCCACCTACAGTATCTCAGTCAAGGAACGGCTGGCTTCGCACCTTCAGCCAGGAGCTTCTCGAGGAGGGGGCTTCGGACTTGCTTTGCCATATCCTTTCAGCGCAATGCCACGGGCCAAAATCATTTTCGGTCTATTTTCATCCTACTTACATACGTTTGCACTTTTGCAACATAATTTTTACAACCTGACTTTAGATTGCACAGAATCCATGTTTGCAACGGTTGCCAACCCCTTCAGCCATAGAGTCAAGCACGGTGAAGTGCTTGTAGGGTCCAAACTCGTGCAGGCCGCAACATACGACGTTCCTGGGTGGCGAGATCTACGGGCACAAACATCATAGAATGCCATACGAACCCATCAAAAACATAGATACAGAGCACGGCAAAAAAAGAAAAAGCACCAAAAATGTCAGTATCAAAACCGATGGCGCAACATGCCGACTGCAGCATGCTTGCGGGCTAAGCACTATCTCAAACGTACAGCCCGTTCATTGTGGCACACTGGAGTTGATACTGTAGGAATCGAATGTCAGCTTCTTTAATTTCAGGCTCTTGAGTTTTCCGTCACGGGAAAGACGTGTCTGCCCCCTTCCTGTCCGCATATCTGTGCACCCCTCTGGAATCACATGTTAGATTGTGGTACATCGTGCATGTACATCAACATAAACGGAAGGAATATATGCAAATGTGTGACGCAAGTGTCCTAATGGAAGAGTCACGTTGCATGTGGCACACATGGCACTTGCGCTGCCAAGTCACAGGTCGGTCTGATCGTGCAAAAGCAGTTTTTCGCAGATGTCACTCTTCAGCTCCATGCATGCGGCAATGAGTGCAGTGTACTCCTTCCAGTCCACTGAGAACGCATTCCCAGGGTCACTCTGTGAGCCGAATGGTTAGAATCAGTTGGAATACTACTGCCGACGCCGGAAGTTGCATCAACTTTGGGTAGGAATGTGTTTCCCGCATGGAACTCCGTGCATCAATGGTTCCGGAAAGTCACCTCAACTTTTTTCACCAATGGAACGCCGCACTATCTTGTTACATGATAGGTTCAGTAGACAGTACTCTTGCTTTGTCAAAGAATCCTTGAGGAACTCAGGACAAGCCGCAGGCAAGCCTGCAACAGACTACCTTTCGCGACCCACAACAGCGTGAAGCACTGCAGCAGCCTCACAACCGGCAGATCCCACCGCTTGACGCGAGGATGCCCTGTCAATTTGGTCCGTTAGGATTTCTGCTCGTGGGGCAAAAAAAACGCGCAACTGACCCAATTTTATCTGCCACATGAAAGGTGAGCCTCAGAACCTTTCCCCTTCACACCAGTCCTCCCAGCTAATAGCGCATTGGCAACATCCATCACCTACAGCGGCGGGAAAATTCGACAAAGGAGGCGGGAAATCTTACGCAAATCGAAAATCTCCAACCATACTCAATCGCATAGTCAGGTGGAACATTGGAAAGAGCACGGTTTGATGCACCTACTAAGGGCCCATTTCGATTCTTCACCTAGCTCCATAAAGTTCTGGTGGCTTCACTTAAACCAAATCAAAATCAGTTGGCTCCGCAGCACTGGTCGCCAAGACGCTTCCTTTGAGGCGCTCTTCTCTAAGCCAAATGCTGTTGGGATCGGCACCACCCTTCAGCAACTCCTGAGGGAACAGAGATGCCACAGCATGGGACGCAACTCATTGCCGCGGCGTGTGAGTTCAAGCAGCCAAATCATGGAGTACAGTATCTCTGGGCAACAGAGTCAGAGAGAGCAGCTACACGCAGCTACCCCATGGCATCGGTCAATGGGTTTACAAGGCCACCGGCAACGGGTAGTTTCACAATCTCGCGCAGGGGCTGCAGAATTGGAACCTGCATTAGCACTGGAAATCCACCTCCGGTTGCTAGTTGGTAACCGAGAAGCTGCTGTATTGCTTCTACTTGGTCGGGGAGAAAAAAAAAACATGCAAAGGTGCTGCTGGCCCCAGCCCCAAAGTCCAAAGCATGTGAAGTTGTGTGTCGGGAGCCCACCCTCCGTGCAATCAAAATCGAAAGAGCTCACACTGGAATATCAACCCCTTCTCCAACTTTGACCCCATTTCTCTGGTTTCATGGCCGTCTACACCGTCCAATTTCCTCGCCTCCACTTTGGCCGCATCCCCATCAAAGGCAGCTTGCACCAGCTCAGGACAGGATCGCAACTTCACAGACTGCAGTTGCTCTTGTAGCTCCGCCACGCTAGGGATCCGCAAGGGCTCTGCCACTGGCTTCCGTGTGATGGCCACAGGTGCCACGGGGACAGGCGCTGCGGGCGCCGGGGGAGCGACGGGTGGCGCATCCGCGGGGTCCGCAAAGGGATCCCAGTCATCCATTGCAGAGTGGCATGGGTTGATGGATGATGCTTTCTCAAAGCAATAAAACCTCCCAAGATCTGAAGACTTCGATGCATAAGATTTGGAGCATGACACAACTTCTAGATGCCCTGAATGGCCGATATGTTGCTCAAAACCTGAGCGGTGTTCAAGACTTATTGGCTCATAGCCTTTCCGAGCGCAAGAACCCCCAATAGGCTGAGCATGGCTGGGCAGCAGACCCGCAATGTCAGTTTACCAACAAGGTTTTCTCCACCATTCATCTGCTTGATAAACGTACGAGGTCTAAGTTGAAGCATGGAAACTGCCTGGGGACCTTCCGTGCCAATGCTATCGCCATCTTTCCAGCCCCTGCAGTGATCATATAGAGGTGGTTGGATACACTGCAGCATCCATCACTGTTCTTTCATCAGCCCATAGAGTCCCATATTGTCAGCTGCGAGCTTTTGTCCTACAATCTTGAGATACATTCAGCATCTTTGAGCCACTGAAGCTGCAAATCAGATATTGCCCATCGAGCGAGACAGTGGTGGTGACTACCAAGGTCGAAACGGCATAAGTCAAACTATTGGAAACATACTTAATCATCAAGTGCTTCGTCAGTGGGCAATTTAGTCAGTGAATCGGTCGGAACTGAGGTTGCTCGGTCGATAGCGTACATTGGTTCCGGTTGAACTCTACCCCCCAAGGGACCGGAAAGGAATGATGGTATGACAGCTTGACATGACAACCACGGGGTAGCTCTGCCTTCAGACCTGGCCATGAACCCAGGTTGTGCATTGACCATGGCACACATAGGTCACCTCTCCCGCAGGACGCCGGACTCCGTTGAAGGTAGGAAGCTGCTTCAAGAAAAGGACATCGTCCTGGAAGAGGGCTGGGTTCAGCAGGGGATGCTTGAGCCATGTCAAAAAAAGTGCGCAACAGTCACTTAAACCAGGGATTTGATCCAACATGAAGTCAAACATGCCGATCAAATCTAATCCTTGTGATCTAGCACGCCAACCCCAACAACTCAAACGTGCTGGAGTATTCAAATGCACCCACGTACAGTTTTATAATCTGACATATTTGTGTACTTACCAGGCTGGACCAGGCTGCCCGATTAACCAAAGTCTCTGTGAGGCGTGTCCTTTGAAGGAATTACCATCCCTATGGGTGAAGGGTCAACGACTCCATGAACGATGCACAACTAACGATGCACCAAATGATGAGGGACACAATGAAGTCATATAGAAGCACGGCCGCAGGGTCATTTCAATTTAGATCGTCTCTCTCTCTCTCTCTTGGTCGTGAACTAGATGCGAAAGCCGTAATTAAGCTATGTGGCATGTTGACAAGCCCAGAAATTGACATGGCTCTGTTGGGCAACACAACCGGGCCCCATGGAACTCGTATGTTCTGTCAATTTCCACTGATGGCAACCTTTTTGGCCACCTGTCCACCCAACATATCCTCTGTGGTCAGCTGCTGCGATGGGTCACCAGTGAGTACCTCTGCTGCATCAGCACCATGGCCTTCCAACAATTCTGATATACCATGACAGTCTCGGCTGTTCCTTCGTTGCTATTATTCTCCTACATTTTTTCCATCACCGTCCCGAATTGGAGAATATTCTCCTACATAGTTTACCCATGTTTGTCCATGTTGTCTCCTGGCCCTCAAAATGGAACCACGAAACAACTACTACCGCTATTGGCGGCACGCTCGGACTGGCGCGGCTCAGGCTCTTCTTGTCTGACTCGTATTGACCGAACCTGGGAGGCCCCCGGTCTGCTTGCAACAAGGCCCACATGGTGGTTTCTTAAAATGGAAGGGTACCCCAAAATGGTTGGTTTATTACTAAAAATGATTACTAATGAATGATTTAGGGGGTCCCCTATTTTGAGAAACACCTACATGGGTTTCACTCGACGCTGCAACTTCTGCAGTTCCAAAAGGTGGCGCTCCAAGCATAGCAAGAGCAGTCCAGTAGCAGTGGAAAATATGTGCAGCTGATGTGAATTTGAATTTGGATCTTGGGCTGCCGCGCAGCTCGGGAATTATCTTCCGGAAACCATGATGATCGCAAAAGCTCATGAGGAAGGTGCGTACTCAGACTAATGCCCATGCGCGTTTGGTATTTGATTCATTTCCATTCTAGCAGTGAAGCGTTCAAGTCCGGAATACATCCTGGCATTCCTTTGCTTCAAGCGCAACACAATAAAAATGTGCTTGTGAATTGGCAGATTCCCACGGCCTACCACCTTCCCAAAGCCAGTGGCCCCCGGCCAGCGCAGCACACCCCGTAGAAAGCCGCTCGGTTTGGCATTGATCTGGGGCGCCACTCTGCACCAGTCAAACCGTTCAACCACAAAACAAGTTCAAATCTTCAACTTGCTTGATAGAATAGGGTGGGGCAATCCACAGTGCCCTTTCTGAGCAAATGCTACGAGTAGTGGTGCAAGTGCTTGTCCTTCCACGGAACGCGAAAATGGTAGAAAGTCCAGCGCCGATCCCATCTTCGACCCAAAATGGTACTTGAAGATTTTATCGTTTTGGTAGTAGACATCCCATTTATCGAGGGTAAATGTTTGCTCGTGGCGAAATCGACATCACAAACAACCCTGCCTCTGGGGTGAGGTTGGTTCCAAAGCCGACCACTTCGAAGCGTCCTTTCCTTGTCGTTGGGCAATGCATGGCGGTGCCGACGTCTTCCAACAGGTTGCCAGCCCCCACCCCTACGGTTGCCCCAGTCCTGTATTGCCACTTCAGCAAGGAATCTGATGCCGACCTCATCAGCAGGGTCGCACAGAATCAGTTCCAAGTGGCCAGAACTGCCCGTTTTGACTTTCAATGGCACCCATTCAAATCATTTCAAATCCATCATCCAGAACGCACCAACCCAAAGCATTGAATCCCAGCAGCCACTTCTGGATCGCTGGACATTGACATTCTGGAAGAAGCAGCCTGCGGGCTTTGGGCGACAGAAGCGCCCCGGATGCCTCCGCACATGTGTGAGCCACATTGCTCACCTCAACGCCTCTATGCAGTTCGCCTGCGTCTTGCAGTACCTACCTGCCTCCCTGAAATTCCCTAACATTTCCCAAGTAACTTGCGCAACTGTCTGCTTCTCATGGTTTCTATCCTGAATTGAGGACACCAAACCCTGCAACCTCCCGATATATGTCACTACCTGTTTAATACTTAGGCACCCGGCATCTTCCAAAGGAAAACAGTGTCGCGAAACCACGCCAGTTCTGGAAATAGTTCGAACCTGAAATCATCTACAGGATTCGCACGCATCACTGAAACAACCTTGGAACATCTTCAGCCCCATACTGTAGTGTCTCGAGGTCGGTACTACTTGGAGAGCTGAGTAAGAGATTTGCATTGAAGAGACGAGTAGCATGTGCTCACAACCTTGAGGCTCTCACAAGCAATCCCCTCCACCCTCCGAATACGAAATGAAGTGAGACCCAGTCATCACACCCATTCGCACATCACAGAACAATTTCTGGTTCTGGTATGAAATCAAGACGGAGGTTGAACTTCAGGGACCATGGAAAACCAAATCACAAAACACTGAAATCACAGCCCTGCGCAGCTGGCTGATGTGTAGTACTATGCCCAGCCATCTCCATATGTGTTGGTTCCATTTTCAACGCCAACTCTTGCTAACCAGCGTATCATTTGTTTGACTGCGCTCTCCCACGGGACTTGTAGCGACGCCATTACCAGCCATCATTGTGAGAGTTACTTAATTAAAGTTACTTAATGAAAAATTAAAGTTGCTTAATTATACTACCTTGTATATAGTGAAAGTTACTTCATCAAAGTTGGTTTGCTACGAGGATGGTAGAGTAAAGGTTGATGTGCTACGAGCCCATGATGCCCATTGCTGTTGCGTGCCCCTTGCCACATCCAGGTCTTCCAAGGCCCCATGCAGCTCTGGGCCCCCGAGCAGCTCTGTGCGCTCGCCTGTCAGCAGCAAAGGCGCCTGCCGCCGGGCGGCATCCAAGCCTGACACATGGGACGCACTGCGCACGAGGGATCCTACAACGCCAGCTTCGCGGCTTCGCACGAGAACTTCGAACATGTTCCAACCCTCTGACTGGCTGAGATGCTTCCACTACCTTCCACTGTGTTATCCAAGACTGGCATCACATCCTTGGATTTCCATGCGCAGCCCTTTCTTTATTTTGACAGCCAAAAACCATGCAAGTTGGATGTGTTGCTCATATTTCGAGAGCCCCGAAATCCATCAAGTGCGCTTGCTTTAGGATGGACTGACAAGTCTATGGGCAGGTTTGCCCTGATGTTTGGAAGTGCGGACGTGATCCAATGCCTAACCGTTCGTTTCTGAAGTTTCTGAAGTGGAGTAAGGTGAGGCCCTAAACCTATCTAAACCTAACATTAGCTATTAGACACTAAGATCAGCTGTTAGAAACTACATCGTTTAAAGTTAGGACCTAAAGCTAACAAAGCTGATGTACGACATCCCAAATATCATCCCAACATGAGCTAATCACCAGCTTCTGAGGCCAACTTGCAGCACCTTTGGGTGCTGACATCTACCCCAGGCGCACCGAGGCAAAGCCCGATCTGCTCCACGAAAGCCGAATCGCCTGTCGCGATGCCATGGGATCTGTGGGATGCCATGGGATCTGTGGGATGCCATGGGATGCCATGGGATGCCATGTCAACTTGAGCAGTTTCAAACATCGAAGACGATGGAAAAGGCTATGGTGGCTGGCTGGGAGGCCCGCTATAAGTCGTGATACCCTTCTAAAAACCATGCAGTACGGGCGCTGTGGACCCCGCTCAGCCAACAGGGTCACCACTACTTCTCATGCACCGTCTAAGATATTAGGATGCCATATCACATCTTCCAAGACCCCAAGGCGCTTCGAAAAAATCCACAAATGTACACGAGTTCTTCGGATGTTCACCCATTTGACATGGCTAGGTCAAAGTGCACTCCACGTGAACATATTAAGCACGAGTGGAGAATGGTCTTCAAGTGTCTGGAGTGGCATGTTCTTCTACTCAATGCTCGTGATAGTCGCATATAATCATAGCCCATGTGCGGTCTATTTATATAATATATATATATATACACACGATGCTGGGATACATTAGATTTCATCAGTATCATCAGTATAGAGGTTCAAACACGGGCCAAAAGGATGTGGAGAAGCCAGATCAGAGATGCAATAGACCGTGGTGGACCGCACCAGGGTCGGAAATTGAGGACCTGATGATGTTGATGAATTGAAGGGGATACGTCGGTCAGGACAACTTGGTTTGGGTCCACGCACAGCTATACACAAAACATACAAATCATGATCTAATATACGAATGATTTGCAAATTGTCATCTTCCGTCCGGAAAGCGTTGGTCGTGGCATCTACTCCCGGTTTGAATCTGGCCTAACAATCTAGCATGCATCAACCCCGGCCTGGGCTGCAAGTCATGGTCTTGTCAAAGGCAAAGATCATATGGTCTTCTGCCACGCATCGGCCAACACCTTGGCATCGGCCCCCATGGCATCACTTGAAATGACATCCTGTCGACGGGGCCGCGACTGTCAAAGTAGTCCAGCACCAAGGTGCGCCTTGGCCATAGCAAATCCACGTGGTTGCTGCTACTGTACGTTCCCTCCAGAAAGCTGACAGTTTCTGCTACATTTTTGGAGTTTATACCTCCCGAAAAATCGTTGCACTTCGTAGTATGTTTGCGACTGTCAGCCACCGTGTGAACTGCTCAGAAGCAGCAGTAGTAGTAACAAAAAATAGGGTGCAAAGAAAATAAGTGCACCGAAACCATCGGAAAAGGATGGTGCCATTTGATACCAAAAGCAGAGTGACTACTGTACATGTTTGACAGTCAGAGCACACACATACATGACATATATGTAGAAAAATGCAATGGACGGATCTACGCTTGTATGTATTTACATGTACGGAAATACGTGCTACGTCTACACACATGTAACATATACCATTACCTAATCGGTGCGTGTGCCTCCATATGGCCATGCATAAGTACATTGTACGTCGGAGTCCATGATATGCATGTATTGTTTTTGCACAGTCCACACTCAAACACTTCATACCATATCGTGCAGCTGATTTCACTTGGGCCTAGGTCATGTCTGCACACCTCACAGGCTGAGTGCCAGCAAAGCTTGGTACTCCGGAGCTACCTCGGCTGGTGGCGAGCTGTTTGCGCGCCGCTGCAATTTGGATGATTTTGACGAAATGTCGTCCTAACAACTCCAACAAGACTCACCCTACCGTTGGACCCTTCTCATCCCAAACAACCTATGGAGGAGCAATCAACCACTGCTGCGTGACTCATCGGCAAACTCTGGGACCTTCCAGCATGATCCCAAACACGGGCAGTTCCAAACTTGAGGATCTCAATTCTATGCGTTCCACATACTTGCAGAAATTACTGCGTGGAGCGTAGCCTCTCAGCCCGTTCTCCCCACTGGGTGCTCTTGCCAGCAACAGCGTTTCCGAGGCCGCTTGGAAGGCACCAGGTTCAACACCTTGGGAAAACGAGTCGCATAAGATGGAACATTCAAACTAGGTCAGGACGATGTTGCGGAAAGGTGGTATGTCAACCATGGCAAATGTTGAAAACATCAGACAAGACCCCTCGCATTTTTTCTGAAAAGGCCTCAATGGCCATGCCCATTCCTGACCCATGAGGTCCCAGCCGAAGGGTTGGCACGGCCCTGGTGCAACGCCAGCATAGTGCCTGATCTGATTAAAGATAAGGGATGGATGTTGTGGCGCTAATGTCTCAGGGAAAATCTGAGATCCAAAATTTGCAAAGCTCAAGATCCAAACGGCAGCAACTGCCTTTGTGGCGATCCATGGGGTCACCATTCACTAGGGTTGCTCGTGCCGCCATGGGTTGAGATGCACATGACCTGCCGCTGCACCTGGCCTGCTGGCCAAGGATCCATGTAAGGAATCCGTCAGGCAGCGTCGAAGCAAGGCATCCTTGGGGAAAGGGTGCATGGTGCAGCAGGGTCAGCTGCCACGGTTCCCTGATTTTAATGAGTCACTTGATCTAAGAGCTCTCTGCCTTCCGACTGACTGCAATCAAATGCACTTCAAAAAAGAACGTGCTATAAACCTTGGGGCTCCAGCCCAATAACCAACTATAAAAATGACAATCAATCTCTATACGGACCCAGGCCCTATCATTCTATATAGCGACAAGTTCAAACGGGAATCACATGAACGTCATTAGGAATCACCAATCTGCTGCAAAAAGACGATGCAAGAACGAAGTCACGAAGTGCAAAAGCATTCAAAGGCCGATATGTAATTACCTTCATTGGTCATACAGCTGTTTTGCATTTGGGTGGCCGCTGGTATGTAATTGCCCACATTGGTCATATGCATGTTTTGCCTTTTGGATAGCTGAATCGCTCGCAGACTTTGCCTCCCCCTCTGTGCCCTCGCGCCATCACCGCTGCCAGTGCTGCAGAGACCACCACCCGGGCTCCATCCGTGTCGCGCCGCGCGCGCAGTGTGAAGCAGGCCGCAGCAAAGTGACGCCTGAAGCCAACGGCTGCATCCCAGTTCATCCATCAATGAGGGAAATTGATGGGAACTGATGGGAAAAATGATGGGAAAAATGGTGGAAAAAATGATGGGAAAAATGATAAGAACTGAAGGGAACTCTCCTGATGGTCTTTTTGATAGGCATGGACGTTGCATGGATGGCATGGAGCCACAGCAACCTCACATTGACATAGGTACTGGTCATGTGAGTGCGGACCATCGTTGGCGTCAAGCCACAGGCAGTTTTTAGTCAGCCGAGGATAGAGACTGGCAGAGCGAGAGAGAGAGAGAGAGAGAGAGAGATAGACTTTTCATGAATTTCACTGATGCTTCCAAAGCGCTTTGTCTACAAAGAGCTTGGCGTACTGCAGTGGCAAAAGATATATGATATGAAAATGATTGTGGGGTTCTTTTCTCTACCTACTTATCTCCTCTGCACTTTACTCTTTCTTCTCTTCTGCACTCTTCTCTGCACTCTTCTCTACTCTCTTCCGCCACCTCTCACATTTGCTCCTGCATTGAGTTTGTCTAAAGGACTTCCTTTGATAAGCTTGTGTCAACCATTATCAATGTAGGTTTTGAAACTAATAATGACGAATAGCCATCGATGTTTAGAAAAACGGTTTCCCTCTAAACCAAACTCTTGGCACAACAATTCTCCGGAAGCACCCATACCATCGTCATGAAAAATCATGGTGCTAGGCTAGATATGACGTGGCATGGCAGCTTGAGAGCGCATCTTTCCACAGGCGCACACACGCACACACCCTATACGCACTGAAATTGAACTTGGACCACTTGGAACCCCCAAATGCCGCTTTCCCAAGGCTTCCGCACGCAATGAGAAAGATCTGCCGCATCAGGTCGGCCTGGTTGCGGAGGCCACGGCTGTATCCCAGCAGCCGCATTGGAAAAAGTTGAGACAGGGCCTGGTGGTTTGGTAGATCCTCAGCCTACTCAAAATTTGTTCCAGGGACACATGAAACAGGCCGTAGATGGCAGCACAAAGTCCCCACATCCCTGACACATGGGAGTTGGAGATGGGTGGAGATAGTTGGAGGTCAGAGTTATTTATTTCGACCTTTGGAGGTCCAGCTCTTTGTTTCGGATCTGCCTTGGTCTCATGCTTCATCTCTTGCATCCAGAAGCACCTTGACGCCTCACCCAGGGATGGCTTGGCAAACATGAAGAGTTCGGAGTGTTGCCTTGTCTGTTTCGTCCATCAAGACATTCTTCACATGACAAGATGCAATGAGTACTCCCCTGGATCCCTGTGCCTTTGCGGGATGATCCAATGGCAAGGGCATTGGCAGCACTTGGGTCCTGAAGAGAAGGCTACTGGAGGCTGAGATCCTCAAAATCAGATCTTGGAAACTCGAAAAAAAGGGACCTCGAGAATCCTCGATGTGTCTCAGGCATCGCTTTCATGGGGTATCTCTCTCGTTTTGTTCTTTTTGTCTCTTCTTTCATCTTTCCCTCCCTCTCTCTCTCTCTCTCTCTCTCTCTCTCTTCTATTCTTTATTCTTCTTTAAAATTCCTTGCTTCTCTTCACCTCTCCTCACTCTCTTCTCTGATTTGCTTTGCTTCTCCTTATCTCTCCTACCTTTTGTGGTGTGCTACTTTGAAGGTCGATCAGTTTCCAGGGCTGTCCAACTGCACTAGGACTCCGGACATGAGTCGAGCGATGAGGGCAAAACGGGTAAGCGCCTTGGGAGATCTTGAGAGCTGAGAATGACGCCAGGGCTGAGGCACTTGAAAATTGTCAACCTTCGTCAGCTGTTTCAGTTTCAGGAAGTTGGAATGGTCCAAATCCAAAGGGGATCATCTGACATGGTCACAAATGGATTTGATATCTTAAGGAGCCATGTTGACCCTACAGCAGGTGTTGATAGTTGAGAAATCACACCGGGCAGCTCACACATATCATTTGGCCACGGTAAAGCCAATGCATTGAATACACTGGTGACACCCTGATCCCAGCAAGGCTGAGGAAAGCTCGGTATCAGTCCATTGCCAACCCCTTCAGTTGGATTTCTCCTGGAGCCATAGAAATCACACTAAGCACTAGCATCCCGAAGCGTCAGCAGTGGCTGGGCAGAACTGGGCATGTCCCAACGGATTGTGAGAGATGCTCTGACTGGTTGCACAGCAGCGACAACCTGAGCGCTGCTCCGAAGGTCCAAAGGCAAGTAGCCACCAGAAATCACTAGCTGCTAGTCACGCAATCTCACGCATCAATTATGTTCTCAACTACTGCCGCCTTTCAATACCAACGGCTAGATCGCAGAAGAATGCAGTGAAAGTATCAACCTTTAATTCTGGCATTGGCATGCACGGACCACAGGTTGAGCGATGCTACTCACACTAATCAGCAGCCTAGCGGCTTAGCTGTTCGCACTCAGCCGTTCATCCTTTACCATTCCATCCATTACATGCAGACCATCCAAGGTTGCTCCCAGCGGCAGTCCACCAACCGCCATCGATCCTGGGGTTTCCCGACAAGTGCACTGCTGCACGGCAGCAACTCGACGCTTCAAAAGGATCCCGCAATGCCTGCAGAACAGGACTCAACTTCGGAAGCAAAAACAGCACCTTTGGATCACATGATTTCACATGATCGATGGCATCGCTCACAAACGAACCATATCAACGGTCCTCCAACCAGGGGTTTTTGGTTTGATATCCAAAGATCGAAGCAAGATAAGCAAATACAAAGTAGCTCTTTGAAAACAGTCGGGCCCTTTATCCGGGAGATCTGTTATTTTTCCTCCACCTCCAACCCATCGAAAATGCCCAAGCCCAAGCTCCACAAGAGGATTCTGACCGCTAGCAACCAAAGCGGTCCATTGTGGCCAATAACATGGGAGCATGCACAGGAAAACACCAATCACACCGGCCGGATAAGCGATATGGTTGGAGGTCCAAACCCTGAAGCCCTTCTCACACCCCAAAAGAACACAATAACCTATTCTTTAAAGCAGTGATGGATTCCATTCATTGTGATTAAAGGTCTTGGCATCACACCTCCCATCAATCACTGGATCACCAGGATCAACACCAAATTTGATCGATTCCGGGCAAAAACCTATTCGCGGCCAAAAATCGAGATGATTTCTGCTTCTTTCGATGCTGATTGGTTCAAACTCCAGATTCTCATCCAACATTGGCATAATCTTACTGATCGACTGCGCGGAAAAAATGCTAGACGCGCGATCGAACTTCGACCTGTATGCATGTGTAGCTACAGGTAGGTTAGCATTCATGGCAAACCAGCACAGGAGCAAATCACTTTTTACAATTGATCATGAAACAGACGTATGCAACTACCAGTGAGACAGAACTATGAGGCTTCAGAGGGTAAATACAAGTAAAATACGATAAAATATGGAAAACTATGATCAAATATGGCAAGATATGATTCTAATTCCTATCAATCCATCCATTTGGGGCGCCCTGAATGTCCCCTCGCCAGTCCCGCGCAGCACCGTGGGGAGCTCGCAGAGTGGCACAGACACCGAGACTCGAGGAGGATCCACCTAGCGCATAGAATTTCCAAGGGTTCAATTCACAGTTGCAAAGATGGAGGTGTTCAAGCACGTGAAACTGGTTGGTAGCTTCAACCCCTATTAAAAACAATAACTACTATATAATCAACTAACCATTTGCTAGAAATTCATAGGGAAAATGAAAACTGTTTAAAACTACCAGCCAGGAAACCTACATGGGGTTTCTATCCGACCAAGACAGGTTCAATCGACACAACTGTGCATGGTTCCAGCTGAGGGCCATATATGGCCATCGACATGACAGAAATACATTCCCCATCCCCATCATTCCATGCGATGGGCAATGCTAATTCAGCGGGGATGCAACAACCAAGACATAACTCGCAATGATCAACAAGAGCGATGTCTTGCCGTTATGTCTTGCCGTTCAAATGGGCACTACCATGCACACAGCATTGATACTAGGATGTATTCTTTGGATGTGGGCAATTTTGGGTACAGGTAGACACAGGTAGGTATAGGTAGGCATACGTAGGTATACCATGGTCTAGGTGGGTTGGTTACTCATCATGGTAAACCAACTGCTCGTGACAATCACCAACGGCAGGGTCGCCTCACCCTTCAGGGCTTCCACATCTTGCTCCTCCAAGGAAAGACATGGGACCCTGACCCACGGTGTCCATGTTGCGTGCACCCTCTTCCAATCCTGACTAGTCTATTTTTCAATCATCTCAGCGTCAATGAATCTATATGGTTGCTAAGACAGACAAACCTCAATGAGAGGTTGTGAAAATTGGCTCTTTGATTCATAGGTCCTAGTTGTCATGTCCTGAATGCGCATGTCTCCCAGCTCTACGGTAACAGTGACTCAGCTCTCTGTGACTTATCTGTAGCTGGCTCTTTCAGTTTCTAGGCCGCCCACGGTACCCACCGTCCCCAAGGTGTTTCCGCATCCCTCAGGCGCTCCACTAAGCGTTCAAAGTCCCCGAAGACCAACTCGTCGGAGCGCAAGTCGTTGGCAGTGGCCAGCTCCGGGGAACACAGAGGCAACGCCTGCCGCGTGCGATTTGGGACCGTTTGGGCCCGCTGGAATCGTATGGCTTAGCTGGCCATCCTATCCATCAATTATCAACAATTCTCAGCCATGCATCAACAATTCCCCATTAACCATTCACAACCAATCGTTACCATTTGGTTAGAGCACTCCTGGTAGCCTGGCCTCGCTCCCCTTTAAAAAGGATATACCCCTGGCTCCTGGCCTCGCTCCCTCCCAACCAACAGCTAGTAGCCATCTCATTCATCAATCGATAGATTGGTACTTCCGGCGTCACGGTTCCCCATTTATCAACATGGATGACATGGATATTATCATGTGTGTGTGTGCGCGCGTCGTGATGTGCAGCGTGTTGGCTTGCATCCATACATGCATATGCATGTGCAGTGGGGAGGAGCCCCAGGATGCCTGAGCAACGTCCAAGCAACGACAAAATTTCCCATGACTTGCAAGCCTTTGCTTCCACTGAAAGGATCCATAGCTAATGCCAGTGCCATATTCTTTGCATTTTCTTTTCCAACTCAAGACATCTTAGCACTGTTTAGACCAGAAGATGTTGGTCTTCTTTGCGACTCTACAGCAAGTCGCTACCCGGCTGAACCTCCCGGAGTTGCCCGTTGGCTGCCTCTCACAGTCAGTCAAAAGGGAGGAAATGAAAGGGAGCGGGCAACAGGGTATGGTCTACCTGGCAAATGCAGATCTCAACCAACCACAGACCTGAAATGACCTGAACCATTCTCCATAAGCCAGGCGAAGTTCTCCCCAGGTTTGCCAATGCTACTGAGATCGCATTGCAAGACTCGCTCCGAGCTTACAGGCTTGGAAGTCCCAACTAAGGCGGGGGGGGTCCAAGCCACCTGTCCTGGCTGGTTGGCTTTGGCATGCTTTGGCTGTTTGATCTTTTTTACTCCAGAAGATCCAAAAAATGCCGTGCAAAGATTGATGAATACGCATATTTTTTGGCAGGACGTCTGTAGCGGGTTTGCCCTAAAGTTGAAAGTCGAATGAGATGCATCAATCACCCCCAGCGCTTTCGCATAGTGATGACAGGACGAATGGAATGTAGTCCACCTGCTAGCTAGCTATGGTGCAATGGTCTCCACTGTCACACATCTTAAAGACTTAAATATATGAATATGCTGAAGAACATCTAAAGATAAATATCAGATCTGCATTTGTGTCCGCAGCCTTTAACGGGAAAACGGGTATGAATCGAACGTATATCACGTATACATCCAAATGCGCCTGTAAGTACAGGCATGAGAGCACATACCCCTGGATGTGTGTATGTCCGCGTGTTTGTGTTTCGGCGGGTGAATATGCATTCCTTTAATTGTACCCCATCCTGGTCCGAAACCACGCAGTTCCCATATGATGAATTTCCTCGAAGAAGGAGGCTCCAAATGGCTCCTCTCCGAGGCTCCCCAGCTTCCCAAATCTTCCCAACTCTCCATGGCCCTGCGGAGCCTCTTCTAAGCTTCTCACCAATGTTCGAAGGGAATCCATCTCCCAGTGCCGATACCTCTCACCAAACCTGGCGCAGTGACGTGATCCTGGAGTCCTGCTTTCTTAGTAAGCAAGTCATGCTCTGCAAGGAAAAGTTAATTTCCACACCATTTTCACCTATCAAGATATCGCGTGCAATGCTATTGTCCCACTCCAAGTGCTTGCTGGGCTGCGTTGATCCATAGTTACCAACAGCATTATGAGGAGAAATTGTGAATGAGAAAACCCTTTCCAGTCTGGCAAGCCAAAGGACATAATGTGCTGATTTATGGGCCCCCGATTCCTGACCACAGAAATCCACAGAATAAATACCAGCGGCGAAGCAACCCTTTGAGTAGGAATTGCTGGGCATGACTTTTGACTGATGACTGCACCCAGGCCTGTCATTTCTTGTTCACTCTCAAAGGGGCTGACACCACTGGCAAGAAGAAAGTCATGGATGCTGTTGATTTAGGCGACTATGGGGTGGCTCGGTTACATATCTTACATGATCTTGCCTTGCACTCTTACATGCCCATTCCGTTCCCCAAGCAGCTCCACCACCACAACCGACGCAACAGCAGTCTGCATACACAAAGGGTGCCACTGCAATCCACCCCTCTGCGCACCGCCTGGCCTGTCAACCTAGGCTTTTCTCAGCTGGGGGCGACTTGATCAACATTTGACATCACTTAACCTTGTGCATGAACATGGTTGACATGTGTGTGACATGGTTGTGGTTCAGGGCTGCCGCGTTCCCAGCCACATGAAACTCCATATCATCCTCACCATTGACACCATCACCACTTCGCCATCGCTATCACGATCATCGTCGTGATTTTCACTAGTGTGTATTCAAACATGTCGTTCTTCACAATGTGGCCACATGATGCCAAACGCACTGTCCTTGGTGCTACAGTCCTTTGATATCCTTTCGGTCCAATGGAACCAGCATCAATTTGCACACAGCGATTGAGCTGAATAAGGTCGCTGACGCCACTGAATTTTCCAGCTGGCGTTACAAGGGATGTACTTTGCCCTTGCCAGCGGTGTCTTTGGGTTGGAGCTGCATTTAGAAATACAGCACTAACTCAAGGAATCCTGGCCATCTCCGTGAATCAATTCAACTTGCTTCATCGGGTTTTGGGTAGTTTAAGTATGCATCAAAAATCCTAGTATTGGTTGAAGGCATTGATTGGTCGATAATTGATATAGCTAATTACCCATTAAACATTGCTCTTCTTTGTGCATTTTGACAACTATGTGCAAATTACGATTCCCAACTGCAGCGTAGTCGAAGAATGTGGGCACACAATGGTACATATGTACGCCAGTTAAGTTTCAGACAAGTTTTTGGCACATTCCCCTGCTCCCACATTCTCATCTATGGGTTGTAGCAGGCTTAATCATACATAGCTCCTTGGTGTCAAACCATGGCACCCACGGACTTCTGCACCGGTGCGACCCCAACACATTCGTTCCCAGCCCTACAAATCATGTGGCCCCCAGCCCTTGCCACTGCTTCTTCCTGGTTTATACGTATCATATCTCGTAGTTGCCACTTGCTTGGCTAATCCTAGCTGCTTGTTGGCTACTGGTCATGCCGTGGTGTCCAGGCCCTACTCTACCGCATCATCCTGAGCTGTTTTGCCCGCTTTGGGGCACTCCACCACGGCCAAGGCCGTCAAGAAGGCTGCCAAGCAAATCTGCGCCGTAAAGGCATTACCAGCCATGTCGCAGAGCTGCAGGGGGCTCAGATGTTTCTCCTGAGGGACGAGTGGACATGGCCAGCCAAACAGCAAGCTTCCTCCGAGCAGCAAATCTGCTGTAGACCACCTGGGATGTACAAAGCCCTGCTCTTAGAAACGGGAGAAAGCACGGACCACCGAGTGGATCAATTATTTGTGCCTTCATTATCCTTCATTATCCTTCATTATCTTCATTTGATTTTCACTCTCGGCCAGACTGGCAGCCCCAAACCCTCCGCTCTCCATGCCGTAGCCCTCGATCTCTGCCGGGCCAACCCCTTGAAGAAAACACTTCTCGCGGGTGCCTTTCGAGCTTGCGGATCTGCGGCACAAAATTCTGCACCGCTTTAAGCTGGAAACCCTCAATTTCAAGCAGGGCCTCGCTCCACGCTAGGAAACGCATGGAAAGACTGGTACAGTAGACACTCGTTGATGGCGGTCCTAAAGAATTGAAAGAGATGGAAAGAGATGGAACGGAAGGAGCGTGAAACTCTTCCACCCATCGCGCTATTCTCACTGATTTATGATGGTCTGTAACGATCCCAAACGTGAAAATTGGACAAAGCCATGCATACGCCCTCCAATGAGCAACCTTTTCGTTGCCCCCGACTTTGCCTATGATCTTTTAGTTAAATAGATCGTATATACAAACGATGTCAATGGTTCAAAGTGTCCAAGTCATGTTCGATCATGGTTGCAAGAAGACTTTGAGGGACCGCTACCGCAAGTTGGTCAACGAACACCAATGACACCAATCAACCAGCTAATGCTGTCCATCTGGGTACCACCAGTGACCGATTTCATGTCATTGACCATTTTGTGGTTTCTTAAAATGGGGGTACCCCAAACCATCCTTTGTTGGCCATTGTTTGTCGTAAACCATCCATTTTTGGGGACCCCAAGGGCTTGAGAAACCACCATTTCAAACATGCACTATCTGTCATTGCTCTGCCTAGAAGTCTCCAGCGCGATCCCGTGACGATGTACTTCCCCTTGGGGATGATGCAAGGCGCCACGCGTGCATCTGCACGATGAGAACGTCCAAAGTTCTGATCCACTTGGATCACCTCAGAGCTCGCAACCAGTTCCACTGTCGGAGTGGTCCATTTTTCATCAAGAAAGCATGGGGTTCGTTAAGATGTCACTGGCTGTAAAGCAGCCGAAAATAAGGAAAAATACGATTTCATACTAATGAAGAGGATAAAAAGGATATATGGTATCATTATTCGTTTGAATCATTGGCATTGGGCAGCTTGACCCTTGAGCTCTACCATTACTGCCCCATGGAAACGCAAGGAAACGCTGTTTTTTTGGCCCAAGCGTCCACTGCTGACTGCAGTGCAGCTAGCAACGCAGGTCCCTGAAATATCCAGATATGTCCCAAATCTTAGGCTACGATACGGGAAAAAACAAGAAGATACCACACAAACAGACTTCACAAGAATGCTAGAATGCCCAAGCTATATATAGGACAGAAGAGAACCAAACCCACCAACGAACGAGTGTTTTTCCAATGACTGAGCGGATACACACACAAACACATGTACACTTGCACAGTTATATCTTCCCCAAGCTGCGTCATGTAATGAATGGCATCATGAATATGCACATGTAAATTAGAGAATAAAACAATAAATACATAAACACAAATATGATCTTATACATATCTGATTTTTCCATTCATATATAAATATCTCTCTCTGTGCATTTATTGATTTATCGATTTATTTATTGATTCATTGATTGAATTACATTCATTTGTGCTCCATGGATTCAGCTTAGCAGCTTAGCCTCTGCCACCAAGGGTCCACCTTCTCCTTCTCCAGATCAACCCGACCCTGCAGTTGATAAGCCGCTAGGGCCACGACATGGAGCCTCAACAGGCTGAGAGGAAGAATATGAATACATTTGAACTAGCATAAGTAAGAATATGTTTCTAACTTAAGCATCTTAATCAACATACATGTGTATAGGTACAAGATAGTGCAAGTATGTAAGTACAAGTATAGGCATATCACTATAGACTATAAGTATATGGGGAGTTGAAGGGAATACTGCAACAGCGTTTCCAAATGCCGATACTGTCTTCCGCTTACATTGTCTACTGTGTCTTTAGCCGGGATGGATGCAGTCCAAAAAACAAGAAACGCCACACAAAAGGGCAAAAGGGCAGAAACCGGCAACTTTGCCCATGGAAGTGATGAGAGGTCTGGAGATCGTGCCAGACCCCCTGTCGCACAAGGGAAGTCGTTCACAAACTCAAGAGCGCATCAAACCATTGATTACAGCAGCCTGGCGCTTGAAGCTTAACCAGGGATGGCCTTGCACGTGCTCCCACGGACAATTTCCAGGGCCGGGGCCCACGGGATCGCTCCAGGTACTTTCTTCACTTCCAAGGCACTTCCGTGTCGTCAACGGCAGGTTTCGGGCCGAAACATCGGAGATGCTTTTCTTGAGGCGAGCCTGTTGAGGCGTTGCGGGAAGGAAAGCTGCACGTAGTCTGGAAAATTGCGTAAATACATGCGTGACTTTGTGCATTTGGAAAAATTTTGTCCGGGAATGACTATGAGCATTTAGATATAGATATTCTATTTATGAATGCATACGCATGTATAATCGTGACATGTGGGCTTGTGCGATTGCGCAACCTTCCCAACATGCAATGATCATCCAAGATGGCTTTTGATCACCGTCAACCAGTGCCGCGAAAGTCTGAACTGAGGGCTCTTTGGGGTCGACGCGGGCTTGTGGATGCTGAAAGACACGGAAGCCAGATTAAGTTACATCAATTTACTAAGTATGAGTTTTGGGGCACTCAAGGGACCCCTAGGCAATTTTTCCTGGAGATGATTTCTCAATTTCTACTGCAGGCCCAGAGAAACTGTCCATCCAACTCTGACTGTTGGCTTACGTCCTGCTCTCTGGCCCTTGCATGGAGTTCAAAGCAACAAGAAAACACTATATATAGCTATCCTATTCAACCTGGTGTTTGAATCTGTTCAATAGTTCTCCTGTCAGCGCTCGCCTGATCCAAGGAGCTGCTGAGCTCCTCAAATTGGCCTATCCACTTTGTCCCACGCTGGCGCTCGGTAGCCAGTGGCCTCGCAAACGAAGTACGCTGAAGAAGTGACAGCATGGATGACACAATGAGATGCTAAGCACGGTTCGAAGCACACAAGAAGAGACACTATATGAATCTATGTGATGCTAGTCTACGCTTGGTGCTTTCATAGAAAGCGCTACGTGTCTGCGATGCTGCAATAACACCCTGAAAAGACTTGGAAGCCTTTACGTCTCATTCAGGGAAAGTTTGCAGCCAAGAGTTTCAAATTTGCACTCACTACCCGCTTGCACAGCTGTAGCATTGAAATCACTAATCACTTTCATCATGAGTTCAAAAGATGGACAAAGCATTAGCCCATCCGCAAAATGTTGCCTTTTGCACTGATATGAGGCTCGACATGCTATGTTTTCCACTGTTCTCCATTGCTTTGTGCTTGAAAGCCAACTAATTCGCAAACTGCGGCGCTTTGATTCGCTTGTATACTATGGTGCCCCCTTGGTGGAGCAGCCGCATAGTTGTTTGTGGCAGGGAGCTGCGCAGAAGCGGTCGGACGTGCTCCGCAATTCAAGTTCGGATGGCGATGGCCCAAGATCGGTGGCCAGAAGGCGTAGACTCAGAGACGGATTTCAGGCAGATTCTCATGAACTCAAGGAAACTGCCTCACGTCCGTCTCTGATGCCAGCAATCTTGGGCCATTGCTATCCGAAATTGCAAAAGTTCGCTCCAGCTCGTGTGTACGCCCACCACTTCCACGCTGCAATTGGCACAACAGAAATTCTTGTGCAGTTATGAGCAACCTCGAGGGCAAGTTCTTACCTTAAGAGGCTGAACTCCACCTGCGCAAAGAACGGAGAAACTTGCTGAAAGGCGAGTGCCTTTCAGCAAGCTTGCCCGATCTTGCCGCAATGGGTTCGATCTGTTGGAAATCCAAAACTCTGAAAAAGAGATCTACACCAGTAATCTCGTTCAGGTTGAGATGTGGCCCGGCTCAGTTCTGGTTCTCCGCATAGAGCTCTGCACTTGCCATTCACATGCCTATTGACTCTATTTCTTTCACTGCGCCCTGCTGCCGGACATTCTTGGAGGCTACTTGACCATTGCATGCCGAGACTTCAATGCCTTCCTCTTTCAGCACTCACCAGCTTTGCTTCTATGGGCTCTGGCGGCTTCGCATTCTTTTGATACGTTCTGCCCTGAACATGCGAGGTTCCGCAGAGGTCCCAGTGGGGCCCGTCATTGTCCCAACGGATTCCTTGGGTTTCCCATCCATCTCTGCTATCTGTTGCTCCAGCTGAGGGATCTTCTCCGAAAGCTGGTGCGGTGCGGCCACTCTTGGGCACAGCTCCCAATCTTCTCCTTACTCAGCTCCTGTTCCCAATCTGAAGGATGGGGACCCCTCGTGCAGAAGCGGTCCTTGAGGTTTCTCCATATAGTTAATCTGTTCAGTCATCAAGCGCTTCTTGAAGTTCTGCAAGTTCAAATTGAAGCAGCCATGCATGTTTTCCCCGTGGCCCCTTTGTCAAGCTGGCGCCAGTCTAGAGGACCATCTGAGCTTGAAGAGGCTCTTGAAGAGGACGTGGAAGACAGTTCACCATTCCCATGGCCCGCAGCATAATACATCGGTAAGGGTCGCACAGCAAGAGCGCAAGTACGGGACAATGTTCGAACTCATGGAGCTCACAGTTCCAAAGCATTGAGAACGCTATCGGCTTCCTTTCCTGGACCTCGTTGTGAATCCATCAGGTGGTGAAAGAATCAAGGATTCCAAGGCTTCCATAAGGTGATCCATAAGGTTGTTGCTTCCATGAAGTTTGCCAAGATCGGTGATTCTGCACAGCCGCGGCATGGCTACTTGCACTAATCTAGGGCCTGGACGGCAGATTTCCCCCTAGAACAGACCCCGAGCAAAACGGCAGCATCAATCCAACAGGATCATCATAGATCCCAGGCGGCACAACCATCAAGACAAATGCAACATGAGGCACCATGAGCAACACATTTGACAAACAATAAGGGGAGTCATCTACCCACATTCTCAGTGTCAAAACGTCAAGAGCTCCCTGCACGCTCTGCGCCTGTTGGATTCATGCTCTTCTGTCAGAATCTTGCTCATAGGCATCAAATTACATCTGAAGGACCTTAGAAACTGACCCTGGTGATCCATGGTGATCCATGGTGATCCCTGCTCCTAGGGCATGCTCATGCCACCAGTTTAGCAGCCCAAACCAACGAAGCTGGATCTCCGATCGTTGACTGACATCCCCATCTAAGAACCCACACAGGTCTGCAGGTTCCAGCACAATAAATCGAACTTGCAGCATGCAGATTTCAACTCAACCATGGACCTTGCCAACAAACATGAACAACTGACCTTTTTGTACAGCTGCATCCAATTGCCAGCATAGCAAAAGCTGATGATTGCCAGTGCCCATCCCACGCATTTCTTCGGTCACCATAGGTAGCACCAACGAGTTGCAGGAAGATCCGGGAGGCGAATGATGAAGCAATGCCACTCTTGAAGTACAAGCTCCACGAGCGCCTTCGACTTTGCGGAGGTCCAAACCTGACGAGCTGCACCGGCTGCGGTGCTGCTTGGCTCACGGCTGGTATTCTCGTCGCGGTAGCTTTTGACAGATGATGAGGTAGAATCAGGTACAATAAGCTATGATATGCCATGAGAATGTATAAACAGAATCGCGCACATTCAGCTGATGAATGGTTCTGGATAAGCTATGATAGGCTATGATATGCTATGAATCCACATTCAGCTGATAATCTCTCGTTGGTTTTGGATTCAAAATGGTCCTTGGCATCGGGACAATCGCTGCTGCGCAGCTCATGGGAGGAAACCAGGTGCGAAGCCGCTACGAAGCCGCGGTCCCGAAAGGCGACATCTTGGATCTCAATCGGCCGCCTCCCCTGATCCTGAGAGCACATGGGGAGATTCTGAATGAGCTTCGCCTTTACAAAAGTGTGTTTAATCATCCTTGATCATGTTTAATCTTTCTCAAATCCCTGCCTGCTTCCGCTTTCGCCACATGTTGCCGCTGTTCTCAACACCCAGGAACAGCAAGTTATCGCAGAGATCCACCAACTTCAGCATGTTGGCATAACCTGCGGCTGCCCTCCATCGGCTGCCAACCGGTGCCATTTTGATGTTGAGGGGTTCGTTAAAGGTCATGAGATGCCCCGTACGAAGAACAAATATGCAAAAATGCACTGCAGAGACCATCTTTGCTGCTGCAGTTTCGACATGTTTCAATTCCCTACCTATCTGTTTCTTCCATCTTGCAATCTATGCGGCTTGCTTTTCAATTGCAGACCAACGGCCTTACCTCTGCCGGTGGCGGTGTTGGTATCCATGAACCGCCCTGGTTCCACATTGAGACTGGACAAATCGACGCAAGGGTAGCCCACGAAGCCCAAGTCCAGATCGACGGGTACCACCATCTTGCGACCTGCCAAAAGTGGGGGTCCACTGGAGGGTCAAGCTGAGTGTTGCAACCCGAGAAGTCAACACTTCTGGATTCAAAAAAGGTGTGCTTTGTGCTCAAAATTTCGCGGTTTCTCCGACCAAACGGGCAAAAAGCAATTGGAATCATCAAAGTTTGTGAAGGGTTCAACAAGAGAGAGAGAGAGAGAGGGAGAGAGAGAGATCGGTCGCTGTACTGCATCACTTCGGAGCTCTTTTTGGGGCGAGGCCGGAAGACCGTGCCATAAAATGTGTGAATGGGTCAACAGGTTGAAAAACATTGGGCTGAACTGAGGAGAACAGGACCAGCAAGAGAAGAAGCTGACATCAGTTTGTCCCTGGCAGGCATCAAATCTCCCAACTCTGCAGTTGAGCGGCACATCTTTCAAATCAGGAAGGGGGGACTCAAGCTGCAGGACATGCGGCGACGACGACGACGACGACGTAAATTGCCATTGGTTCCCTATCCCAACCTTTCAGAAGTTTTGCAGCTTGAAAGGTTGAAAGGACTGGGTTTCTGCCTAATGAGGCCGCGGTGCAACCCGTCGTCTCACCACCCAGCCGCCCATAGCCACCGCACCTGTGCGGAAATCATGCGCAAAGCCATCAGCCACCTCCGATGCATCTGTGAAAATGTAAGGAACGTCCCTGGGCCGGACAGCTTGGGCACGGCAGGGCCTCTGACCATGGACTTCCATTGGCCATTGGAATGAAGCACGCAGGCCTAACTCAATACACCTACGTGGCTTTTCCTATTTTTCCTACTTCGGAAACTAGCCCATTTCCCAAAGGCCACATGCAAATGAGTACGGGCGGTATGATGCGGCATGCCTAAATCGCGCCACAGAAGCCGAACAACAGCGGGCTTTTGGTCGATAAAGTACTGTAGACAGGAAGGAACCGTTTGGAGACTTACACTTACACATACGCTTTACATGGTTGCAGTATCTCCATCTTGTTTAGTCCAACTTTCTTTTTGGCTGCTTTTTTCGTACACCCTTGCGGTGGCTATGACTATTACGAAACATATGCTGCTAAGTAATAATCTTTTTCATAGCTATAGTCAATGGAACTCCTAGTCACAAGCAACACTCCAGGACTATTCCGATAAGGTTCTCGAAGGCAGACTTCAGGTACCTGCACTTCTCCGGGTTGCTTTCGCAAATCCATGCCACTTCAAACCTTGGGGCCAGGAACTCATCAACCAACAAGTTGGTTGACAGGTTTTGACAGCACATTCCTGTGCACAAGATCCCATTTCTTCTGACACTTCACATCTCAGCCAAATGTTCTGTGACACATATCATTCCCCAACCAAAGCAGGGTGAGGACATCACTGCCCTGATGCTCAATCTGAGTACTTATTATTAGCGATGTAAAGGAAAGAGTCGGAAAGAGT
>VSDK01012287.1:1095430-1116029 GCA_009767595.1 Symbiodinium kawagutii
CTGCTGATGCAGGTCCGTGCAGTTTCTTCACACGCGACGTGTTGGATCCCCAACTGCTTCAACCTCTCTGGGATGTCCGGATTTCTCACATCATTCCTTGTATTTACATGCGACTTGGGCCCCACTCAAGGGGTGGGACCATGTTGGACATCAGCGGGCTTCATGTCAGCGTGAGCCATTTTCAATCGCTTTTCTGCCCGCCCTGAATCCTGACTCTACAGGACTCAACCTTTAACATCCAACACCTTGTCTAATTCATCTACTGGCGCTAGTTCTACCAGCACCTTGAGGCAACATGCCCTTCTGGCATGGATACAGGAGCGTCAGGATGCCTTCTCTTTGTCTTTGACCTGCGGCACTCCAAGGATGTTCTTTACCTCCAAACTTACTTCCCCCACTTTGAGTTATTGGTGCATGACTGCATTCACTGATAGGACGTCATAGCTGCATGCGCTATGCGACTACTTCTCACAGTTGCGAATCAGTCCAGCAATTTTGGGCACCTTGGGCGAACGGGTTGTACAACCCAATCCATCAGAGCCGGCACCAAGAAACAAACGAAGGATCGAAAGTTTAGGACCGACTGCGCCAAACACTGCATGGTTGCTTGGTCGGACACTGTAAGCGGGGATTTGCCAAGACCTTCCGCCACAAAGCCCTCGACCTTGCGGTCCTTTTGGAATGATTCCCAGAGCACCACCGCAATCCTAGGGCGGGCAGAACTGGCACAACTGCCTTCTTCAAGGCAGGAAATAACTTGCGTAGATTCAAAATGTTTCAAACAACCATCCCTACTTCACAATCCGGATGGCTCCAGTGGCCCAATGCAGCGACCCCAACCAAATCTTGGGCCAATGATCTGACATGATCAACCTAGCTTATCTATCAAGCCCAGGGAGTGAGGTTACAGCAATGCTTCCGCAACGCAAGTCGAAACTCACCCTCCGAAACATTCAGAGTATATAAATCGGTGCCTGAATGTGCCCTGATGGTGCCTAGCGCCTAGGTTTTAGAGCTGCCCCTTGGAAACAACACGTATCATCTCCTCGACTCCAAGCCCAAGGGGCAGCAAACCACCATTCCAGCAGGTTTCTTTCGACATTGCCGAAAAAATTGCCTGATACTTTGACTCCCTTTGTTGTCTATGACCCCATGACTGTGTTTCCAATCTCCCAGTAGCCTCAGCTGAGCATTGAAGCTTGTGGATCCTGAAGCATCGCCCCCGGCCCACCCATCCCATTGCCGGATGCTTTCAGTTGCCATGAGGCGGAGCCACAAGAAGCACCGTCGCAGTTAACAACAACGGCCTTGGTGCGTGCTGTTCTGTGGCGGTGGCGGCTGCAGCTGCACCTGCAGCTGGTGATGATGATGCTGATGATGATGCTGATGATGATCATGAGGAGGAGGAGGATGAGCACCCTGTGGTCGTTGTGGTGGGGTGCTGCTGATGGCAGCGGCAGCGACGGTGGTTGTAGTGAGTGTGATGATTGTGGTGGCGCTATTCCTTTGGCGTTGTGTGTAGGAAGACCTTGAAAGGAGGAAACAACATGAGGACTTTTTGAGGTATAGGAGAGAGGAGGGGGAATGCGTAAAGCCTCAGCCCAAAGGAAGGCAAAATTAGCAGGATCGTCTCACTAGGCTGCATTTGCTCTAGTGCTGCAATTCGGAGCAAAACCTCCTCTCAATTTTGCACGGCACGTTGCTTGCACCGTCTTGTAGTTGGGTTTCCATTGTTCGCATGAATTGCAGCAATATGCAGCCAGAACCTTCGTTCCTTCTGCCTCTTGTTGAGGCAAAACAAACAAGCATAGAAGCATGGGAGCTGAAAAGCAACACAAACAAACAGCTAATAGTTGACACAAGTAAACCTTAGAAGAAATATGAAGAAAGCTGAAGGGCGTAAAATAAACAGCAGATAGTTGTCCCATGTTGTCCCCTGTACTTTTCAGAGGCGCAAAACTGAACGCCCTCGTTTCCAGTTGGTGGTTGGAGGGCCCCATACGTCAGCGACTCAGCGAACCAAAGGTACTTGCTTCTACCGAGGACCTAGCCGACTCCAAGGTAACAAAATCGATCTTGTTTTGCATCCAAATGCCATCCACCAGTGTGGATATACGAAGCGTTGTTGATACTGCCACTGTCAGGCTCAGTAAACTTGATCAAGGAGTACCTTGCAATCTTCTCATGCCTGGAGCCTCTTCATGGAAAAAAGCAAGCCTGCCAAGCCTAATGGTTTTTTCCGGGGGGAACTGCAAACATCCTGCTCGCATGCTCTCTACTGTTTTGCCCGTGCCTGCTGCACAAACTTTTGTCATGTGGTTGGCGCAGTACAGAACACAAGTGTCATCTGCCAAACCCTCATGTCTTAATAATTTCTATCTCTCTTTCTTTAGATTCAGATCTTACAATTTTCACAATCTTTCATTCGGCATTCTTCGAGCATCATTTCATTCGGCATTCTTCGAGTATCACATCTGAGCCGAGGTGCGCCAAGGCGTGCGGCAAATAAACATGGAAAGGATGATCCGGCTTCAAATCCATTGCTTTCAGGGCCGCTTTCAAGCCTTGGTGGCTTGCCTTTCACCCTGCGTAGGTCAACCACTTCTGAGAAGAAAGCGGTTGGTCGTGCTTGCTTTGCAACTCGGGGCATTCCTTTAGCCCTGAATCCAAGATGTTCCGGTCAGGATTGCTTCACACTGGAAACTCCCAATTTGATCCATTTCGCAGGCGAGGAACCGAATCGATACATACCTGAGCTGACTAGAAAATAGAATGATTCTGATCAGTTCCATTGAACTTTGCATGTTCCACTGTTCCACTTGGTGATTGCACACTGAAGGCCGCAAATATAAGATATCTGTATTGCAGCTGCTGGGAGCAGCTGAAAGCGCAAATTCAGGATATGAGGATGCCAGAAATGCCCCAAGTACATACTTGCAGACAGTCGACTGCGCAGCCTCAGGAAGTGTCTGTACACAAATCCCACCTTAGCAACGAGCTGGTTTCCCAAAAGTGGCTCGACGGATGTGTGATGCCCAATGCAGGTAGGATGGCAATAGTTTTATGCTCATGTTGCACATGTTCTTTCCTACCTTGATCATAGTGGGTGCGCGTGTTAATCGAGTTGAATCAACGCTGCCTGAATTTCAAAGTGCCCACTCTGCTTTCCAAACATGTGGAGATTGAGGCGACCGGTTGCAATTTCCACTCCCTAACGGAACCTACCCATGTGCTGACCTTCCCGCTGGGCCGACCTGACAACCAAGCAACTGGTTGATGAAGAGCATCAAAGGACCAAGCGAAATCGTAGACATCATCGAACTCCCAGGCCCAGTGCTGGTACTGCGCCTTGCCGTTCACAAAGAGCCACAGGGAAGGAACCTCGTTGGGACCACGTAGAGTGGCAGAACTGGGAGCGATTTGTCATTGCTATCCAAGGGGCCATTTTGATCTCGAATTGCTTGAGCATCGCGTCATCCCTGCAGCATTCGGGCACGTTCTAAGCAGTGAGAAACTTCTGCGGACCTATACCTTGAAACAGGCAGCCTCATCCCCGTAGGATAGGCCAAGCCGGCAAAGCGGCGCCCGCCGAATCCAAACGAAGATTTGGGTTGATCAAAATGAACTCTTGTACGCACGTCTACTGCTTTTCCGCCAGGGTGCAACAACTAGGGACCCCCCAAAGCCGCTTTCCGTGGATTGGTTCTACTGAGTGGATGTTTGGAAGGCCCGAGATTCCCACAGTGGGTACGAGTACTCCCAATAACCCCAATATCGCAAATCCTGGAAACATAGTTTTGGGCAAAGATATGTAAGGTCAGGAATGTCGATGCCACTTCTCTCCAGTGTATCCTTCACTGGGCTCAATTCATCGAATGCCCACTTTTTCCCTTGCAAATGTCTTGGGATTGGCATTGCAACACCGATCCAACAACGACTTAACTCTTGGGCTCCCTGCTGCGTCTGCGCCAGCACCACCTTGCTGTTGGTGGCGGCCAACTTTTCAGCCGCTTTTTGATACTCGGGCTTCACGCGTTTACCTGGGCCAAATAAATCCAAAATGATCCAAATGAAATCGACCAAATCTCAAGTCCTCAAAATTCACCTGGTTGCCAGCAGTTGCCCACGCTGAGATGTTCACCCAACCTTTGTCGGAAGAGTTAGCTGCATTGCTTTCAAGTTTTGGAGAGCACCTGGACCTGTCTCAACAAATCATGTATGGGTGAATTTGGGTAACAAATTGCTGCTTTCCCTAATCAACCCTAACAACCCTGAGCGTGTAAACAAATCTACTAGCAACATCTAGCAACACCCAAATCTAGGATTGGAATCCCTTCTTTAAACACAGGCTGTGCAATCGCTCCTTTCCAGGTTTGCACGCGTCACGCTAAAATCGTCGAAATCCCCAGGATCAATTGCAACGCTTTTGGGCTGTGACGCAAAATCTTTCATAGCTCCACGTGCTAGTAATAGCAAGCCAAAGTAGATATAATGAAATAATATTGCACCATATATATATATATATCTATCTATCTATCTATCTATCTATCTATCTATCTATCTATCTACCTACCTATCCACCTATCTACCTACCTATCCACCTATCTACCTACCTACCCACCCATCTATCTCTATCCATCATTCTGTTCGGACATCAGCTGGTAAGACAACCTCGCAAACATCAGCGTAGCATAGCATAGCTGGCCCATCAGCAAGCTGCAATGTCCGCACCAGCTTCTGTAGAACAAGGTGAGCACCACCTGCGCGGGGTTGCTGTGAGAGGACTTGCCGCGGCAGTCCCCCTAACCTGCAAAGGCCCAGGCTAACCATGGCATAGTCAATCAATACTCTGCGCGCATATCTTGGACAGCTGCTTTGTGGTGATTGTAGCAGGAAGTCACGGCGCTCATGACTGCGCCAATTTACAAATACACATTAATATATATATATATATATATGTACACAGTATATTCATTTATGCATTTATTCATTCGTTCATTTATAAATTTACCTGTCAGTCATGATTTATCTATTTATTTACTCGTTTGCTTTTTCATTTGTATCCCGTACCCAGAAAAATCCAATCAGAAATGACATATGTTTGCTGCAAATCTCGATGGACAAAAGTCTTTTCTTGTCACGACGAAGTGCCTCATTTTTTGCCAACAGCTGGTCCAAAGTCTGGCCGCTCTCGGAAACCTCCACAACTGTTCCCTCGACCTAAGCGCTGTGTCATGCTGCAATTTGCAACCTGCTCTCGCGGCGAAGCCAGCAGTGATTAGTTGGTGATCACGCTTATCAACTGAGCCCAACTACTTTATCTATGTGCCTCTGCAAAGGAATGGAATGGTTAATCATATCCCGCATATTGGCTGTTTGATGCTTGAACACAGCCCATTTCAATCTTGATGATAAGATGTAATAGGATGTAGTAGGCATCGGATGCATTTTTTGGCCGTACGGCCACCAGTTAACCTCACTTGGATCATGTGTGGTGCACATTTTCAATTGGCCAAAAGTGCAAGCCACTTCTGAATGGAAAGTGCTGCCAATTTTGATGCAACTTAATTATCGGAGCCCATGATGTGCCCTGATGTACCATGATGTGCCGGGTGCCACGACACATTGTTGGGCGCTGCTGTGGACAGCTGATCTGTGACTGGGTCCCTGGCAACCAGCAGCAGTGCCAGAAACCATCGCGCCATGCTGCAGCGCCCCAAGGCGTGGAATCCCTGAGTCATTGCTGCCGCAAGGTCAACCTCGGTGGCCTGTCACACCATCGCCTGCCATGAAAGGTAAAGCCATGAGTCATTGCAGTGGCCTTCTTGTCGTTGAACTTTTGATGTCGGCGCAGTCTTCCCAGAAAATTGTGCATTGCAGTAGTGATGTCGTGTTGTTGAATTTTGATATCGCCGGTTTTCCCCCCAAAGAAAAGAACCTTCGATTTTGGGCAGCAATTGGTATAGCACCCATTTGAGAACTCGTTGGCCTGATTCTGATACATGGCACTGCTGCTAGCAAGCTGCGGATGGCACTAATGAGAAACATACGCACACAGGCATATCTACACGAGCACAATGAGAATAATACGAAAAAGATAAAAATCAAGCCGCAAGAAATAAGTAAATTGACATAGTGAGAAAGAGGAAAAATAGAAGTGGCCACGCAGTACACCTCCCCACCAATAAACCTCCACAGGGGTGCATTCGCGCTTCACGTCTGTTCACCTAGTGGTATATGGTGATTTTAAACGTGAGCAATCAGTATGCAGGCCTATTTGCTAACTCAAAAAGTCTACAGACACGTACGTGCATAAAGAGAGAGAGAGAGAGAGATATATATATATATATACACATGTATGCAAATATATCTTTCTATAACTCCCCTTCTCTCTCTCGCTCTCTCCCTCACCGTGCGCCCAACAATGAATTGCCATCACTGAGCTTTTCTGGAAATCGGAAAGCTATTGCATGACAGCTTACAAGTTTATATACTTAATGAGCCTATAAACTCCATATGCCCTAGTAGTGTCGCACATCACCGGCTAAAGCAGTGCATCTGCAGATCATTGAGTTGGCTCAGTTGCAGAACTCTCGCGAGCAGATCCAGTGTGCACATGGACTCCTGGTGACCTTTGGTGCCTTCCCTGCTTTTCATACAAAAGCAAGCCTACAAAGAATTGAAAAACGAATCAAAGAAATGTGTGGGACTTGGAACATCTTGGAACCTTCAAATGAGAAGCCTCAGAAGCTCATAGGCATGGACCTTTTCACAAGCGCTGCGCCCGTTAAATTTTTGGGAACGACATAACGACCTGAGCACCAGAAAGCGTGGCTCCAGTGCTTCAGCCCTGTCTGGGAAGTTCAACAAATGCGGGGTCCCTCTGAGAAGTAGCGTAGGCTGCTCCGCTGAACGCCTCTACTGTGTTGAACCTATGAAGACATGAAGGCATCCCGTAAAGATCTCAGAGTACTGTAGTCGCATAGGTTCAATTGAGTAGCCATCCGAAGTGTTCATGGACTCCTCATTGAAGCATATTCAAACCACAATCAAGCAAGAAATGATAATCAACTTATCGACTTGCAGATCTGTTCAAAGCACTGTGTCTGTGAGCACATTGCCGACTGCCACATTGAAACCCCTACAAAATTTGCACCAACCATCGATGCCCGGAAAAGGCTGAGCACACATCCAGCTTATCATGGAAAAGAAAGCCGTCTCTTCCAGCTTCCGAACTGATCCCATTTTGCGGGAATCTAGGGAAAGGAATGCCTGCAAACCTCTATCATTCCGCCAGGCGTTGGGGTGGCCCCCCCTTGAATCGACTGGTCGCGTTGGTGCCTCCCGCATTCATATGCCATTACGGTCAATGTCATTTGGCCTTGGGGTGCCATCATTGGCTTCGAGAGCCTAGTGCATGTACCACGTGATGACTAAGCTTCTCTTTGCCTGGGTTATGAAGACATCCGTTTCACCTGAGGATTGAGTCCTTGACTCGGAAAGCGAGAGTCTGGCCTTAAAAGTTCGAAGTTCCAAGTTCTGAATTTCGGAATTCCCCCTGCGGGTCGCTTTGGTTAGGCCAGCGATGGATCACTTTTGAGTCGCCGTGGCCTTTCTGTGCAAAGTTCTCCTTCACTTTTTCAAACCCTGGATGGGTCACGACCTACGCAGCTCACACAGCCCTCCATGTCTCCCTGTTGAAAATGCTGACAATGATGAAAGATGTTGAAAGTAAGTGGTTTCTCAAAGTTTCAAAATGTTTCGATCTTTTGGTAATGGTCAAACATGGTCCGGTCAGAATGGAAAATATGGAAAGCATTTCAAGTTCCACAGTCTTCCAAGTCACCGAAGACTTTCGTCTTTACCCAGTCCAAGCCCACCAGTGCACGATTCCTTACGGCAGGCGTCAAGACCCTCAACCCATCCTTCAGTTTACAACTCTGACTTCACGTCACTCTTGGCGACGGAGCAAAGGTTCCCCGAGTAGTATCCAGCTGGAAATTGGTCATAGGAAATGAACTCATATGAACTAATCACCTCTGAGAGAAAGAACACCAGCCCCAGTGAACCAAATGACCCACCAGGCTAGGTCTGACCAAATGCATAGGAATGCGTGCCCGTTGTGCAGCATCTGCCGAAGCTTTATAGCTCCAACCATCTCACCACGGCGCCAACACCGCTGAGCTAAGGATCTTCCAGCTGATTTGCGCAGAGGTCTCGTAGGCTCTCCAGGCCAAGCCAGCCAGTGGACCGCTCACCGGCCCCACGACAGGCAAGTCCTTGGGGCCACAGCTCACCGTATCACGTATGCATGTCACTGCGTGCGTGTCATTGCATGCCTATGTGCGCATGTGATCGCATGTGATCGCATGTGACCGCATGCGTGCGCGTGTAGGTACTGTTACTTCAAGAATGTTCCAGACAAGTATGCAACTGATTCATGTCAGTTACGGAGTTAAGACCAGTTGTTCTGGTAGGTGCAGCCGGTCGCCAGGAGAAATGGCCTGTGGCCTCTGAACGAAGACAAGAACTGCGAGGCCCACTGCAGCCCCCAAATGCCGTCACGTGCAACAAATTGCACTCATATACCTATTTTGCTGCTTACTTACCTAACTTCACTTAACCTTTCTTATACTCAAAAGTTCTAGATAATTCCTCGCCCCCACCACTCAGAAGTCTTTGTCGCTTCCCAACAAATATATAGAAAAGAAAATCCAAAACTGAAGATGTTCACTCTGTGTGTTACACATGGTTGTTGGTCACAACTTCACGAACCAAAATTACCCATCTTCGGTAGGTTGGCATATCTGAATACCAAAATTAGTAATATGATATGGATCTGGATGAATGTCTAAATGGGACCAAAAGTGGGTGAGAAAGCGGCACACCAACGTTGCAAACCTCCTGCCAAAGCTCAAAAGCAGCATGATCACCACCCAAATATGCCAGAGCGCCTCTCAGAGAGGAAGGACTGGAACCCACCGACTTACACCCACAGTGTTTGGTCTCAGAGACCGTTCAATTTGGCGGCCTCTAGGGGGTCTAGTGAGTCCAATGACAATGACCCGGGAAATGCTCCAGGGACAGGTTGCAGAGTTAGCCGAGTGGTTCAGACCAAACGTTCTGAAGGAAAAAATCATGTCCCTATTGCCTGACTAGCATCACTAGCATCACTAGCAGTCTCGTCCCTGCCAACCTGCCTTTGTGGAAATACGTGAATGGCTCCGATTCTTCTTTCACAGTCATGAAGCTATCCTGGCGCTGTGGACCAACCTCTGGCAGGTGACGTCTTCAAATGAACTTGGCAAACGTAGCAAATGACGGAGTCTGTCATTTCGGAACTGAACCACAATGTTTAACGAGATTTCACAAGATCCACAATTCATCACAATTGCCTGTTGAACTTGCCATTGCCATAATCACAGCTGTTATCTTCTCCCTGGCGCTCCGTCACAAGACCTTCCCTGTCCTCATCGCCTTTCACCAAGCCTTTCCCCAGCAACTCTGCTAGGTACCCGCCCTGCTGAGCAGCAACCTGGCGCGCTGAACAATGTTGGACCCACACAGGCGACATCCCATTCACATATGCCATCGCGTTCTATACGTGGCACACATGGGGATCAACCTTTTCCATCTTTCCAACACGGGCGTTTAATTGTGGACCAAGGGTGTTGGTTGCATGGACCGAACCCAAAAGTGCTCCCGACCTTGGTGGTGCACTCTGCTCCTGGGTCCCTGGAATGAATGGAGACTGGGCTGTCATCCCTCCCAGGTCCAAAGGCAATGTTTACCATCTGAACCACGTGATGCCTGTTGGTTGGTGCATCTGAAGACCGTCGGAAACTATGATCGGTCTGATGTTCATACGCTTCAAGTCCCGTTCATTGCCAACCTGCTTTGCATTGCGCGGCTCCCTGACAAGCAGTGGACACCTGCGCGGTGGGAGGAAAGGTCTCGAGGGTCTTGTGGATGTTGGCCAGCAAAGCTTGCCAGCCTCGGGGTCTGTGCTAAGTGGCTCTGCCAATCGACCCAAAACACCATACGTGCTCAGGTCTCTCACTTCAATCACCTACCAAACTATTAAAAGGAACGAGCTTCACTTTGAACCAATAATGTGAAACGAAAACTTCCATGCATTCTTCTCCAGAAGAATTCCACACCATGAATTGCGTTGTTGCGAGCTGTCTGACACCCCCAACAAATTGAAAGCCATTGACGTATTTGGCTGGTGGCTAGTGGCTGGTAAGGTGGGCAAAGAGAAAGACAAAAGGACGAGAGCTGCACTGGCATTTCACAGGTGGCTATGGTGATTCGCAAAGTGGGCGATTCGGCTAAAGCAACCCTGGTCCTCCGTCTGTATTACTGTGTGCCTTTTCAAGAATCTAAGTCACATGACGTTTGGAAAATCGACATGTTTCAGAGCAGGATTGTGTGAAAGGCAATCGCTGCGTGCAAGGGCCATCGATGTTTCAAGCATATTGGTCCTCTGTGCCCTTGACTGACTCTGCCACGCAAGATCATATCTGCCCCCACTTGTTCCCGAATAGACCCCGATGGTAGCAGCGCAAAGCGAAACTATTCCAAGTAGCTTTCAAAGGTGATGTGCTCGTTGTCCAAGAGGTCCACCGATTTAAAATCATTCTCGATTTCCTTCCAGGCTAGCTTGAACAAACCCATCTAAAACAGGTACTCCGCGAAAGCCAAAATAGTTGAAGTTTGCCAAAATGGTTGCATCCGTCAAGCTGCACTTGAGCAATTGTAACTGTTGATCAGCTGAGCTGATCCATCACAGGCACAAACAAGGGAGTCCTTGCCACAGCCTCTTGCAGAGATAAATCAGTAAATATAAACAACTACCATGAAGAGGCAAAGTAAATATCAGTGACATTCACCGAAAAAAACATCCATTACGATCCTCTCTCAGTGACATTCCGCACTGAAGCTTAGAATTGAGAAAGCTGTGTCATGGGGCCACCATTGTCACCCGACATGTTACCAGCATTCAGCCTGTAACCCAAACTGCCACCGTCCACGATCTCCTCGGTGCTCTTCTGGCGTACTCGGTCTTTGACTCGATGGCTGAAGTGCTTCCTCCACACCACCTGAGACTTTGGGAGCCTTCCTAGGAACTTCCTATCCTTCCTCAAGGGCGGCGACATGCCTAGATATGCCTAGGAATTCTGCCCAGAGCTACTGGTTCCAAGATTTCTGGCAGTGGAAAAGAGGAGCCCCCAAGGATCAAAGCAATTCTCGTTGCGTGGCACAAGGCCAATGGGCCAATACCGCGAAGGGCATGCCGGAACTTTGCACTTGTGCGGTCGCTGACACAGCCCCGCAGTTCCAGCGTGCCACCATCCCATCATCTCAACGTCTTCAAGGCGCATGCTCCCGGCGCTGCTTTTTGCCAAAGACTTCCGTGATCTCAGCGAAGGGATGTTCAAAAGAGTCGCTGCATGCCTGGCTGCCAGCAGCGAGGTCAGAAAAACGTGCAGACATACCGTACCTTCGGAAGATACACCTGGAAAATACAACCTGCCTGGAAGCTACAACCTGCCTTGTTCCACAGCCTCCAAAAATGTGATGAACAACCCCAGAGCCGGGCGGAGATCCAGTGATTTCTTCAGCCGATTCCCCGAAACGCACACCCCCAAAGCTGATGCTCTACGCATCGAGGGTCACCCTTTGTGTCTCAATAAATGGAGCTGGAGTGGCAAACTGGTCCTGGCGCCACTGTGCGCACAGCGGTGCACCGCGCCTCTTCCAAATATTGCGCATAGGCTTCGAACTGGGGATGGTCTTAGGAAAGCTGCTCACGCAAAGCTGAAGGTCGGTTTTGTCTGTTGACTGATTCCTTCATCTATTCATCTGTCGGTCTAGTGATTTTGTCTGTCCATCTATGTCTTTATTATCTTGTCGATCTACCCTGATTTTCCTTTTGAATGTATCCTACACATTGAATCAGTCCCATTAGTCCCATCTGTAGAATAATCTACTGTACCTATCCAGCGATCGTATGCCTATCTACCAACGTATGTGATGTGCCTACCTACCTTCTCTTATTTGTCCTGCCTGTATTATCTCGTTCATCCTATCTACCTTATCTTTTACTCATCGATCAATCTAACTCTACCTAGCTAACTGCCCGGCTGTCTCTGTTTGTCAGTCTGTCTATGTCTATCCAAGTGTCTGTCTATGCGTTTAACTACCTTCCGGTATCTGATCTATCTGTCTCTGTCTTTCCTTTTCTTTTCTCTTCTTGTTTTCCCTCTTCTTCCCTTTTGTTCTCTTGACTTGTCTATTTATCCTCGTGTCTCTTTCACGATCTATCCACTCATGCCTTTTTAAGGATCTAGACATGATACATGATATCCTTGTGATCTACTGTTCCCATACCGTATATTGTGGTCATTCTTACTCTTGTACCGCTTAATCAATCAATCCTCTATCTATCTACCTATCTATCCATCCTTCTTTCTTTGTTCGCCCGCTCTGTAGATCCACATATCTTCCTCAATCTGCTTAGAGAACATCTCGGTGTGTTTCTTGCATTGCCCATGTGCAAATCAAACACACGCCTGCATCGGCATGCTTCAGCATACACATAGACAAATATCAACATAAACATAAACGTCAAGTATGTACACACTAGTGATGTGCTCTGGATATTTTGGACCGACATGGCTATAGGCATTGATAAGTGCTTCTGCACACATCAATGGATCTGCACACGTATCTGTGTGTGTGTGTTGCATGAGTTGCATGCGTCTATTTGTGCTGTGTCTCTCACTGGGCAGCCGGACCGCCAGAGTTTTTGCGCAACAAATCACGAAGGGCGTAGATGCTCAGCTGGCCAGTGTGCTCAGAATCAGCCTCCTGAATGGGGCCCTACTTCAGCATAGAATTTAGAAGAACTCAGAAGAACTTAGCCCACGGAATGTCAAGGCATTGGCTGGTCGATTGGGGAAGGCTAAGAATGCTCAAAACATGAACCACATTGAACCACCCAGAAGGCCACAAAGCTTGTCGAAGGGTTGCTTCTTATAGCAAATAGGAAACCAAGCACTTTGCAAACAGCAGCTGCCCTCACTTACTGACGAAATCTACCCCTAACTGATCCCCTATGTACGTACGGACGGACAAACGGACGGATGCATGGATGCATGGATGCATTGATGCATGGATGCATGGATGCATGGATGCATGGATGCATGGATGCATGGATGCATGTACGCATGTACGCATGTACTCATGTACGGATGTACTTATGTACGCATGTATGGATGTACGTATGTACGCATGTATGCAGGTATGTACGTATGTATGTATGTGTGGATGTGTGTGTGTGTGTGTGCCTGTGCGTCTGTATGTCTGGAACCTTGAACCTTCATTTAGACTTTTCCAAGGGATCCAACAGCATCAATGAAAGCGAGGAATCGCCAGCTGCTTCGATTTGTGACTCCTTTGATCGCGACTTAGATCTCGGGAATCGCTGACTATGGTGAGACCGGAGGCATCAGTCCAAAAGCAAACAAGGAAAACGGGCGCGTAAAAACAGCAAAGATCGGAGATGATCAGAGACAACATTGACGATGATCAAAAGCCAAGGACTGACCACACTCAACCACGCACAACAATTTGGTGCTAACTGCACCTTTTGTGGCCTGCCCCCTTTAGGGCCAAACCAAAGAGAAATAGGCGGCTCGCCAATCCTGGTCGACTTAGGAAAGGTTCACAATCACATCCAGCCGTCCATCCACGGGAGTATCTGAGTACCACGTGGATGCACTGCCCACCTGGCACTTTAGTCAGGGCCAATGACCGACCGCTGCAGGATGGTGCTCAGATGCTCAGCCATTTTCGCCTGACCAGCAGCAATTCCCAGGCGAACTGCACAGTCCTTCTCGGCCTCGTGGTCACCTGGCAGGTCGTGCCAATGTGGCTGGAAGTTGGGAGCACATGGCAACGGCAAAATGGGGAATTGTTTAACAGGGAATGAAGAGACAACTTGAGGGTTCATAAATCCATATACATGCTTCATCATTTTGACCCATACTGAGCCCGAGTTGTGAAATGATCCGGGCATCATAGTTCCAGGATGTTCCAAGGCCAAAAACGACTTCACTGGAAGAAGCGGTTCTTGAAGCAGAAGCGTACAAGCTGGACACCCACGGCGAAAGAAATGATGGAAGAAACACAGAGAGAGAGAGAGAGAGACAGAGAGAGAAAAAAAAAAAGGCGCTCCTGCTACCACAAGGAGAATCACCTGCTATTTGATCCTCCACCAAGTTCCCAATTTGAAGGCGCCTTGTGCTCGAGCACACTCAATGGCCTGCTGGAAGTACTCAATGCTCTGCTCATTCTGACCCTGCTGGCTGGCCAAAATGCCCAGCTTCTTGAGGGCAATGGCCTGGTTGCGGGTCTGCTTCAGGACCCCGCAGAGGTCCACATAGCGCTCGACCAAGATCTTCATCTTGTCCGGCTCCTGGTCATACATCCCAGCGCTGAAGCTCAAGCTCCCAATGGCCAAACTCTGACCCTCCAAGCTGTGCAGCTGCAAGGCATATCTCAAAGCATACTGGTGATTCACGGTGGAAGCTTCACGCTCACCCAGCTGGGCATAGGCCAACCCCATGTTGAGGTGTGCCACAAACTTTCCGATGCTGTCAGCATTTTCGCGGTGCCTGTTGTGGTAATAGATGGCCTTTCGGAGCAACTCTGGTTTGATGGTCTTCTCGGAAGGCGACCCCAAAATTTCCGTCGCACCACTCTTCTTCTGCTTGTCTTCTGACTCAGCGGGCCTATTCATACCACTGCCCTGCAACTGGTAATCAACCGCGATGCAGTGATATCCCAAGGCAGCACCCTGGCTATCGTTGCATTCCTTACACACTCGCAAAAACTGGGTATAGGCCTCGATGGCCTTCAGATATTGGCCCAGATTGTCTCTCAGCACGCCCAAAGAGAAGTGCGCTCTGCCTTCTTCTCGCAGTTTGGAGGCACGGCGGCAAGCAAAGGTCAACATCTCCTGAGCTTTCAGGGGGAAGACCTAGGAATGAACACTGAGACTTTGCTGAACCATGAGCTGAATTCGGGACAATTACTTTTGATAAGAGCCACTCGTTGCTTGTGCGAAACAACTGCACGACCACCACGACCACCACCCCCACCACCACCACCAACAACAACAACAGCAACAACATACACTCCACTTCATTGAAGTTTGAGTTTCCAGGTCTTTGATCTTCCGCATCGAAGTACTCCGCTCTTCTGGCGAGAGAGGTTCCCCATCGGGCCGCCGCGCTGGCGTGTTCAAGTATCCCGGCAGCTCAATCCTCTGCGGTTGCAGCATTCCGGGGGGGCGATACGCCACACCCGCTCCAGTGGCCGCTGTGCTGGTGCTCGCTGCCACCTGCCAGTTGACTTCTCAGGTGGCGAAAGCTGATCATTAGACAAAGCCCTTACGTCACCATTGTTGATCACAATGAGATTTTGCTCCTTACATTCATGTTACTGTTATGTGAAATTCTGAACCTGGTGCAATCTTCTTCTCGTGATTGCTATCATTGTTGTTGTCATTGTTGTTGTCGCTGTTGTCATCCTTCTTGTTGTGGTTGTCCTTGTCGCTGTGGCTATCGCTTTTGCGCTTGTTTTTGCTGCTGCTGTTGTTGTTGCTGTTGCTGATGTTGGTGCCGTTGTTGGCCTTCCTATCCTTGTCGCTGTCGTTTTCACTACCCTCGTCGTCGATATGTTTGTTTTCCTTGTTCTTGCACCTACTATTTCTTGTTGCTGTTGTTGTTCTGACTTTCGGTACTGGTGATGCAACCAATTCTCGCTGCCATACCAATCCAGCCACCAATTTACGTGCGGTTGCATTGACTCGGCTTCACTGTAAGTGTTCCAGTTGATGGTCCAAATCCTGCCCCAGATCGGATTGCTAGTTTGCCCCATCATGCATAGGAGTGCCACTATCCAAGAGGTGGCGGCAGCAGCCGATTTGGTCCATCAAAGGTGGGAGCATGGGTACCACGATCCAACAATAAGTTCTAAATGATGATTAAATTCTAAATAAAACACGCACAATTTGTGCTTAAATGAATTTACATGTACACTTCAAAAAACATCCAACAATCCTACTGCATAACATACCTTTACAGGTAACCTCCCAGATGTATGAATATTTACATAACATGCTTTAAGTAATATAGCCCTACTACAATGGGTAGTACGAGTGCACTGGGCAAAGCCATTTATAGTTAAACTACACCTGACAACTGTACAGTATAATGTGAGCCTTGGCTTCCCATTAAAATGGTTCCCCCCAAGCAATCAACCTGCGATGTCATTATATAATCCGGGGTGAACATTACTCAATGATTTGGTTTGCTATAAGTACACAGATGCATATGCATGACAGGCATGCTTTAACCATACAGATCACTACACATGACATAAGTTAACTATAGAAACATATAGAGAGAGAGAGAGATGAGAATTCTATAACAATACAAATGATCAATTATAAATTAATGATTTCGTTCGCGTTTCAGCCATTGGTCTCGCCTTGTCGGTGATCTCCTGGGGCTTCAGGCGACTGCTCAAGGGCTGCCGTGGCGATGACGTGCCCACCGCGCGGCTGAGCCGTGGCCCACCGGTGCTGGCACTCAGGGGCCGACGCACCGACCAACCACTGTGGGATTGACCTTGGACCAAGGAGATGCAAAGAGAACACGGAAGAACACAACGAGACACTGGGGATACAACAAGGAACAGAGCAAGGAGGAACAATGGAATACAACGAGGAGAAACCAAGAGAAACAAGGAGAATACAACAAGGAGAATGCAGTGAATATGACAAATGGACACGACAAGGAAAATAGGAGAAGAACACGGAAGGCACAAGAAATTCAGTGATTACAGTGAATACAGTGATTACAATAAATACAGTGAATACAGTGAATACAGCAAGAAGATGCAAGGAGCATACACGTTGGAACGTAGGAGGGACATTAACTATGATTCCAACATCAACAAAGAAATGCACATCGAAACAAGAACACCAATCTACAACAACTTAATATCAACCATCGTCCATCACCAAGATGTTAAATCTGAACCTCAGACTCACGGGAATAGTTCAAGAAAGCCCTGTTTGAAAACCCAAGACAAAACATACTGAAAATGGACAAAACATACTGAAAATGCATGAAAATGCTCCAAATGCAAAGCTAGGTACGCATTTGCAAGGGATTTCTCATGTGTCCAGCTTCAAGGGCTCGTTGAAGTCCAACCCTAGCAGGTTTGTAAGAGCCTTCCATGCAAAGTTTGTCCGTTTCGCCAAGGGTCTTGGGTGACAGCGCCAAATCCAAGACGCTGCTCATGGTGCTCTGTGACGCCTGGGAGCGCTGGATCTCTGGAATCATGGCTTGCATGGCTTGCATAGCGCAGGAAGAGGCTGCGTTTTAGGTGTGTTGCGCTTTTTTCTAAAACTCCTTGGCTTCTTTTTGGCTGAACTTTCCACTTACTATTGGCTTGACTTTTGGCTTCTTAAACTGGCTTCTTTGACCGAAGCTGCTTTGCAAAAGTACGGTCCGGCATTGACAGCTGCTGCCCCTGTGGCTAGTTTTGCACGGACAAATGCCTGGAAGATGTAGCGACATGTTGCGACATGAGCCAAAGAGTCTTGCGGTCGGTGTGCAAGCCTTGCATGCCACGCTGCCACACCCTTTACAAAGAAGGCAAGAGCATGGTGCCGCAAGAACAGTTTCACCGTCTCAGTAGCCTCAACCAGTTTGTATCATGTAGCTGTTAAGTTGGGAGCCGTGTAGCGTACTAAGTCAAGAGAGTTCCGTTTCCATGCCCCTTTGAAAAAGAAGAATTATTGACAGGTGTACAAAGCCTGTGGCCACGTTCCCTTCTATCCTTGAAGAGTTCTTCGGCAAAAAAGCAAGCGCACTCCTGCAAAACGTCGTTGAAAGGAGTCATTGGGACCCCACTCATTCAGTCAAGTCAGTACATGCACCTGTGAAAAGACCTCTCTTGGATTTTTTTCCAGAAGTCCATTGCAGGATTGCTGATCCCCAACAGCTTTGACAGGAATCTCCGCAGGTAAGAACATTCTCAAAAATATATCCCTGAGACGTTACCATTAAGACATTCAAGCCCCTGAATGACATACATGTAGGATTTGCCTTCAAAATCCTTCAAACACTTGGGACTGTGCCCCCCAAATGTCGCCGGCAAGTCCTGCTGGACTGTGCTGGCATCACCGAGGGCAAAGATAGAACCCTTGGAGCCCCAAACGTTGAGCCATTCCTCAGCCCATCACACAGCCGACCGTGCATTGCATCAGGCTCTTGCAGAAGTATGTGGTGGTTTCCTACAATAGAGAACCCATAAAAATGCCTGGCTTTTGTCTTGCTGGAAATGGTTAATATTGGATCATTTGGGGGGTCCCCTATTTTGAGAAACACCCATACTATGTATTTGAAAACATCTCCCCAGGACATGACGTCCTGAATCTTGTTCGCTTACCAAGATGCATCACAAACGCATTCCCAAATTGCAACGAAATCAGAACCTGTTCCCCCTTCTGATCCAATCTTGACGGGTTGTCTTTTCCTCCTCTTGGCATTTTCTCAAGCCAAGTTTTTGCTCCTAGATTGATCAACAACTGGTGCAGCACCAGCGTCCACTCCCAAACTGTGGGCTCTTGCCCTTGGAAAATTTGTCTGGGAGTGGCTCTTATTTTTTGAATCTTTCCAAATGGTGGCCACCTGAATCCATCTGCGTCCAGCATCGTCTGTGCATAAGCCACGGGCCTTTGCCTGAAGTTCAGCCTCTCTGTGGCCTGCAGGGAGTTGGACATACGCAAGTGCTTAAGCTGAACATCTGGAAGCTTTCTTGACTTAAGCTATCCACTTGGGCAGTTGAATGGGAAAGGTTACTAAGTTCCGTACCAAGTAAATTTATTGTGACCCACACATGCAACACAACATCATACCACTATCCCTTTGCCAATACGCCTTTGAAAACCTCAAACAACTCAACTTCTCACCGAATCCTTGCGATTCCCTGTGCATAGCTGAGCGCGCCTTTGTTCAAGTTCTGCAGGTCGCTCTTGACTTGTTGGGTCAGCTTGCTGGGCCTCACTCCTGCTGCCTGGTGTGCCGCGGTCTAGCGCAGTGGTCATGAGATCTTTTTCCCATCGCATTGGATCAACATTGACTAAGTCATCTATTTAAGGTTATGGATGTTCAATTTTGTTTTTTTTTACTGCGCCCTCCCACCGGACTTGTAGCGACGCCCTTACCAGCCAAACCCATGTTAGATCTGGCGGCGCATGCACCTCAACCTGACCCCAGAGCAGGGGCCATCGGCCACCACTCCATAGATTCAAAGATGCTTCGCGAACAATATGTTTGGCCCACAGAGCTTGATGCGCGGTGGGATGTGGTGATGTATTGATTTAATGTGTTCAGATTTTGGTTGAGGGCATGACTTTTTGATCTCAAGGGAAAAGTCTTTGGCAACTCTCACCATCTCTCACCCACATCTCTCCCCTCGCTGGCCCAACTCCGCCATCTGCCAAGTGCCAAGGTGCCCAAATGACACAACCATGGGGGATCTCTTTGGTGTCGCCATTCTTGGTGGTCATCTTTACCTTGGTCAAACGGCGCTTTCTCAAGCCACAAGGGGACCCACAAAACTGGCTGCTTTACTGCTAATAGTGGGTCATATATGATGATTTGGGGCTCCCCTATTTCGAGAAACACCCATTTTTGGTTCCCCAAAAAAGGTCAAGCCAAAAGGATTTTCACAACGACATCATGTGACATCATGTGACATGTGACATCTTAATTGAGGTCCCCGTTTTGCTCCCCAGGTTCGCACACAAACTGTAGGCAGCTCGAACGCTTTGTCCTTGCACGTTAAGTTCTTACTTCCCATCATCAATATCAAGCTGTTCATGGACCTCCCGGACTCGTCCACATTTCTCATCACCCAAAGACATCTCCTATGTCAGTTGGGGCCCTCACAACATCCCAATCTCCAAAGGCAACGCATCCGAGGTGCTACGTCAGAGGTAACCTCAGTGACCCTCCAGCCATTCAGCACATTCACGCCCTTGGACTTGAAGACCTCTAAACCTGGGCACCAACTCCATGAAACCCGTCCTTCCCCACAAGGCTTCCCTAGGAGCCTATCTCGACTGAATAAACTAAGGATGGAAGAATGTGCCACTGAAGGGACCTTGCCTTTGTCACATCACATCTGGAAGATCAAAGGCACATGATTCGAATTGAGGAACCGAAGGACTATATAGTCCATCCACCATTTGGCGACACTATTGGATCTGACTTGGCGCTGTTGGTTCCATGCCCACCCTGGGTATATTGCCCCTGTCATCGCTAGCTTATCACCCCTGCTGGTCGTCCAAGAAACTCTTGTCTGAAATGTCGCGGCTGTAGGTCGACAACCTCAATGAGACGCTTGCAACTCCCGCGACTGATACTACGGTGCTCTGCCTGCAAGAATAAACCTCTATCCCCAAAAGTTCCCCTGGAACAAGGATGAAGATCTCTCGCCAAAGTGATGGAGT
>VSDK01012287.1:1116039-1128635 GCA_009767595.1 Symbiodinium kawagutii
GCCTGCATGGCAGTGTGGCATGGAAGCTGGAGCTGTTATTTCGTCATGGACAGGCAAAATAGAAAACTATGTCTTGCAACATGGCTACTGCAAGAGAAAATGACGCGCTCACCTGCTTGGCCATGACATGAAGCCATTGCCGCGGCAGTTGCGAGGGGCCAGAACGACAAACGATGAGGGACATGCTTCAAGGGGGATCAACTACCGAAAAACCAAGCAGGCTCCAGACAGGAAAGTTGGAAGTCCTACGCCGCAAATGCACACACCATCAACATTAAAATTCGATCCCGTTGGATTGTTGTGATGGGTTCCGCTTTGTTCACCCGGGTGCCGCAGCTCCAACCCACACCTACATACGGTATCTAGAGAGAAAATCCGCTGCAAAGACAAGCCACAGGTGATCCTCCATATTCACCAACGAGATGGTAACCTGCATAGCGCTACAGTCATCCAGCTTGAGGCTGCTACGCACAACGGTCCGGGAAGCCAAAAGAAAAAGGTCACACTTTTTTGGGATATCCATAGACGTCCTATCGAGAGAGAGAGAGAGATTGCCACAGATTGCTGGGAGATGGCATCAAAAACCGATTCAGCAGCGTTCGGAGGTGCATGATGCATTTATTAACGCAATAATCCGTGCATTCATGCATGCATCCATCAATCCAGCCATTCATTGTCTATCCGCCACACAACCTATCCTTGCACAGGCATATGCACGTATGCTTGTTCATATGCGTGCGATTGGGTGCGCATATGCGTACACGTCTGTACGCATCTGTACCTGAATATGTTGCTGAATGCAGGGAGGTACGAGACCTATGCGCATGTGTAGCAACTCCGCGGACACATCCCTGTGCATCCTGTGATCCAGTGATGGAAGCTTGTGACACAATGTCGTTTTGCTAACATTTGTGTTCCTCAAAATATCTCCCTAAATCATCCTATATGAATCACTGTTCAATAAACCAACCATTTGTGGGTTCCCAATGGCTTGAGACACCCCCCAATGGACCTTTGCTGAAGCAAAATGCAGCCCTCCAGCATCCAAAAAATAACCTCTCTGGCCTGGTCATGGAGTTTGGGGTACAGGCGCTTGCAGTCTTCTTCTACGAAATCGGCCAGGTCTGCGGCAATCTCCACCCCAGTCGGGCCACCTGAAGGTTTCACCAAGGTCGTGGAAAATTCGCACGAATCATATGAATGTGTAGATGCATGTAGGCCAAAACTACCGCCAACAACAAACAAATTGGGTCATGTTGAAGATGGAAACATATGGAAATTGTCCCACTTAGTGACAATTTTGACTCTAGAAGCATTGAATCTTTCAAGTTGGCAAACATCCAGATCAATTCCCACGATTCCGCTTAGTTGACCAGAACTTGCGCCTCCAATGATGATGAAATTCAGCAGTGCATTCTTGTCCTGACCCAGGCGGACCTCTTGCAATCTGCTCAAGGTTCAGGACAGCTGAGTCCATAGGATTGAAGTGCATGCACACATCCTGTGTATTCCATATTTTCTTAATCTTTTCTACCCATTCTATACATCTTTCTCTCTGTATATTCTCTATATTCTATGCTATCATTCCAATAATAACTCACACGAACTCATAACCGTTCATAATAACTCACACGAACTCATAATCATTCGTAACAATTCATAATAATTCATAATAATTCATAATAATTCATAATAATTCCCAATAACTCCTGATAACTCATATATAAAAAATTCCTAATATCGTACAAATAACATTAACTCTTCATATGTTTTTTCTCTCTGACGCTGGCAGTCCTCCTGAGAAACACCTGGCAGCGCCGCCTCTTCGAAGAGGTCTGAGATTCGGGAGCGCACATGGCGAGCATCGATGAGTTCCTGGGGCGGCCACTCTGCAGCTGCTGGGCTACGAAGATCTGCTACGAAAATATGCTACGAATATGGGACGAATCTGGGACGAATGGAATCCATCTGACGAAAATGGGGAGTTCTTTGCGATTGCTTTTGCGCGTTCAGGAAAATTCCTCTCGGGCATGCAAGCCCAAATGCGATGTAAAAGAACGACTGGCTGAAGTCCACTTCGAATTCACATGATGATCTTGCATACATTCTAAAATGCTAAGAAAGCAAACTCTTCCGAGGTCCTTGAAGTAGAAGGTGTGCTGCTTCACACCGGGGACATTGAAGTCGTTGGTCTCGGCTCCAATTGCATATACCAGGATATCATAGGGCATCTCAAAGACATACTTTTCATCGGCAGCCTCACGGCAGCAGTGACAAAGAACGAACCCGGAGACTCCACAAGTCTAACATCGTGGCACTAGAAAAATCTAGCCGGACATGCTTTTCAAGCACCTTTCTCTGGCTTTGAAGTTTTAAACATCAATCGCTGGAGGCAACCATACAGAATATCAAAGCATACACGGCACGGCTTTACCCTCTACTAAGCACACTCTGCTCCACCAATTCCAGGGCAACACATTGGAGCTGTAGTCTTTTCAGGAAAATGACAAAAATATCACAAAATGCAATTTAACACATCCATGTTCAACCATTGTCAAACTAGATGTATTGAGCGACCCATGGCTACCCCATGCGCAAACTGTGAATCGAATGCCCCTGCCCTCGCCCTCCGACTCCACCTCCGCATCCGGAAAGCGATGATACTGTTTGTTGGAGCTAATCTTCGAGGGCCGTGCGCGGCTGCAGCGAACCACCTTGGCCTCTACGTCGATGCCTGCGCCGGGGAGGCCGGATATTGATGATGACGCAAATGCGCAAACGGAACAACAAACTCCGCTGACACCACCAAGACCCACCACCGACAACAACAATATCAACAAGAACACCACCTAGTACTAGTACTGCTAGTACTGCTGGTACTACTTCTACTGTATACTACTATTATTATCATTACTACTTCTTCTTCGACAGCAGGGACGACGACTACTACTTCTTCCTGTTTTTCTGCAGTTCCGGCAGTCTTACGAACACCACTAACATCTATCAACCAGAAGAACAACAACAGCAACCACACAGCAGCCACACACAGCACACAGGATGACGACCATGACAATGACCACGAAGAAGACGACAGACAAATAAAAAAGGCAACAAAAACGGCAAAGACGACAAAGACAGTGACAATGGCGACGATTGTGACAACTACAACAACCGCGAGGGCGACCACGAAAACTACAACCACAACCGCAACCAACCGCGAAGACAAAATCACATGTTGTAAAATCTCATCTGCTTTGATTAAGCAATATCCATATCAAAGAGTATACTGAGTATACCTACAAGCCACTCCTGGTCACAGATCCAAGTTGACAGGACGGCGGCCTGCAAGTTGTTCAGGTCCAGTGAGATCAAGAAAAGGCCCACTTCAGCATCCATCATGTTCATTCCAGTTAGCAACCGCATCAGTTCACCGTAGCTCACCAATGCTTGTGGGTAGCAAGGCACCAGTTACTTAAAGCCAGGAGCCATCTGAAGCTCACCACAGCTCAAGGCTTCGGCACCTTCACACCTCGCTTCCAGGAAGTCTGCCTTGCCAACTGCCAGCTCTCGGATGGGCGTCACGATCGATCGTTCCTGCCAGGCATTGGATGGGGTCCAAGTTGGGGGAAGGGCGATAGGCCGATGAACGGCGATGAGATGCGATGACCAGGTCACAACATGCCAACAAAAATGCCAAAAGTGCCGGGGCTCGACCGACAGATTCGCCTTCCCCGTAGCTTGGAACGGTAACCGAGTTCGACCCGTTGAATCGGGAGGCTGCTGTTGCTCAATCAGAGGTGATAGGTGGTCTGGTTGAGGGCGGAGTTGGTGGCATATAGTGCACGCACGTGATTGTACCATATATTGCATATTATAGTTATTGCATCATATTGCATCTATGATCATCTATGTATTTGTGTGTGTGTGTGTGTGCGTCCCTCTCTTTCCAATATGTCTCTGCAAACAAAAGTCACATCGAAAGTGACCTTCCATCCTGCTGATTTCGTGCCGGAACATGACAATGACAGAGCAAGTAAAATGGCAGAAGTTTTCCAACTTCACATCCCCTGAACGCCTCGATTGAACCCATGGTGCAAGTTGGCAGTAAAGGCGTGTAGAGGAAGAAGTTTCTCTTGGAAATAATGGTGATGTCATACATCTGCGCCTGGCGCTGGGAAGTCATGCCCAACCCAATCGAAAGATATCAAAGTTCATCTGACCCTGCACTGTCAACCAATGGCATCATCGCAGCGCTTGAGAAATCGACGGCGTCCAAAGCAGCATGTCTTTGGTGGACCTGATGTTTGATACTTGCTGATACCTGCCGTGTTCCAATACTCTGACCACAAGGTCGAGTAGTCAGAGCCCCCTATGGCAGTCCTATGGAGCCTCCTATTGCGACCAATCTCAACCAACCAACGAACGAATGAACGAACGAACCAACCAACCAACCAACCAACCAACCAATCAACCCTGGATGAGTCGTCGCACCTGCTCCTCAGTGAGGCCTTGCAGGAAGGACGACGCGGCCCAACCAGATCCCAACACCAAGACCTTCGGCCGTGCAGATGGCTGCACGGCAGCTGCCTGATCCAACTCAGCTGATGAGCTCGGAAAGCAGAGCAGATAGGAAGAATTCAACCATCAACTTGATGAGTTGATGTTTGGTCATACTTCAAGTCTTTCAACTCATTGAGGATTCTTCAACTCATCAAACTTCAGGGTTTGGGATGCCGCATCACCTTGCCAAATGTGGTGAACAACTCAGTGAACAACGCCTTTAAATGATTGATGAAGCATCGATTTGACAAAAAGGAAAGTGGGGTTTGTGCATGGAGGCTGGCTCTTTTAAGACACCTTTGCGGATCCACCTATCTATCTTTCTTTCTTTTGCACGGAAGCCAAAGTGTCATCATATTAGCGCATGACAAGCGCATATACAGCATGTAAAGAGAAGCTTCTCAAAGCTCTTGTGGCACTTTCGAAGTCTGTGCGATGTGCGCCGTGTGTGAGAATATTGGCGGCTATCACTCAGAGACTCAGAGTTTGCAGCATGAAACATCCTGAACCATAATTAAGTCTCACTCAAGGTGGCAAATCTTGTCTGCCTGTTCATTGCTGCGGTCGCACACGGTGCTTTTGGAAAGTTTGGTGTTTGCAAAGTTTGATTTTATGGTTTGACATACACCAGGATTTGCCGAGCCCAGCATTACAAGCACGTTCCGGTGCTGCATCTTGCAAGGGACAACTCGGCAAGATGCCAAAAGAATGACTGGCATACCACTTACATCAGCATTGTGGCTCATAGACACCCTCAAACCACTACTGCAACTGCTTGCCACGCAAGTAAATCACCAAAGGCGAACAGTGAAGACAATTACTTGGTAGATATTCCCATTGTGCTGCTGTTCCGGCACATTCTTGTCACATTGTCGGGCAATTTTTTCACGTTTTTTCGTGGACCACATCCCGCCCAACCCCCAAATCCACCAGCCCTCTGCATGGCATTGCTGTGCACATCATGGGGGCGAAATACATGGAACTTTTCCTCACCTAATCTTACTCTGCCGCATCTTTTGCCATTTCTTGGATTCGCTTCACTGGGCGATCTACGTCAGCCGTGGAGCTCAACCTGCAGCCCTTCGCTAGGCCATTTGGCACGCCCTTTTGTGACTTTGACCATCTTTGACCTCTGATTTCTTCATCCCTCAAACCCTGCCCATGAACCACTGGTCATTAGGACAATTCCAGTTCTTGTGCTTGATCAAAGGCCATGGTGCACTCCCAACCCCCTGGACTCAGACAACTTCCTCGTCGCTCTTTCGTTCGCTTAGAGTTTTGCGCGGGGGTTGACTCGGTCGGTTGCTGACTCGGACATGCGCAGGTTGCAAGCTCCTACCAAGCTCCTCCGGTGGGTCACTGCAGCTCTCGAGGAGCCATCATGATATATAGATTGGGCTGGCAGCTAACCATCGCACATTGATCAACACGATTTACATCGATTTACCAAATAATGGCAAGATGCGCATCACTGGGTTTATCGGAATCCTATCAAGTGGGACTATGAACCTGCAGAAGGCCAATCAACCAGGCTTTTCAACGGATCAAATGTATCCAGCCTTGGCTGGTTGAGGAATCGCTTCCTCAGACTTCGACGTAGAAGAAAAAAGCCCAGCATCGCTGTCGCTCACCTTGGCTTCACACGAGAAGCTCTGCAGCAGTACTGCAAAAAACCCTGTGCTGTCACAGCCATTTCTCCCATCTCGCCCCCTTTCCACAACGAATTTCCATGTTCAACGAGCCACTGAAGGACGAATGTTGACTGCTCGTGTGCACACCTGCCGCTTGACACGCCTCCCTGCGGCGTGTACCGCTAGGCCCGCGCCCACTGTTGCAGTTGTGAAGCGCTGAGGCGTCTTTCGAGGATGCTGTGTTCGCGGGTGGTCCTGTGGCTGGAAATCTTTGGTTGGTCGGATTTTTATGGATTTCTGATATCTGAGCACCGAAAGAAACTTAATTAACTGTGTGCCTTACATGTCTAGAACCCTGGCGTTCTTGAAACCATTGCGTGCGAGAAACATCAAATTAGAGAATCGACATGGGATTGAAAGAACATGAAAGGAGCGTGGATGATGGTATCTGGCTCTCTTCTGCTCATCAGTGTCTTCTTCTCTAGAAAATGCCTTAACACCTGACACAAAAATATCATACCAGTCCTGCACCGCATGAGCGCAGGGGCTCGGTGTTCCCAAAGCAAGCATCATCATTCGAACGCTTTGCTGTCAGACCAAATGGCTGCCGGACGAAATGCATCAGTCAAGGCAGAAACTCACAGAGGCCTCGCTTTTCAAACTTCACTTTGATGGCATCTCCCAGGTACAAATGAATGCTTGTGCGTGTGTCAGCTTCCACTTGCCGCAGACTTTCCTTCCTGAGATTCCTTTTTCACTACATGGCACTACTGTCCATCTACTGAGCTTTGTTGCCCCGGACTGTGCAAGCTTAGAGGTCTCAACATTGCACTTGCAGGTGTCCCTAAGTGTCCCTGCCCCCTTGCTCTGTCCAGCCAACGACCCCTCCTCCTCCTGGAAGACTTGCAGAAGGTCTTGTGTAAAAGAAAGGCCTCGCACACGAGATCCCCGAGATTGTGGAAGATGTGGGTGGTGTCCACAGGTCCCTTTGATTTGATGTGCATGGTGAACCGCATCTCAAGGAATTCAGACTTGTGAGGCTCATCTTCAAAAAACATGTGTTGGTATGCGCAAATCGGCAATTCACCTTTCAACCGATGGCTCCTCAGATGGTTTCCTCTTGATTCTGGAGTTCACCTGGAGATGTCTGGTTGCTAAGCACACACAGCCCCTGGTCTCTGCCAAGAGCCCAGCACTCAGATGCTGTACGGGAGAGCTGTGGAACTTTGCCACCTGGCTCCTGATCAGCCACTGGAACAAACGTAACAACAAAAAACGACTCCCACAAGCGGACACTAAAATGCTTCAAGAGACTTCAAGAAACAAGAAAGGAGAGCGAGAGATAGAGAGAGAGAGAGAAGGACTTCGAGAGACCCCACACGTGTAGGGTGAAACGCTTATAAGTGTGCTCTCCGCCCTCTCTGCTCCAAAGCATTGTCACGTGACACCAGCGATGACTTCAGAACCACAGCGTCAGCTAAGTTGGCTGTGGCAATGTCCCATTGCACCTCTCGGGCCCATCTCGCAAGCAAGGCGCAAGCAATTCTGAGAGACTCCTGATGGGCAGGGCAGCAGAAAACGAATGTTGCATCCGAACAATGACATGATGGGCTCATGCAACCTTCACTGTACCCAAATGCCATTTATGAAGGTGATATGGAGTCCAGTCTGAGGCCATCCCCGCGCCTCCCAAATTGCCAGCGTGGGACATCCTTAGCGTCCCATTGCATGCCAAATGCAGCAAGATGATGCAAAATGTTGGGATCGTTGGGGATCAGTTGGGAATTCCCAAATGGTTTGACAGCTCCAGGAGGTTCTGCCTCCGGCTCCGATGTTGCCTAGCCTTTGAAATCCTTTGAATCCGTTTGGAATTTCAGACTCACCAAAGTTCCCAACAAGAAACCGGGTGACTGATTTACCGATACACACGCGATGCCATGTCATCGTTGAGCCATTGCCAACGGCCAATGTATCATGTGCTTCGTGTGCAGTCAATGCCTTCCTCCAACGGATGCACCAACATCTTCAGTCCAACGATGTCCATCGCCCAATGCCTCTGAGCACTCTGGGTGTCCAGGCGCTCGCGGGCGTCAAAGAACGCAGCGGATCCTCTGCAAGTGTCGGCTATGTCAGAGTGCCAACAAGAAAACTTTTGAGGCCAGAGGTGGGCGACGAGAGCTAGCATGGCAACTGAACAAAAAGAAACTTAGGATCCTGAGGAAATCGAGCCCACAAGAACCGAGCCTAATAATTACATTACTTGATTGTTTCTGCCTTCTGATGCTTAACGAATTTTTACTGTTGGACTTTTAGGAGCCTGCCAATACTAAGAGCAAGAACACCTTCACCCCTCGGGGAGCTTTGACCTCCCTGTCTCAGGGGTGCCCCTCCACCATCCCAGGAGTGACCCAGCTCTCACGCGCCTGCCAGCGACGCCTTGTGGGCCAGGCTCGGTTGAACCATCCCTGCTGTTTCTGGTAGAAACCGACGATATTTGTGCCAGCAATCTGATAGGAGTCTGGTAGAGTCATGCATGCTTGACTCTATGACACTCTATGATTCATACTTGACAGAATTGGTGACTTTTATGTAGGAATGTGTGTGCATGCGTGAACCAATGTATCTATCTACCCGTCACTTCCCCCAAAACGTTAGTGTCAAGACCCCCGATTTCACCAGTGGGTCCAACAAGTTAACCTGCAAGAACACCAGAGCCCAAGACCAAAGAATGTGGTATTTGGCAGTTTCAGGACCACATCTCAAGAGCATCTTATTCAAATAGCTACTTGCAACAGAAGGCTTGGCCCGAGAACTCCTGAGTTCCCAATTCAGCCTGGCATTCAGAGTCCAGCAGCCGCAAGGCTTCAAGAGACACCTGCACAGCTGGCAGACTTTTGAGTCTTCTCCTGACTCCCTTGGACTTCCTAACGGTCTTGGCACAAAAGACGTTCAAGGGATCACATTAGTCTTGGGTTCTGGGATCATTCACATTCGTCTTGCGATTTCAAAGGCCAGCTTTGCATCCACAGTGGTCCCACGTTTCGTGACTCCTTCAAGTTGCTTTACAGCAGTGACAGTGCCCACTTCAACAAATGGAGCGCTGTTACAGGGACTTCACTCGCACCTCCACGATGCGAGCTCCAAAGCGTGACTGCCTCGAGCCCCCAATGGTCCAAAGCTTCCGATCATGTCCATGTCTGCATTTTCAATGGGACAAGCTCAACTACTAAAAACTCAGGTCAGCCAAATGTAAGCCAAGTAAGCTCAGTTGAACGTGCAAATGAGTTTCATCCCCTCTTGCCTCGCATGCCTGCGCCTGATCCATCTATATAGTGAGCTACAAACATATCTCTCAATCCTGTTCGCTCGCAGCTTGTTTTCTCAACTGACAGCGGCCCATGGACGCATGCGATAGGAGTACCCAAACCTGCAACACGGGCGCTGCCTTCCACTGACTATCATCCAAAAACGGACCTGTCTCAACGTCGGGATTCACAACACCATGCCTCTCTGAACGCACCATCAATGGGAGACGGTCCTATCATGTCCTATCCATCGCACATGTTCAGACCACGGCTGTCTACCCCCTTAAGTTTCAGAAACCGACTCATCCTATTCATGGACTCTGTTGCCAAGCCTGTATCCACAACACATATTTTCTGTTGCTCCCATGTTCCGTCGACATCCTCTTCCCAACTTGCCATCGCCTTTCCACCTGCACTGCCCACCTTGCCAGCACCTGCTGCAGTTCCAAGGGCAAGTCGTGAAAGGCCTCGAAGACCTACACCCGGATCCGCTACACCATGGCAGGAGAGGTCGGTACTATACAGCAAGTGGGGCCCATGCACAGTTCTAAGACTTGGTCATTGGTAGTGGTCCCACATGGGGCAATGATGATCAATGATGCCGACCCGCTGTTTGACATAACTTTGACGGGATTGATCCAAGCGTGGTCTTGGAGAATACCAGTCCAAAAATTTGTACTGGTATTCCATTAATTTCATTCCATTAATAAAGAACTTTGTACAATCCTTCCATTAATTTCATTCCATTTCTATCCTCCATCTCTTTGACGCCACTTTTCTTGGCCCCTCGATACATTCCAACAGGCGAAGGGACTCCGGGCACGAACAACTCACCCCGCAAGCCTCACGTCGGGTGGTTGGATCACTCCTGACGACGAGGCCGTCTGGCGTTGCACACAGCATCCTCCCGTCACGCAAGAACTCAGCCAGTTGCTTAAACAAAGTGTCTGCAAAACCAGTTCGATGACTTGAGAGCAAACCCCGCATAAGAATTGCATGTTTCAATAAATATATATGTATATAGACATTGATACATGAATAATCATCATCAAATGTATGTAGCTTGAATATCATGATTTCAGACATGGGTGCTCCAGGTACTCCAAGAGTTCCAGGGTAGCCGTTGCCTCGAGCCGCATCCCTGGCGCCTGCTGAAGCTGAGCCGGTAGCGATGGAGGAAGGTGCAAGGACACCACAGGAGATCCGCTGCCACCGTCGCGGCACCTCGGTGGGACAGGTGGTGTCGCAGATTTTGAGGGACCCCCAAAAATGGTGAGTTTATAGTGGCTAATGATAGTTGATTTGGTTGATAGTGGCTAATCATGATGGTTAGTAATGGTTGATTACTGTATGGCTGATAATGGTTAATCTTGATGGTTAATAATGGTTTTTAGCGATCAAGAACGGTTGATAGTATGTAGGGGATAGCCAAAATCAATGTTCAAACAGCTACTAGGTGGTTTATTGCTAGGAATGTTTTGTATGAAGGATGATCTGGGATGTCTCCAAGTTTGAGAAAGCCTCGTATCGAATCAAGAAACTACAAATTAGAAACAACAAAATGAGAATAGAAAAAACGAAGTTCCAGTGGAATCCCAAAATGTTGAAGTTCAATAAGTGACTCCGCTGTCGAAAACCATGTTTGAGGCGTTAGTTTCATTCAACATAGATGTTCCAATCAAAAGTACGGTCATGCTAGTGTACTGAAAATCCCCAAGCAAAAACTGCATCGAAGCTCATGTCATTGTGCTACCTTTGCTCTATCCTGCTTTGACGGTGAGAGCAAGAAAGGGCAGGATTTCTTTTGGGTTGCGAGCCGTCTCTCTGCTTTCTGATATCTCGGGAGTTTCTTTTTTCAACATATGTGGCATGAGCGACAGCACCAGGCCTTTTGCAACAGGTCTGTAGCAATGGGAACCGTTAAACCATGGGAACCATTAAACCAACCAACCGCAAGGATGATTGGCTGCCACATGCTGCCACCTCTTGAGCAGTGGGGCCCGCGCTGGAATACTTGCCATCGCTGACCACGGGATGCCCAACATGCGCCAAATGGACACGGATTTGATGCCTGGCGACGCAGCCACCACCAACTGATCACTGCCGCTGGAGCACACACCGTTTTGTCGCAACTTCACTCGAGATGCAGTTGGACCGGAGGTCTAAATGACACACTGATGTGACGCATATGTTGACAACTCGGCCACCTGTGTGAAACAAAATGCGGCCACATGTTCCGTCTCTGCCTTCGCCCTGTGTCGATAGCCACGGCCATCAAACAATGGATGCAGCCATCAGTTGCCGTGAGGTTTGGCTCCAGGGCTTTCACCCTGAAAGCACTGCTTCACACAGGTTGGGTCGGTGGGTCAAATGCTGAGTTGGCTTTGTTGGTTGGTTGGCTCAGGCTGGTTGGTGGAGAGGTGGCAAGCACTTAATACATCTGAATATCACTTAGTTGGATACACTGGTTGGGCTTGATCAACAACCACAAAGAATCGATATAAATACGTAGTGCAGGACTGGAATTGTAATACCCGCCTATTTTTGGGCTCTTATAGATGGATTGGCAGCCTACCTAGCACCTAATTGGGATTATTGGAGAATTGTGGGTTACTATATCGATTGACGCGATCATGTCAAAAGGTTATATGGACCCTTCCAAGACTTCCAAAGTAGTGAAACGAGGGTTTGGCACTGCTCCCACTACGTTCTAGACATTCAAAAATAAAACATCGCCGCATCCCAACCTAAGTACCTCCCGGGTACGCATCTTTGTATTGACGAAAGAGAAGGCTCAGTTGGTAAGACTCAGCATTTAGCAATGTTCAAGGCAAGCTCTGGTTCTAAATTGTGAGGACCATTGCAGGCGAAAAATGCGTACTGTGCTGCACGCATGTCTCCACGTGTATGTGCACAGGTACATGTATCTGTATATTGCCAACAAATACCTACGTGCATGTTTGCGTGCACGCATGCGTGTATGAAGACATACACAACATCATGCGAGCATATGGTCTTATATGCTTCTAAAGCTATGGCTACTTGCACGTATGCATATTCAGATTTGAAATCAGCAGATCAGAGCTGTTCACACTCCGTG
>VSDK01012287.1:1128645-1190269 GCA_009767595.1 Symbiodinium kawagutii
AGGAATGCCACATGAAAATAAGATTTGTAGAGCCCGTGAGATCCGGCAATCAGGATCAGAATCAGATATTCCCGGTATTCCCCAAGAATGTGCAAATACGATTGCAAATACCCAGAAGATCTCGAGCAAGCAATGATGATACAGCCAAAAGAGTGGTGCTTGTTGGGCTTCTGTTTGAGTTCAAGTTTTTTGTGTGCTCTTTCACCTCCGGCGCGCCTAGTCCTGGCCGGCTTCCCATATGGCCGCACTGAACCTGTGGGCTGAGGTGTGAGTGGGTGATCAGGCCAGGCTTCAAAAAGTTTGGCAGAGCTTGTTCATCTCACTTATGGCATCCACTGCAAATCATAGATGTGCAGTGCAGCAGCATATCTATGTAATGCGCAAATGATATACATCAAATTACGACATGCAACTATCTACATGTCGTTCCTTTTACCTGTGGATCAATCTATCTATGCACCTCCATCCAATGGTTTCTTGATCGGTTTGTCCGCACTGCATTTGTGTCTGTGGGTGAACTCACCCAACTAGTCCTTTTTCTCACAACAAATGGTTGCGGGTCTTGATATCTCTTGTTGTCTGATCGGCTCGGATCGGCAAGTTGCTCATGGCTGTCTAGTTGCAAATTTCCCATCTTGCTTGTTTTTGGGGGGGCATTGGGTGAACGAGGCGCTTATTGATGCCATGTTAAAAGTACTGCTATGTAGTGCTGGTAATGGATTGCAAGGATCCTCCTGGTCATCTGCCATGAGGAAAACATGAATTACATCGATGATATCATACTGATATACTGACAACTTCGGGGGGGTCCTCTGGTGGACAGCTGCCTAGCCACTGGGGAGGTCTTCACCAAAGCGTCCCCAATACAAACGCTCGCTGATTCGTCGTTGAAGTCGAACCATGCGACCATGGCACAATACGACCTTGGACAAGGGTCCAACCAGCTGAAGACCCTGCAGTCCTGTGCATGACATGGCTCAACAAATACCTCAGCCCAGCACCTGTCCTTAAATGTTTCAAAATGCTACGAAAAAAATCGTTTTAAAAAAATATTCGAAACCATTCAAGGAATCAGCTCGTTGCGGTTCTTGTGAAGGAGGCTGGTCTTGCAACCCATGGCATCCTGTGGCGCTCTGCAGACAAGAAGCGTACTCGCGCGCAACCTGCCCTGCAGCCACTTGAAGCTGCAAATCCTCAGTCTCGCTGCGATACAATAAGAAGCTTGGAGAACAAGAGAAAGCAGGCGGCTCGGCAGCTGGCAGAGCGGGCTATGCTTGAACCATCATCGGAACCCAATGGACCCAGATTCCTAACATTTCCGAACTTCCACGTTCTCACACTGGCAGTTCCTTGTTCCCAAGCGCTACACATAGTATGCTTCGTGGTTCTTTGCCACCAGGATCAAGCCCGAAGTTGGCACATCCTGGGTACAATGCACTGTTGACCGCTTACCCCCCACGACGCAAGGGATTGAAATATGATATATTGTAAAGTGTACATCCGTACCCTGGGTCCAGCTGTCTTGATTTCATTCATGTTGCCCCGCAACTGCCTCTCAAGGGTGGGCAGTTTGCCTGACATGGCATACGCATGTGCGGCCTTCCTTCATGAAAAGGCTGCCTCCGATTTGTGCACTGCGTGGTGGGGATTTCGTAGGCCCCAACTACTTGACATTGGTAGCGGAGCCATTCTGGCTTTGCTGCTTGCTCTCCTGGTGCTCCGGATCCTCGCCTACGGCATCGGGCTCTGCATTGCTGACCGACGTCTTCGACATCGGGCTCTGCATTGCTCCTCATCGCCTACGGCATCGGGCACTAGCAATTCCTGCTCTTTGTCTACGGCATCGGGCTCTGGCACTTGCAGATCTTCTTTGCGGAGATCGGGCTCTTGCAAGTCCTGGACACCGTCTACGACATCGGGCTTGAGCAAGCTGAAATTCAAGAAGGTGATCCTCCTGCTGTTTGCCTACTACACTTGCTCGTTTGTGGACACCATGAAGTCCACTGCCGCAAGCAGCTCAGGCTTGGACACGTCAAGCCTGAAGGATTCCTTCATACCCTTGTTCGATGGCACTCCCCGAGGCTATCGTGAGTGGAGGAAGCGTATCGGCCTCTACATTGTGAAGATGCGGCTCCTGAAGAGAGAACCTGAAGGACTGTTGAACCTGATCAGCAGTCAAACCGGAACCGCATGGAAGCTTCTCGAAACCTTCCCAGTGGAGGACATCGAGAAGAAGGATGCGTTTGAGCGCATCATGAAAATCATGGACAAAGCTTTCGAGTATGACTCCCGCGTCCAGCTCCCAGGCGACTTCGACAGGTACTTCAATGTGCTGCAGAGGCGGCCTGGACAGTCTCTGCTTGAGTTCACCACGGAACATGATGAATTCTACAATCGTCTAGGCGATCACCAAGTCACGCTACCCAAAGAAGTGCAGGGGTGGCATTTGCTTCGCAGAGCTGGACTGACACGTGAGCAGCGGCAGTTGGTGCTCACACAGGCACCTTCCTTGGAGCGTCAGAAGGTGCAAGAAGTCATGTTCCTGCTCTTCGGGCAGGACTACAAAGCTGTGGCTGGCGCCAATCATGATCATCGGTCCGGAAAGGGCCGAGGCTATGTCGTCATGCAACCCGACGACGAGGAGGAGTACCCTTCGGCATTTCCTGAAGAAGATGAGTGGGGCTACCAGGCGACCGAAGAAGAGTGGGCTGCCTGGGCCGATTGGGAAGATGAATCCGGTGGCTCCCCATCTCATGCCTCTTGGACTGAAAATGGTTTCTATGAGGCGGACTTTGACCAGGACGCCGCCTACTACCAGGTGGAGACCGACCCGGAAGCCCTCTCGCACAATGCTGAAGAGTACGACACTGCATTCGCTGCATACCTCGACGCTCGCAAACGCTTCAATGACATCAAGCTGGCTCGAGGGTATTTGCCCATTGTGGCGTTGACAGAAGCCGGAGCCAACTTGAGTCCTGGCCTGGGTACCTCGCCTTCAAGTTCACCTACCAGTCCTGGCCGTGGCTAGGGGAAAGGAAAAACCCCCACCTCAGCGAAGGGAAAAAGAAAAGGAAAAGGGAAGACCACAGTCCGATATCCTCCGGGCGGTAAGGCCCGTGGAAAATGGCTGAACGCTCCTGATCCACGCGGACGAGCCCAAGCTGCGCTTTCTAGCACTCCAGTTTGTCTTCGCTGTGGTCAACCAGGACACACAACGGCCAACTGCTCGGTGAACCGTGATGGCTCGCCCAGCAAGAAGCATGCTGCTCCAACTGAAGGTGTGGCCTTACCTCCTCCACCTCAAGAACATGGATTGGTGCTCTTCACGGACAACCAAGGTCGGGAACGACCTGATTGCACTATGATTGACCCTGGAGCCAGCGCTTTTCTCTCAGGCTATGGCCCGTTTCGTCGCTACTTTGAGCAGATCGAGGCCATCGGTTTCCCCGTGAAGGATCTCAACTTCGTGCGGTGTCAACGCACCTTTCACTTTGGTGGTGATGCCAGCTCGGAATGTCGCTGGACAGTGATGTTGCCCGTTCTCATTGGCGACAAGTTCGGCTATGTCCAGATGTACCTCCTCCGAGGTGAGACACCGATGCTGATGGGCCGTCCCATCATTGAAGAGCTGGGCATGATCTTCGATTGCAAGAACAAACGCATCAAGTTCGAGGACACGCCCTGGCAGGATGCAGTGATCGGTGCTCATGGCGAGTATCTTTTGCCTTTGTTGGACGGCTTGCTGGAGGATGTCTACTTCGGCCAGGAGCTTCGGCCCCAGTTTGAACTTGTGGTGCCGGCCGATGGAGGAACCTCAGGTGGTTTGGTGGACTTCGAGCAATTCAACGCGGAGGAGAAGTTCCTGGAACCTTTGGCGACTTCTCCCGTCGAAGTCTTTGCTCATGGAGAACGTGCCCTTTCACGACATCACCTGAACACGTGTCAGGTGCACCTTGACACCACTGAGAACGACCTGCAGGCCTATGTGGCCAGCGAGCTTCATCATCCTGATCCTCCCCGAACGCTGTGGGAAGTCTATTGTGGTGGCGCCCGAGTGTCAACGGTGGCTGAGTCACTGGGCTTGGAGGTGACCGTCTTCGGGCCTGGAGACCGGATGGGACTTCGATCTCAAGAGTCATCAAGAGGAGGATGGACTACGAGCAGCCAGAGGAGATCTACCTCTCGCCAACTTGCGGACCGTGGTCACAGATGCAGAATTTGGCTGCTCGAACTGAGGAACAGAAGCACCAGCTCTATCTGCGCCGCGAACGACACCATCGAGTACATTTGTCCTTCGTGAATTGAGTCTACATGAAGCAGTTGAATGAAGGACGGCATGCTCACATTGAGCAGCCTGAGCACGCCAAGAGTTGGCAGACCACGGCCCTTCAAAGTCTTCCTGGATTTTGGATTCCGTTTGATCAGTGCATGTTTGATTCTCAATGCGCTGATCCCGAACAGGAATGGCTACCCACGAAGAAGAGCACGGCACTCCTCTCGACCAAGATCACCATGGCCGCTACGATGAGTCGCCGATGTGACGGATCTCATCGTCACTGCCATCTCGAAGGTTCTGCTCCCGGACTTGGCCGCAGGACCACCTATATGGAGAACTATCAGCCGGGCTTGGCTGCTGCTTTGGCTGCTGCTCTTGCTGCACCAGACCCTCCTCAACACTGGGAACATGCCCTTGCTGTGCCTGAGCAGAAGGTCGTCACCGGCAAGCTCGTGCAACTTCACACGGAGGTGAAGGCGGAGGCGATTCGCACGGTGCAGCGACTTCATCGAAACCTTGGACACCCCAGTGCCGAGTCGCTTGTGGAACTCTTGCAGGCGAAGGGAGCTTCTGAGGAAGTGGTCACAGCTGCTCGACAGTACCAGTGTGCAGCATGCCTTCGATACAAACGTCCAAATCAACCTGCCCCGGCCACGATCAAGAACAAGGCCGAAACCTTTGGAGAACGAGTCCAAGCAGATGTGCTCTGGCTCAAGAGTGGTTCTTCCAAACTAGCCATTCTGAGCATGGTTGATCAGGCCACCAAGTACCTGGTTGCGCGACAGATCCCTTCTGAGAAAGGAGAGGACTTCATCCTTGGCATCGAGAAGGCATGGGTACGCCACTTTGGAATCCCTCAGCGCTTGGTCACTGATGAAGGACGTGGATGGTTGGGCGCCGATTTTGATCGATGCACTTCGGAGCACTCCATCCTCCACGAGGTGGCCCCAGGTGAGGCGCATACCCGCCTGTCTCTCGTTGAAAGACGCAACAGCATCCTTCGCAAGGCTCTCGAGGTCTACATGGATGACCTCAAGCTCGAAGGTCATGCAGGAGTTCGCCAAGCCCTCTCATATGTGGTCCCACAGCTGAACAGCACTCCAACGGTTGCAGGCTTCAGCCCTTCCCAATGGGTACTTGGATCTCAGGTTCAACTCCTGGAGAGCTTTTGGGCGAAGACCTCAACCCGTGCCAGCTCAACAACCAAGGTGGCTTTGAACAAGTTCTACAACGACGAGCTTCCGCCAAGAGAGCACTTGCCGACGCTGAGATGGATGACAAGCTGCGTCGTGCCTTGCTCAGAAAATATCAAGGGACCAACATTCCACTGATGACCGGGCAACGGTGCTACTTTTGGAGGGATCAGCGTGAAGACAAGCTGACCAAGATTCGCTGGCATGGACCCGCTCGTGTGGTGATGATCGAGTACTCTGACTCTTGGCCCAGCACCTACTGGATTGTCTTCAAGACGCAGCTGATCCGATGTTTGCCACACCATGTCCGGGCAGACTTTCATTCCATGGAGACCCAGATCTCGGACATGCATGCTGCCAAGCAGGAGCTGGAGGGCTTGAAAAGCAGAGGAGTCACTCGGTACTTGGACTTGAACCGGGTGAACAAACGTCACTTGGACGATGTCAGCGATGATGACATGTCTGCCACCTCTGCTGCAGAAGAGGATGATGATGGTGGTGAACGACCTGCCATCCGCCGTCGGTTGGATTTGCCGACGCCGGTGGCCTCACCACTTCCTCCGGAACTGGATGACTACTCTCCTGCAACACCAGTTCCAACACCGCCAGGCATGGAATTCGGTCCTGGTGATCCTCTTCCTGCGGAACCCTCTGGCGATGGTGCACCGGTGGTTCCAGACATCACCATTCCATCCGATGACGAACCTGGAGGCGAACCACCCGCAGCTCCGACAGTGCCGGCAACACCTGCTCCATTGCCTGCTGAAGTACCTCCCTTGGATCCGGCAACCGCATCCCTCTATGAGCCTGTGGCCGAAGAGAATTTCCGCCAAAGACGAATGCGGTATGACCAACAGGAGACCTTGAGCCTTCCCTTTGCACCAACACGTCGTCGATTTCAACAGCCACGGGAAATACCCTATGAAGAACCTCCTCGACCTACACCACCGTCTCAGGCAACCGAGACCCCGACCGAGCAGGTCAGTCAGGCCTTTGTGATTGATGACTTGGACAAGTTGGCTTTGCCCGATGGCTGGACTATGGATGAGGCCGGTTATGTCCAATTGGCCACTGCGACTCCCGTGGACTTCTGGGAGATCAAGAATGGATGCCTCATCCGCCACCATGTCCGACCACGTCGAGGAGTACATGACCTCTCCAAGTCTCTGGACTGTCCCATCGCCTTGGACAAGTTGGATGGCATCCGGGTTACCATGAAGCGACTTCCAAATGGAGCCACTGAAGTTCGAACCGACAATCGCTTCAATGAAGTGTCTCTTGCCCAGCAGATGTGGACTGGCATCACTGTGTACCAGATCAGTGGTGCTGCTCGCAAGGAGATGGCCATGTACACCACTCTGAATGCTCGGAAAGTGGCCCGTCAACACAAGCACCATGTGCAGAAGAAAGCTGCAAAGGAGCTCAAGGAGAAATCCCTCACACTGCATGAAAAGGAACAGTTCATGCAGGCCAAGGTCAAGGAGCTGAAGTCCTTTTTCGAACATGGTGTCTGGGAGTTTTCGACTGAGCGTGAAGCTGATCCCACGAGGACTCTCTCAGCCCGAATGCTCTTGAAGTGGTCCAAGAATGAGGACGGAACTCCGAGAGCGAAAGCCCGTCTGATAGTCAGAGGCTATGCCGACAAGGACGCTCTGGAGGGCAAGGTGGACACGTCAGCACCGACAACGACAAGACTGAGCAGATCCATTTTCTTCTCAGTCTCGGCATTGTTGCGGTGGTGTGGATGGACAGCAGACGTGAGCACCGCCTTTCTACAAGGACTACCCCAAGAGCGAGCCCTGTGGATCAAGTTGCCTTCTGACGCCTTGGCCATCCTTGGAGCTGATGCGTCTACTCGCATGTTTCTCAGGAAGCCGGTGTATGGCCAGTTGGACGCCCCTCGCAGATGGTTCTTGGAAGCTACTCGAAGACTGCTGTCCCTGGGCTTTCGACAACATGTTCTGGACCCTTGCTGCTTTCTGCTCTTTGAGGACGACCATCCTGATGGACAGGCTACACCTTCGAGCTCTGATCGAGTCCTTGGCGAACATCGACTCTGTGCTATGGTGCGCATGCACGTCGATGACCTTCTTGGCGGAGGCCACGTGGAATCGCCCACGTACCAGCGCATCGAGAAAGCTCTCAAGGAAACCTTCAATTTCCGGGAATGGCAAACCTCTTCGAAGCTGGAATACTGTGGTGCTACCCTTCAGAAGTCTGATGAAGGATGGCAAGTGCATCACGCAGAGTATCTGCGGAAGATCAAGCCCATTCCGGTACAGAAGGGTCGCGGTCCAGATGACTACATGACTGCAGCTGAGCTCACCCAGTTTCGAGGGCTCCTTGGATCCCTGCAGTGGCCCGCCGTCCAGAGTCAACCACATCTTCAATGTTCGACTTCACTGCTTGCTGGACAGATGTCTGCTGGCTTGGTGAAAAGCATCCTGGACGCCAACAAGCTTCTGAAGTTTGCCAAGGAGAATTCCGATGTTTGCTTGCGCTACGAACCTCTGGGTCCGGTTTCTTCGATGCGATTGGTGTGTATGTTCGATGCGGCTTTTGGTATTCGCAAGGACTATGGCTCGCAGGGTGGCTACATCACGTTCCTGACCCACGAAGGAACGTTCCTCGGTGAAGAACACTCCTACCATGTGCTGGATTGGAAATCAAGCAAGGTGCCCCGAGTCGCTCGCTCATCCCTTGGTGCCGAAGCCCAGTCTGGTGCTCAAGCCTTGGACAATGTGGATTACACCTGCCGACATTGGGAACACCTTTTGCACCCCGACCTTTCCTTGGACGAGTTGATCCACCAGCCAAGCTCCTTGGAACCCACAATGGTCACGGACGCCAAGTGTCTCTATGACGTCTACCACCGGGAGTCCATCGGTGCTGGCGGACTCACTGACAAACGCACAGCTCTGGAAGTGCGTGTGCTTCGTGAAGGACTTGAAGCCCTTGGTGGTCGACTGAAGTGGACGAGCAGTGAACGACAGTATGCCGATTCCTTGACCAAAGACACCACCAGGCAATTGCTGGCAGATCGTCTACGCTACCACAAGCTCAAGCTGACCTGGGATCCTTCGTATCAGGCAGCGAAGAAGAAGAGCCAAGAAGACCGTCAACGGAGCCGTGAAGAATTCACAGCCAAAAAGACCAACCAGAACTTTGCTGGTGTCGCTACGATCGCTGGTGGTTGATGCTATATCAACTCCCTCAAGGACGCTCTGGCACTCAAGGCGACCAAGATCTCGGCCCCAGTGGGTTACCATTGCGTTTTGGCAATGTTGCTGCTGCAACCGGCTCTCGCCTCTGCCGTGTTGGCCGAGGACCAATGCAGTACAGGGGATCAATGCATCACTGAGAATGTCGATGAGCTGATGCCGAACTCTCAGCCCTATGATTTCCTCGTCGCCTTGACGCTCTGCTTCCTGGTTGTGGCAATCTGTGCGTTTGCTGGCGGCTACTGGTGTGGCCGAATGAACCCCGTTGCCGATGAGGCTGCGACGGATCGTTCTCTTCAAGGAGAAGTCCAAGACCTTCGCTCCCAGTTGAGCGACTTATCCAAATCCTACCTGGAGCGTCAGAAGACTTTGGAGGTGATTGATGCTCAGAGACGCCCCATCATGCGTCACTGGAATCAACTTCGGCAACTTCGAGAAATCTGTGAGAGGACCATTCGCAGAGCTCACCGGGAACTCAACGAGCATCACGCCACCTGTCACATGAACCATTCACATTGGATGGCTCCAAGAGGATCGGTGTGGCACCTCGACGAGAACTGCTACCAATAGGCTCGCACCGTGGCACCTCGAGACATCAGTCCATGCATTCATTGTGCAGCTCTTTCGCACACGCCTGATCTATTTGAGCCCGGTCGGCGCGTGACTTTGAACCAGGACCTGAATCAGTGCCTGGCAGCTTTTGCTGAGGTCCCGTTGGATATTGACTGAAGATGCAGTCAAACCTCAGCCCTTTCAAGATCAGCTGACTGCTTTGTCAATACGGCCCTGTGTAAAGTGTACATCCGTACCCTGGGTCCAGCTGTCTTGATTTCATTCATGTTGCCCCGCAACTGCCTCTCAAGGGTGGGCAGTTTGCCTGACATGGCATACGCATGTGCGGCCTTCCTTCGTGAAAAGGCTGCCTCCGATTTGTGCACTGCGTGGTGGGGATTTCGTAGGCCCCAACTACTTGACATATATATATATATATATATTAATTGTATATGACCTAAACGTGTTTCTATACATCTAAACCTATATTTACTCATCTATACTCATCTCTTCTCTATAGATTCTATAGTATAGCCTCTATAGAAATTCCTCTCCAGCTAAGGTCATAAAGCTGCGACACCTGAGACTCCGGCCAAGCGATGAAGAAAGCCTCGTTGGTGCTCCACCTTTGGCAGGACCGCTGGGCTGAAGTCTTTTGCGATGACTTTCGAAGTCTTGGGAAGTGAAACTGCCCTAGCAGCGGCACTTGCAACGACAACAAGATGAGAAAAGGAAAGTGATGAAACATAAAATATCATAAAATGATTGAGAGCAACGCAAGTAACGTAACTAGATGTGTCAAGAACCACGGGCGGGAACCAGGATCTATCCAGTTCCAAGTCCAATCATCGATCCTTGTGCGGGTTGCCTCTCGAAAAATTGGGCAGGCCAGCCGCGCGTTCAAGTACTCCGAGAGCCTTGGACAATTTGAGAATTTCGTTTGGGTTCCTGTCCCTGTGAGCGAATGAGTTGTGCCCATGTAGGTTTGCCATATTGTATATCTGTCCATCGCCAAGCTACCCGCCTTCTACTTGCGGGAATTTTAGTAGACTTACAATAACAGCATATCAACCCATTTATCTCACCAATTTAGGGCAAGCCTCCAAAGAACCAAGCCAAATCATCAATCACCAATGGCAGATACATTTCTGTCCCTAAGCCAAAAACCCTGTGGATAATGCCACTTCGATATTTGCTGATGTCAATCAATGGCAAAGCAAGGTGTCCAGGGTCGCAGCCGCCTTCACTGCCCAGTCCTGCCTGAAACGTGGAGGGCCCTGGGCAGTCTCGGGCTCGTCTTGTCCATCATCCACCTGCATACCAGGACATGACCCACGGAGTTGGAACAAACCCACGGTGCCCTTCCGCAAGCAATAGCACCTTTCCAGAGAGGACTTTGGAGTTGCAATGAGTAGCACCCTCTCTATCACAAGGCTGCTTGCAAAGCACAGAAGGCCGACGCTAGGTGCAGAGCTGTCTTAGGGCGTGAAAGTGAACCTGTTAAGACCCAAACTGCAGCTGGATATGCAGCTTGCGACGGTGGGCATTTCTTTCCACATATTGCCACAGATGCGCAGACAAACGCAATGAAAAGAAAACACTAATAAATTTGTGTCCATATGCAAGTGAAATCACACCCACAGAGAAATAGAGGCGTATACGATCAGGTATAGTAGAAGCCAAGGTGTGCATGTCTCATGTATGTCTGTAAGCATATATGTGTCTGTGTGGGTGGAGCTCTGCGAGTTGTAGATGCCGAGAACCATCAAAAGCAATAGCATAACAGTATAACAATGATAACATAAACAACAGGCATCACATGAATTTCGGAACAACTATATATTGTACAAAATAAGGGTATCAACTTTAGAACATTAAGATACATGAATTATGAATATAGAGATGATGAAATACTGTTCTTGTGGCAGTCACCGATAAAGCATACAATGAAATGACATAAAGATAATTTGTCAACAGTAGAGCGTTCCATAGCTTGAGAAAAATTCACACGAACATCTTTAAGAAAAATACCCGCAGCAAGAATAGCGACAGCCTGATCAACAAAGGTTCCTGCATTTATCAGTGACACATAACCTCCCACACCCATGGTTGTCCCATCTTTTTCACTGGCATCACCCTAAGGCCGCTAAGGCCTCCGGGACTACTATCACTAGGTGCTGTACATCTATGAGCTTCGCACACTGTGAGCGATGCCGTTCCAGCCTTCGAAATCTTCACCCCGTGCCTTTCTGTTTCTTGCATGGCTATGAGTCAATATTAACCAACCAATATTGGGGGATATTGACCAACAATAGTATGGAAAACAACGGCTAATGATAAGGGAACCAAGGGTACAGGGTTTGACCCACTGCCACATTGATCCTTTACTAAACTTTCTATTTTTTTCTCCAACAATCTTATGCGTGTTTTTGTGTTCACCTCAAGTATGTGCGTCCATTTGTCCTTCCTTCAAAATTGGGTCAACCATTTCTTCACTCATCCTTCCAATAATCGAAGTGTTTTTGTGTGTTCTTTCCTTTTTCTCACTTTCAGTTTTTGGTCACGATCGGTGTTTCATGTTTCGCTGCACATCAGCAATGGCATTGCGACCTCAAAGAGCATGCAGTGCCACCAATCTTGCACACAACGTGTGAATGTATGCTGCTCTGGCTGGCCATCTATTCCAAAAGGCTGGGCCAAACCGCAATTCACAAACTGAGCTTTCAAAGACGAGGTTTCGCTGCCAGGGCCAGAACCCAACGGACGTTATGACATTCCAGTGCCCTTCAAAAATATCAAACCAAAAGAGGTCAAAATGCTCCAATCAGTGAAGACATGCAGATTCAGATCAATTGGTTTCTCTCTCCAGCTATTGGGAAAACATCGATCAGTTGGTTTCACTCTCAGATTGTTTCGTTTCGACCCATTTGGCATCATCAACCCTCATCAACCATCACCAACCATCATCAACCATCACTAATCATCATTGATCATCATCAACCATCGCTAATCTGCTTGCTAGCAATCAAAAACCACCATCCTGGCCATGGCATCTACAGCGCTCAAGGTGCTGCGGAAATGGCTCTCAGCACAGCGCTCGTCCCACGGTTGCGCTGCGCCACCTGGAATGCTCCAGCTTCGCTAGCACCGCCACTCCCCACCTGCCTATCCACCGGAAATCCCAAGGGAAATTCCATAGGAAATCCCCAAGGGAATCCCATGGGAAATCCCAAGGCGAAGTAAGATTAGGATCAGACGATTTGGATAGGTGAATCATCCAACCGATCAAAGAGATTCCACAGATCCTCTGAGCAAAACACTGATGCCATCCTTTCACGTTTTGATGTGGGATTTTTTTTCTTCTCACCGTTGCCCACTTTCAAGGCCACAAAGCAGTCTACCAGTCTTGTGGCCCTTATGATGCCCTTTTGCTGAGTCATGGGTGGCCGAGTGCTGCTCTCCAGCCAGCCTTACACACAAATGTTTGACATATTTGACATTTAGTTCAGCATTGTCGCTCGTCTTTTGGTCTCTGACTTTTGAATCATTGCGTTCAGCATCATGCCGTGACTAGGATTGTCGACAAAACAGGGGTACACCCACAAGAAAATAAACACTCTGGAGACGAGCCACTGTGCTCGAAGAGCATTAATGGCAACATCATAATGCATTGCGATCAAGGGTGACAAATTACGGGGAATATGACCACGACCAACCACCAGCAAATCACCACGCCGATTGTGGCCTCACCGCATTCGCGGATGTTCGGTGTGTTGCCGCAGCAAGTGGAAGGCAATGTAACGCCTCAACATCATCCAAGCATGCAGCCAATGTCCGCAAGACTTCACAAGTGGCTGTACAAGGTCACTGCCACGGTTTCAAGCAAATATTTTTAGAATCGACAGGCTAATCAGCCCATCGCAATATGGCCAACTGCATACACGAAATAAATGTTCAAACGCAAGTTGACACTAACATCTTGATGTTTCAAATCCATGTGATTATCCGTTCCTGAATGGCATGACCAGCTCAAAGGCAAAAGCATTCTCACCCAAGACTGCAACGAGGGTCAGCCTTGTTACCTCCATTCACAACACCCCCAAATCATTGTCTCGTAGAGTGGTTGGACATGGTTGGACAGCTGTTTCAAAATCGTTCTGCAACAAGACCGAAATCGACTTTCGTAAACAGGGGTGGTGTTTATGTTCATTTCGAGAACATAAAAAGCGAAAGGAAAAAAACAAAAGAAAAGAAAACTATATAACATCAATCGTTTTTGAGGACATGGAAGGTACAGCACAGAAGACTTGGGAAACAATCCATTTGCCCTGAATTGTCCAAGGACAAATCGTGTGGGGAACTATTTTCTCGCAAGCCACCGGAAAAGTTGGGCCAGTCATGACCCCGGAAGCTTCTATACGACCCAAATGGACGATAACAATCCACAAAAATCCTGCAATCGCCTTGGAGTCCATCATTCGCTTGGTGTCATCCTGGATTGTGTTCCCGCTGCCCTTCTCACTATTTTTATTCTGTCAAATTCTGGGAAGATTGAACCCCTGTTGTGCGCACACAATGGCTACCCATGGCTCCATTACCCAAGCCGCAGCACGCGAGACTCAGAGAGAAGTCTTGGGCACCCCACTGCCGCTCCTGCGCAATCTCCTCACGAAGTTGGTCCAACGGCACCTTCAGAGCGACAGCGCATGGCGAAGAGGAAATCCTTTCACAATGGCTAGACCTAGAAAAGTGACCAAAAGGAATTCAAAGATATTCAATGGATAGGGATGGATAGGGATCTATAGGGTGCGTGAATGTTTATGATGTCAGCTGTGGTGATAAGCCTCCGCATAGCCGATGGAGAAATACATTGTTTTTGCCTTTGAAGTTCAACACATCTTTTGGGTGTGCTCTGCTCCATCCCCACGCCTCCCGCCAGCCCATACCAGCAGGACCCCGGTCAGGCGGCAAAGGAGAAGATTCTGCCAGCTCCATCTGTGCCTGCTTTGGGGCAAAAATCTATAGCCCATTTTCAAATGTATTTGAAGATGCTATGACTCACTTCCTTGGGATGTTCACTGGGCCGTGTGAATGGTACTTAGATGTATTTAGTAAGTAAGTTGGCATCACCCACATGCACGTGTTATTCTTGCCGCTCTTCGGTGGTATATCTTCAAAAATGGTAGGTGCGTAATGCAGGAAGCACTGTCGAGTAGTTTTTCACAGGTTTCCAGAACTTCCAATTGAACCCACCAACCCAAACCACCAACCGACCACAGTGCCCCCCGTGCCAAGCTCCCGGTTACGCCTCGGTGAGGCGCCCCAGTGGGGGCCCCCGCTCCTCGTCAAAGGCTGACGCGGGGCCCCCGGGGGGGCGCCGAGCGGGGCTCACGAGGTTCGCAATCTGGTCGTTCTTCGACACAGCCTGCGACGACTTCGACAAGACATTGGAGACAAGGCAGTGGAGCATAGGTGAGATTGATGGTTATATATATATCTATATATATATATATTTATTTATTTATATATCTATATATATATATATAACCGATGGCTTATTAATGGTTACTGAGCAGCCTAGTCATACTTTTTCAAAGCGTCCATCTTCACCTAGTCAACACTAGTCATGCCTAGTCATGACACTCGTCTTTTCAACACCCTATTCGGCAGGTCATAGTTTGCCATCGAAAGTCTAGTGCTCAAGACTTGTTCAAGGGAGTGCCCATGATTTTTTGATTGCCAATATGGACATATTTGGAAATCATGACATGTGCAAAATGATCAGTTTCATCGCGAAGGGCACCAACACCTGCTCTTGTTATAAGAAATCCACCGCCAAAACTTGATAGGGTGTGTGCATCCATCAGTTGGATTGTCCGCAATCGTCTCTGAAACCCCAAAATGCTGCAGATTCCTGGGCACTGTGGGAACCTGCATGACTCTCACCAAACCATCCTCACCTCAGTGACGCAAATGAGCAGCTCCATAAAGAAGTTGAGACGCCCTTGCAACTCCGTCAGCGCCTGTGCAGCCCTACCCAAGGGCACTGGAGCGAGATTCACAGGTGAAGTCACTCAAGTCGCAACAACGCCAAGCTAGGTCACTCCGTTGGTGATTCACCGCTAGTAAAACCGAAAATCACCAACTTCGCCAAATTAACCAACTTCATTTGTCAGTTAATGTGCTGCAACTTTCATTTTGCCATCTTCCCAGGTACTTATTATTCCTGCCAAGTAATGATTCCAGACTTGGTTGTGTTGGCATTTTGGGTGACGTCACATGCATGCCACCTAGTGGCATGGTACTTGTGTCTGTGTGTGTGCATGCGTGCTTCGCAATGTTCTTCGCTCGTCACCTCTCCACATTTTTTCAGAACCCAATCACCAAATGGGTCTGGGCAGGATTTCTAGCCCTCCGGTGTTCGTATGACAAGTCGAGAGTTCAATATACAAGAATGCCTTGAGTCGTCTTGAAATCACTACCGTATCCCACTTTCAGCCTCCCAAATCATGGGCCTTTGCACTTGGAATATCACTAATGCCATGGCTAAATCAAATAGATCAATATATATATATATATATATGAGGTACATGTTGTCAAAATGGCCATGTGCATTGCGTCCACCGACCCGCCATTTGAGTACACTGCTTAAAAGAAGTGATTGATTTGCCAGAATACGCACCCAAAAATCACAGTATATCGTTTGTAGCGGCAATAACAAGTTACCTACAGAAGTAGGATGACTTCACAAACAAAATGTCTAAAACAACCACACTTTTGCTGTACTACAATAAGAATAGCGCCAGTAGCAGTAGCAGTGGCCACCAAAGCAGTAGCGACACTAATCAACATGAATCAACATGATTGACCAACATTAATCAGCCAAAGCATTGTGAAGCAACATTAGTGTTGCAATGCTTAATAACCATACCATTAATGTTTGATCAACATCCCATAGGTTGCCCCCTCCAAAACCCACCCTGGGACAACCAACCGTCGCACCCGTCGCTTGTCCCTCGCACCTTCAACTCCGGAGCCAGACCTTGCGCCACCCGCGTCTCCTGCAGCCTCTCCAAAGCAGTGGCCTCCTCCTGTGGCTGAAGGCCCGAGGTCTTAGTCCCGAAATGCGCGTACCTGTGCCTAAATGCAATATACAGAATATGTACATATATATGTACATATATACACATACATGTTCAAGTGCGTTGGTTGGTATTTCATTTGGGCTTTCGATGACCGCGCTAAATCATCAGAACCCAAGATGCCCGACAACAGGGCGAGCTATGGCCGAAACCATGGAATCTGGGAAGCGCAAGCATTTCACAGCGTTCCCACCATCAGCTGCCAGCCTTCATTGCTTCTAGTTGCTCTTCAAGTGTTGCAGGCGCATAGCCTTAGTGGCAGGGTCAAGCTAGACAAGACTATGCACTGGGATGGCCGAAACTGATGAAACAGGAGAAACAGTCGAAGGGATGTGGAGTTCAGAAGTCCGACTTATCGAAAGTTGATGCAGTTGATGCAGTTGCTGCACTTGGTGCATCAAAAGAGATGCCAAGAGAGATAGAGAGAAAGATGCGCGTGAAATCACATGTGTTCCAGGCGGATCGAAAGGTTGCCTCGGTAAAGCAGCCAGAAGTTTGTGGTGAAAGCCTTGCGAAAAATGGCAGACCGGTGGCATGAAGCACATTTGCGATTTGTAAGTCAAAAGCAAAGCAAATGCCAACAGCAGACCAGTGTTGGAGGCCAATATGTTGGAAAAGTACATGGCACTGCGGCACAAGCAAATTTGCAACTCAAAAGCAGAAGAAAGACTGACGAGCGTAACACAGATCCTTTGACAGGTCCAAAATATCCATCATAGAAAAAAAACACTACTCTGCAACTTGCAAAAATTGATGAAACGGAGCTAGTTGGACCACTTTTGGAAGTTAGGCTCTGCAAAAACTGCTCGCCCCTGTGGTGCAAAGCACATTTGCAGGTCAAATGTCAAATTCGGAACATACAATTTCGAAAAACTGGTGGTTTCACGACATTTTGTAATGCTCCTTTAGGCACAGTTATAGATCAACGGACTTAGGCGAGGATAATTACAACACAAGAGACAGAGAGATAGACAACAGACAGGCAAACAGACAGGACAGATAGACAGACAAGCAAACAGTCATCCATGCAGTGCAGCCAGCCTCCCCCTCCAAACTGAAGGCTTCCAATTCTCGAAACTTCTGCCTTTTCAAGTCACTGATTATGAAACAATGATTGAACAATTGGTCAGCAGCTGCCCATGACTTCGTGTGATCTCACTTCGCAGGCCGCTCGCCACGCATCCGACCAGTGGACCGAGACATTGAACGACCCTGTTTTGCCCAGCCACGCTTGTTCATGCGGGGGTCCCCAATCTCAAACTTCACTGCCTGTGCCCAGGCACACAAAGGAACATCAACAAACCATTCTTGGGCTTGAGAATGCACGATAAAGAGACCTGTTTAGCAGCATGGCCACCAATTGTCTTCAGCCAAAAACATTCACTGTCACATCACCTGCACTCCCAAATGCCTCTTTATTCTATCAGGTAGAGAAAGAACATCATGACTAGCCACATTTGTTATACCCAATTCTTGACACGCAGCAGGACTGATCACCGAATCAATACTCTATCTACATCAAGGGGTGTCCAAATGAGCCATGCATGCATGCAAGATTGCTCTTATAGTTCTGCTCTCTGATGATTCATTTTTCTAGATTTCTTTTATCTTCTCCTGTTCTGCATGCATTTTTCTTTATTTTTCGATATTTTTCAGAAATGGAGAGAGATAGACAGATAGATAGATTTTCGTATATTTTTCTATATTCCTTTTTCCCGCGCTGCAACGCCTCCTGGGTAACCTCGTCCAGCTGTCGGTGGATCTGCTGCCCGGAGCTCTGAAGTCGGGACACTCCGCAACGCATGCGACTGCGCTCCCCTGCCTTCCTAGGCGCAAGGGGCCAAGGAGAAAGATTCCAAAAAATGAAGAGAAAAATATAGAAATCAATGAATATGGTTCGAGAATCTTAGAAATTCTGAAAGGCTTTACTGTGAAGCATCTTTCAGAATCTGTTCTTAGTCGGAGGTTTTCAATGCTGGACAGAAGTGGAACGCAACGGAGGGAGAAAAAAGGGATCCCTGAGCTGTTGTGGGTAGCTCAAGCGCATTTGGGGTCCAACCAAGCTGCTGAACCCAACGCGTCCGAAAAATGATGTTTGCTGTAGATCTTGAGTCGCACTTGAGTCAACCAGTCAAATAGTTTCTTTCACTCTTGATCCACATGCGCACAGGCTCAACAAGGAAGAAGGAAATCTAGTTTGATATTGCAAAATCTGCTACAGTGAATATCTACTGATTCAAATTCGACCAGTAGTGATGTTCAGAAGCCTGACATTCAGTAGTAGTGAGCATGCAATAGAAAAGTCAAAAACCATTCCAAGATTGTCTGCAAAATCTCCGCAACCTCCATATTTACCGTTCCCGATGCAGAGTGAAATGTCTGCACCCTCCCGTTTCTTCGCACAAGAGTCAAGGAAGATTCCACTGCCAGCGACATGTTCTCGGCTATCAAAACACCTTAATCTTCATTGGACTCATCTTCACGCAGCCAGGCGACTATTTCATTTCAAAAGGGCAATCAATCGCAGTTTCTCTTTTACAAAGTGACTGGAATGGGAAAGCAAAAAAACAAGAGATATAACACAAGCAGAGGGACGAGAATGCAAGTGGTAGAGGTGCATTTGTGCCTCTTGAAGTCTTTGCTTCACAATCTGGCAATGCAGGAGCTGCAGTGTAAAGTCTGAACTTTCCTCGCCCAGTTCTGGGTAGCTCCAAAGTTGAGATCTTTGGCTCCCAAAGTATCCCTTTTCCCTTTTGCTCATCTTATTCGATAAGTCTAGTAGGCCAAAGTTGGGGCACAAGTGGTGCTCCGTGTTCTTCGCTCTCACATTGGCCAAACCACTCGAGCCATGAAAATTACTCGGTCACTAGATGTCACTAGATGTCACTAGAATAGGGGTACGAGTTTGGGGGGGTGGGGTTGGGGGCCCAGATTTTCTATCAGGAAACGGCCAGCCATGAGCAAATTGTGCATGTTGGTACCCTAGAAAACGTGGAGTTGATCAAAAGCCAGTATGTTCATCTGGAATCTTCAGACCCCCCGCGATGGCTCGATCAAATTTTTGCCAGCGAGAATTTCTCTAGAAAATGGAGGGGGCCAATCGAATAGCGCGGTAAATGCGGACCCCTTTAGAAAAAATAACTCTCTAGAAACTGGTAGCCAGCTGGAAAGCGGCAATCGGCCATCAGGTCGGTTCTAGCCTTTCTAGGAAATGGCCTCTTACAGAGCCGTTAACCCACCTGATTTCCTAGAGGAAACTCGTACAAGTATTCACTAGATGTCACTAGATGTCACTAGATGTCACTAGATGTCACTAGATGTCACTAGACGTCACTAAATGTCACTAGGTCATCCCATCGTGCCTCAGAATCCAAATAAGGAATCAATTGGATTCAGAAAAAAAATCCATTGAAACAAATGGAAGCAAATGGAAGCATTTCGAAAAAGTGCCGGAAAGAAATGGAAGACAAATGGAGCATCGCAGCTTGACGTTTGCAGAGCTCGCCTGGCGATCCTCTCGTTCCACGAACTCAAAACGTGTGCGTAATGTGTTGATCTCCTCGCCGAAGACCTGGGACTGGAGGTGACTGGACTTAACTGGGAAGGTCGCGAAAGGAAATGTACACCTAGAACACAAGGCATATATCAAGAAATATTTCCATACATATATCTGTGTATGTGTATTTGTCTGCATGTGTGTGGTGGAGAAATCAATCGTTGTTCCTGTCTGTGTGGGTCTCAGGATGTGCAGACTTTGGACATCGGCTAGGTTGCTTCGTGTAGACCTGATGAATTTTTGAGAATCCGAAATCCATGCCACCAAGGATCTTTATAAAGGCAACACCTCATGCCAATGAAACAAACTATCACCCTCAATAGGATTATATGCCCTCCCTCCTATGAACAATTGTCATCAATTGTCAAGATTGCTCACCTGTTGATCTGCTGCTAGCCCTGCCCAGCAAGATCCAGCACGCATATTGACCTCCGACCTCCAATTTGGAATCCAAGTCCATCATGAAAACGGACACCTGACAAGTCTCGCAGTGGAAAATTGATCTCATCCCCTACTGTGGAAGTACAGAGGGGCCACCAACAAGAAATATCAGCCAGGCCCTGACAAATGGACCCGGGTCTGCCATGGGATTCACGAGGCAGCGCCAGGCTTTCCATCTGAATTCGATTCCACTATCGATCCCTCTCACTCCATACCGTTGGTACAACAAATCTTCCAGCCCCAGAAACTGAAAAACACCATGGGCATCATGATTCTCACGTGTTCGTATCTTCATGAAAGCCTGGGCACGTAGCGTATACTGCCTGCATGCTGTCCTGCATAGTTGTCTACTCACACGATATGCACCTGGCAGTCTTAAGGTCCCAATTGGGACACCTACGACTGTCAGCATCTGCATTTGCACCTTTAAGCTATGTGTCCATTCGCTATCTCTAACTCATTGCTCTGATGCTCTCTTCCTCTCCCTTTCTTTAAATACATATTCCACAAGTACAAATGTCATAATAAGCAAACGTGGGCGTTTCTTTGCATTGGGGACCTCCAAAAATGTCTGGTTAAGTTTGTTACTATATATAAACTATAAAATAGATGATGAATAAACTGGATGACAACTGGGGGTACCCCGATAGAACGCACCATCTCCCCGTTGCATCCCCCCATCTCCCGTGCCTGCTCAGGTGGTGGTGGCAGTTTCCCAACCAACCGCCCAAGGACGTCATGCAGCTGCCGCGACAGGTGTTGAGCCGTGGATTGGAGGCGATGCAGCATCCTTGGTGACATGAAGGACTGGTGGCCACCAATGGGTTGGCCGCCTTGGGCAGTCCACGGTGGGGCAACATGCATCTATATATATACTGCAGTAATTGCTCAAGAACATCAAAGAACGGGGGCAACATTCAAATCATTCAACATGGCCATGCTACCTATCAAAACCCTTAGATTTTTTCAAGCCTGGACACAAAGCTGCGAAACCAAATTTTTGAAGTGACAAGCTCGCAGAAAATGGAGACAAACCAAACCATCCAATCAAAGGCGGTCTAATCCCAACCACAAGCACGAGTTGGCGTAGGGTTAATCCCCAAACAGTTGCTGCGGGAGCGCAGCTGCACGTGCAGCTTGTTCCAATAGCTGGGTCAGGATACCAGGATCGAGCGAACCAAACACCCAAGTGGAAAACATCATCCTCCATCGTCCCAAACCCCCAATTCCTCAAACCCCCAATAGACTGTGAATTCCGTGTATTTAAAATTCAAACTGAGGGTAGCCGAGGGTGATCTTTGGATATTTGGGTGCGCAAGGTTTCAACCACAAAGCGTTTAGGCCGCCCACTGCTGCCAGGAATCAGGAAGCCTGATCCTCCCTTGCCAGCCTTTGGTGGGACAATCGGCCGGGCAGCACACCCCTTGAAGTGGAGACGCAAAGATCCCAGCCTGGCTCGGTCCCAACTGAAAGCATGACAAGGAAAGGGTGGAAACATGTGGAAGCATAATGTAATGTTAATATGTGAGACTTAGACCCTAAAATGCAGATGGAATGTGTTACATCTCCGTTAGACACAAATTCGAGAGAATGCAGTTCAGTGGCTGCATGGTCTGCTTGCAATGTTTGCACACCACAGGTCCTCAGTAGCGACTTGCAGCGACTTGTGGCCATAAAACATATTAAACTCCTGAAGGTCTCCCGCCATTCAACATGCGCATTGCATCAAGAAATCACATGCGAAACCTTCTGCACCATAGGAACATGCCCTGACAAACTGGAAGATCGATCTCGAGTTCGAGCGGGGCCCGCTTGGCCCCAGTGTTTTTTCAGGTGGCAATCTGGGGCAAGTTCTTTGGGGTATCTCAGTGAATCCAACCATACCATCGGCAAAGAAAGCGATAGCACTGATGTACTTCCACCCTGGGTTTGGGAAACGGTGGCCCCTGCCTGCAACAATCATTGCCATCGGTTTTATTCTACCCGTTAAATATCTGCGCAAGGATCGGAGCTTGCACTGCTTGGGATGTGTTGGCGACTCCAACTCGCCACACCATGGGCAAGGCATTGGCTCCACCAGTCGCTTCGGTGCATGGCCTTTGGCGGATCAAAATGATGTCTTATCCTCTATTGAATAAATTGCAGAGAACAGCAAGGAGATTGAGATACTGCGAGTAGTAAGTTCAACAAGATATTCAGAAAATATTGAGTTAATATCTTTTTCTTGAATATTCCAGGATTCTTGACAAATTCTTGGATCTTTTGAATCGACTTCTCTTGAGAATCTTCTTTCAATCTCTGGACTTGCTCACTGCTCACCCTTCAAAATCTCAGCTTCTGCCCTGCCTACACTTGCCGCATGTCGTATCACAGGTGGCCTCAAGCTCTCTTGTGGGGGCAGTGACCATGGACTACTGGGTTTCATCTTAAGAAATTCTAATTGAATATCAAGCACGTCTGTTGCAATATTGTCCTGCATGCGTCCTGTATGTTATATATAGGTATGTAAAACTCGGCTCCCTTATACGACTTGCTTTGGGTAGTCCCTCGAAGCCGTCAACTTGTGGAGATCCATACTGGCTCCGCCTTAGTCAGCCACAGTAAACTTGTCTAAATATGGCCTCCTTTCAGGTTGGTGTTGCTGGCAAATCAAGGGCTACAACACTGCGCACAGCTTTACGGCCTCCTTTCCCGAAGAATGCTTAACATCTTGAAACACTTATTATGAACGTCGTCCTTCATCAAGGAGTAACAGGCAAGGGCTCCATTTGGGAAGAACTTATTGTGATATTTTTGAAAAGTTGTTCAAAGAAAAGTTATGGTTCTATGTATACGTTCATAATTTTGAATTCTGCCAGGCCAAAGAATGACCAAACGATGTTTCTGGCCAGACCAATGCCCAACTCAGCGTATGACTCGGATATTCTTGTTCCAACATGATGGTGTACAAGTCAGGGGCTTTATAGCTTCAAGGCTGTAAGAATAACTAAACAAGCTGTGAGTACAGCGGCAATTGAAACCCAATCACAAGCAGACAACCTGAACATCAGCATGCCATACATTAAGTGGATATGGACTCTTTGCTCAAGATCAGGCTCTTGAACACAGGATACCTATGGATACTTCATATGATCTGGTGACTCGGGAGCTAGCACCTGCCCGCCACAGACTCCAACAAAGCCATGTTGCTGCTCTTCTGCCGGTGGAACACTCCTTGGTAAGCGCCCCAATGCTGGGCCGAACAAGAAACAATTTCAAGAAAACGTCCCTAGAAGATCTGGAAGTTTTACTGTTCGAGACTTCCAGTCTTTTACAGGCTGGACACGGTTGGACCCAAGCACCTCTTTGTGACAAAACATTGACATACCAGTTTGGAGCACATGGAAGATCCGATGAAGGTGTTTCACATTTATGCTGCATGCTGTTCAAGAAATTATGGGAAAAATGTTGCACAGGTGGCTTCCGTGAAGCAACCCTCCATGAGGATTCTGTTCGAAGTGCGCGCAGCTCTGTGTCTTTCGGCGTTTCTCGCCAGGCTCTCTGTGAAACTGCTCGAATGCCATCAGCCTCCGAGCTTTGGGACGTCGAGCTCATAGCCGTGCTTTCGAAAGGCATAGCGAAGCTTCCTTGGCGCTACAGCAGCGCCGGCAAGGACAAGCAGCTGCTGAAACGTGCAAAAACATGCAAAAACAAGTGCTCATGGAGGGAAATCAGATCACGGTTGCATAGACAGCAAACTACAACCAGAAAGCAACTCTGGAGCGCTATGAGTTATCTGCTTGTGCTCTAGTCTGTCGTATGCTTGCTTGCGGGGACAATTCCCAAAACATCAGTCCAGCTGCTCACGCCTTTCCCACTTTTGCTTGTACTCGATGGGGATCATTTGGCGTTGCCAGTTCTGTTTGGGAATGCTATTACCACCAAAGGGGCCTCGCCCTTGTCCGCTTTTGTAGTTGGCTTTGGCTGGGTCGAATTCCAACCACCATTTCTCCTGCGCTGTCCCCCGTGCACATGATTCACCCAGTTTCGAAACAGTACAAATAATATCAAGACATTCTTACCAGGGGTTCTTAAAAACAGAGAACCCAAAAAATGGTTGGTTTATTGGTTTCTTACTATACCTGGTTGATATGGGATGATTTGGGGGTACCCCTCTTTTGAGACGCACCCTGATGGAGAGGCACCCTTATGTGTAATGACATGATACGGAACCATTGCAAGCAAGTATGACACGTGCCAGGGCGGGCGCCCCAGTGACTGCAGATCAGTCACATGGCAAATCCCCTGAGGCGTTTGCTTCCTCTCACATGTAACTGTGGCGGCAAGGCTTGCGTGGTAAATGTATACCATCCATATAATTTGCATGTGTCTGCGAGCACCTGTCTAATACTCAACATGGCACGAACATGGAATTCCAAGGTGACCCACTTGTTAGCCAGTCCTATGTATGACTAGCCACGTAAGGATATGGCTAAGGATAGGTTCTGCCGGTCCCCATCCACAGGTTCCTCGAGCCCTTGCCACTTTCGGCGCTTGTTGGGTGGTCGAAGAAGTAGAGGGCCCAGGTAGGGAGCATCACCAATGGGCTCTGCCACCTCCAGGGGAACTACACAAGGCACCTCCCAGAAGACTGGCAACATCAACGAACAAATCAGTAGGGAGTACCCTCATGTACATGGCCCTTCAAGGGGGGTGCAAGCTTAACGGCCCTCAGAAATCTGAATGATTGGCTGTTGGCCATGGCACAAACCAATAAGAAAAGCAGTGCCGAATCCACTCACAATGGATTTGCAGTGGTTAAAGACTGCAAAAAATTACACTTTCTTCAACAGACTTAAACAGACCTACTGCACCTCCTTAAACAGACTTCAACAGACTTAAACAGACTCTTTGAGTACCTTCTTCAACAATCAGATTTCAATTGACTCAGAAGCCCCTCTGCCTCTGCATCGCCTGGGACACCTTGCCATACCACGGGTGCTTCGATCAGCACTGCCGTTGTTCCACCTGGAGCCTCCAAGGGCACTCGCGACAACAAGCGGCTTGCGACGCCAAGGCTCCAAGACCAACCAGTGAGGCGAGTTGCTAGGGCCGCCATGGCCCCCGCGTAGCGACACTGAAGCCGAAAAACAGCAGAGAAGAATTTTAATTTCCTTCTAAAATATTCAAGTTTATAGATTTATAGGTAGATTTAAATGGATATTTATAGATAGATTGATGTGTATATTTAAAAAATCTATATATACTAATTCTATTTGAATCATTCTAAATCTTTTGATTTCAATATCTAGAAGTACCAGCGCAAGCATCCAGAAATCATGATACTGTACATGCTGCACTGCGGGAACCCTTCTGGAGCTTATGCGCGGTTGAAATCCGACCATCTACAACAGGTAGAGAGATGGAAAAACGGTGATTAAATTAAATCAATTCCTGCAATGTCCATACTTACTTCGTTGAAACCGGATATATAGCCCCAAAGCGCTGTCAAGTTGGAAGGCTTTGCAATTCCGGGTGGTGATGTTTCGCTGGCTCTGTTGGGCATTCCTGATGTCATGCATAGCCTTTAGTCACCCCAGCATTCACAAAATATGCCAAGTTCAAACCCAACAAAAAGATGATGGTTATTGTTTCCTTCGCATTTGCGGGGGTCTTATGCTCTGTACAGTGCACCGTTCCCAGGGTCTTTTGAACACAAAAGCAGGGGATGCACCCCCCCATGTTGTAAAGATATGCTTGCCTTAGACACATCAAAATGGGAGAAATGCAAGTTGTAAAGAATCAACATTTTGATTTAGAAGCATTGTGGATTTACCAAAGTTACCTTACCATTTTGAGGTTAAAATTTGGCCCTTACAAATTGCATGGTGCCTTTTGGGAAGTAGCAACTTGGGTTCCCGAGATGAAAAATGAAAGATCTGGATTTGGAAACATGCAATTTGCACAGAGGTGTAAAGAGGAAGGGGGGCCAAGGGGTCTCTGGCAAAGCAATTTTCAAATACATACCTCGTGAAAACACGTTCATGAAAACCTTGCTGATCTTTTTGCACAGCCCTTCTACATATGTAACATTTTCTCAAGGTCAAACCCAATAAAACAAAAATAGGACATTGGATCACACACACTTTGCAGTCAGCGCTATGCATCATCCTGGTCCAAGTCATCCTGCGGACCCAAATTTACCAAATCCTTCATCCAAACCTTTCAATTACATACTGAAAGTGATTCTCCAATGACTCCCGGAACCAAAACCGGCCTTTGTATCCTTTGTCAACAAGTCTATCTTTTCGAGCATCGTCAATGATGCATCTTCGAGGTCCAGGTCATGGACAGACATGGAGCTGGAAACCAACCCCAGTTGCAAGCAAGCCCGCGGACAGTCAGCAAATCACGTAGTAGCATATATCCCTCCACAACAAACCGAGGCCGACCAACAAACCCCTAATCCCTCACTTTGTTTGCAATGAACTGCCGCCTAGCCTCACGGCTCTTGTGCAAGCTGATTGTTTCAATGATTTTACCATTTTGATCCACGTCGTGTTACGGAAGGTTGGCTTTCTTTCCCTCCAAAACGTGCTGTCCGAGCATCGGTTTTGGTGCGGGTCGTGCAACTCTCCGTCGCGGCGCAGGTGGCACTCGAGGTCGTCGTGGCGGCGATGCCGTGCGCGGCTTCAACTGTCCTTGTGGCGACAGGGCGATCCACCATGGGAAACAGGGAAAGACGCCAACGTGACGCGTCAGATTTGGGTTTCAGGGGTGGTTGACTCCATGCTTCAAAGAATTTTCCCACCAACCCAGTGGATTGGGTGAAGTGGAAAAGATGCGAAGCCAGAAAGGGGCGCAAGAAGTTGAATTGGGAAATGCTATGGACAAATTACATGAAAACAGAACCAGCTGCATCGAGAACAGGCATAGGGATTCTCTTGTCACAAAAGGTGACTTTGTCAATCGCAAACAGGGCCCCTGGAACAGGTTCTAAGGATGGAAAGGTTGAAAAATTGTGGTGAAAAACATGCTGTTCCAATCAATCAGGAAAGACATACGGCATTGAGCAATGGATTACACAGGTCACTGCTTCTCATAATGCACTACTGTAGCCTTGTGCGTACCAAAACAGAGCTGATCCAAGCAAGGTTCCCGTCTTGATCCGCTGCCACCTTTCACGATCCTTTGGGCCAACATTGGGCATCTTACAGAACTTGCAAACGCCGAACTTCATCTGCTCAGCTGACTCTGCCTCATGCAGCAGGTGAGAAATAGTTTCGGCAAGAGTTCTGAGGCATCAGTCACACCTGCACCGCTAAGATAACATCTTGAAACAATCACAGAACAAAGTCCTCGGGATGTTTTGCAACTCATTTTTGGGGGTGCCTTTTTCTTGACCCCCTGCTGCTCCTGCTGCTCCTCCTACTCCTACTCCTACTCCTACTCCTACTCCTACTCCTACTCTTACTCCTACTCCTACTCCTACTCCTACTCCTCCTCCTCCTGCTGCTGCTGGTACTCCTGCTGCTGCTTGCAACAATTTGTCACAGTGAATGGAATGCTGCTCACAGCAAACCGAAAGCTGCTTCTGGCCATTATTTGCGTCCACAACTGAGCTTGATTCATCTTTTCATTTTGAACTTTGCTGCATTTCAAATGGTGTCGGTGCAAGTCTTGGAACAATTCGAATCAATGTCATTGGGAAGCAGCAACTAGCGCATTGGAGCAGCCAAGCGTCTACGAGCGTCCAATCTTGTGCAGCTACGTAGGGCAAACGTGGCGCTGCATACACCTGTCCACCCGTCAGCCCTCCACACTGGCTGTGACCATTTCATTTTTGTGACCACTTGCCAGGAAGAAGTTATCGCCAGGTACGAATTTGGTTTGCAGACTTGCCAAAAAGTTGGTGGTTTCAACCTGACCATGGCCACCGTGGAGACCATGCTGAGGAAGGCAGAAGCACCCCAGGGACCTCGCAGATGTACAGCACCCACCATATCTTCAACTAGCAGTGCCGAGCTCTGAAGCTGGTTCCCCTGTGGAAATCACATCTGAAAGGGCATGACAACCCACCACCCCTCAACCAGAGCGTTGCCCACAGCATCATATCCGGAAGCAGAAAAGAAGGTCGCTGGAACTGAGTAAAAAAAAAGGCAATGTGCTGAGGCAGGACTGAAGGAGACAAATCGGCATCACGCAGCCGCCTATGGCAACATACTCAAGTTAACTCAAACTACAAATCGAGTGAAAGCTGGGAGGAGCCAGAGTGCAAAGCGAGCCAAACTGCGGCTCCAAAGACAAGCTGAAACAGAAGCCAAGGCAAGTTTGAAGCCAACAAGGTACCCAAGGTACCCTTTTCCCTTCGAAAACCATACCAAGTCTACAACAGTATGAGAAGGTATGACAATGGTGTGAGATGGCATGAGCATGTTTGTGTGTGTAGTTTCTGCCAGAGATTCATTGTTGGGACAGGGCCACCTTTGCTCTCTTTTTCAAACCGTAGGATGACCATACGAAGTGTATGCAAAAAATGGGGAGCGCAGCGCTTCAAGCACCTTCAAGTTATCATCGTCTTCTTCTTCTTCTTCTTCTTCTTCTTCTTCTTCTTCTTCTTCTTCTTATTCTTCTTCCTCTTCTTCTTCTTCATCTCAACTGGCAGGAAAGCCCTCAACTCTTCAGATCCCTTCAGCCCACCTCACACATACGGAAGACCAACCAATCCTTCGAGGTGCTATCCTCGGGCTCACCTCAGAACTTGGCCGTAACGCCCTGTATCCCCAAGGATCGGGAGCATATTCCAAGCACTCACAAGACAATTCCTTGGAGAACTTCAAACTCAACAGGGGATTGGGATTCAAATTCAGTCCTCAAAGAGACCAAGAACAGAGGGGCTCGACTCTCTACGAGACCTTCAAGGAACACCTACTTCGACCGTGAGAGCTCCAAGTGAGCCCATGGGCTGCCGACCCAGCTGTTCATCAGCAATCTTGCGTCCTGAAGAACTGTCACACTCTGGGTCCCCTGTTCCGAAAGAAGATGCGACATAAATGAACTCTAAATCTGTTTTCATTGGAAATAAATCAAGTATCAGTATAAATATTTCATCAGAAATAGATTTGATGATTGCTTCTCCCAAAGGTATGGACCCAAACGAAACCGAGCAAAAGTGCTGATTCAACATTGAAGACAAGTTGAGGTGACATCCAATTTAATCAGCTTCCCATTCGCCAGAAGTGAGGGTCAAATCCATGCTCGACATCTCAGTAAGCCAGCCGCACATTCTGGAATCAACCTCGATCCAAGGTATAGTTCGCTTTTGCGGTTTAAAATGTTGAGCTCTCTTTTTCCCAACCCACACATTATACATGCAACATGGTGCAACTTTTTTTTGGCAAGGGCTTCTTAACGACAGGCCAAAAATCACTCAGCCATTTTAGGGGCCAAGAGATGGCAACCGATTGGAGTTAGTGGGCGCGGCATGTGCATCTTAAAGGCCAGCGCTCCTGGATGGGTGGCATCTGCAGATGCTGCCCGGGTGACTTCGAGGCCACCGACACCTGGGAGTCCAAGGGAGCGAAAAGGAGAAGGGATCAGGTGCCAAAACAAAAAGATGAAGAAATGATAAGAAATGTTTTAGGAAAATGTTTAAGGAGAATGTTTAGGATATATTTTGGTGCTGCAGTGCTGCCGGAACACTCACCTATCATCCTAACCTGGGCATTTTCCCTGTTGCTTTTGGTAGCTGTGCCCATCCCCACCTTCGTGTCGCTTCGCTGGCAAGCTGCGCGAACTACGGACACCTCGACAAGCTTCGACGCTGTGCACTGCACTCCTTGAAGCCTTGGAGTTACACTCCTGTTCAGCCTCTTGAAATTGGAGGCTGAAAGCTCATGAAAATGAGCTTGAATTGAATATAATACAAATAAATGATAATAAATGATGATCTGAATAGTAAATAAATCATAATGGATCAACTGTATCAAAACTCCACAGGCTGGACCGGGCATGTGGGTCACGGCTAGGCTCTCAGGCTCGGTGAAACATCGGCACCATCAGCAGTCTCCTGCAGGAACGGGAGGTCGTGCAATGAAAAACGCGTCTGGCGCAACGTGGACTCCGAATCAGCAGCCCCTATAGGGCCTGCAGTGGGTCAGTACCCCCTTGCTCTGTTAGACACTTGGGTTTCTCAATAAAAACCCAGCAACGCGGGATCCCTTACTTGATTGAACCCGGTTCCCAACACCAAGTCCGCGGTTCCCCAAAACCCGAAGCACAGGACTGACAGCATCCCAAGGCATTCTGCTGTTGGGGAATGATCATGTTCGGATTCGACGACATATTTGGGCACTTCCGGTCATCCAAGATGAACACCTGTGGTTGGAAGAGGATCCCATGTCTCCATCAAGTACGGGGCCCAAGGCAGACTGGTCCCCATTCTGGCTCCACTAGACACATCAGCTGCCTCGCCTTTGCGTCCTGCCCTTCATAGGTCTCGTTGGACATTTTGGGTCAGCGCATCTGCGAGGCTGACAATTTGGACAACTTGGACCAGGGAAGGCAGGTCCGAGGACTGGTGCAGAATCCTCGTGGATTCCGTGATTCCACGTTGGTCTTGTTAAAAAGCCTCCTTGGTTCTTCCTTAGCTTCTGCCACTTTCTTTTCAATTTGTTTTCTTTAAAAGATCCAAGGTCTTGTTAAAAAGCATCCACTTCTTTGTTCTTCCTTAGCTTCTCTTTTGAATTTAGATCTTTTTTGCCGTTTATTCACGATCTGATGTGCCGCGCCTCCCCGGTGAGTGCCACGTCCATGTTAGACTGTGGCATGCGTTCCCGAGCTGAGCCAAAATACCAACACAGAAGGCACAGTACCACCGGCGATAGCCATTTTTTGAAAGAGAGGAAAGGGAGAGGAAAGGGAGAGGAAGGCTGAGTACCTCATAGTACCTCCATCAAGGAAGACATTCACACACTTCAAGCATCAGAGATGCCGTGCCAAGGCAAGGTGAGCAAGAAGCACCCATCCTTCAGAGACTTGAAGCTGAAAGTTTTCCCATAAAACGTGGTTTCCAACAGCCCCGGCCTGCCATGATGCTGGCTTTTGCACCACCAACCTCTGCACAATGTGTAATAATGTGTGAGGGGCTGTAAGCATCCCAATGGGAAGGGTATTGAAATCTCATGAAATCTCGGCTAATCAAGTCTAGAACATTCACAGTATCACCCTCAACATCCGGTGAACGAAGATGAAGTGTTTGCCGACAGTTTCGAACCCAAACAAAGTGGCAATACTTGAAACGGTTTCTTGGCAGCCAAGACCACTATCTGGTGAGCAACATGCCTGTGCCCACTGTGCACAACTTCAACTGGTCAACTTGCCCCACGTTCCCTGGACATCGTGCCTGTCGTTCAACTCCAGCACAATGGATGGCAAGCCGGCTGACCTGTCCATCCCAAGAGCGCCTGGCTTCATTCTCAAGCAAAGCGGTAGCTGAAAAATGTTTGCCAGTGCGGAGGGTTCGACAACCCCACTCCCTTCTTCTCCCTTCTTCTCCCTTCTTCTCCCTTCTTCTCCCTTCTTCTCCCTTCTTCTCCCTTCTTCTCCCTTCTTCTCCCTTCTTCTCCATTCTATTACTCCCGCCGTGGTATGCCTGACACTTCTGACTCGGGAGCGTGCGGAGAAGATGCCAACACTTTTGCAAAGCCTTAGTGGGGCTGGTGGGTACAAGCTACACAAGTTTGATACGGGACCTGTTCCTGCTCAGCCAGAGGGCCCGTTGACAAAGTTACCAAACGCTACAGGACTCAGGTGGACACAGGTGGACCAGAATGCAGAATACACAAGGACATGCTTGGAGCGACGCAAGGTGCCAACTGTCACCTCACCCCCTCTCTGGGGATCCAGCGGGTGAATTTCTCCGCGAGCTGCTTATACAAGCCATCCTGAGGGGACCGCAGGTTCCCAATCCCTACGAGCATGACAAACTCGCTCGGCAGTGGCACCAGCCCAGCTGGGTCTAGCTATATCCAAGTTGAAGGGATTGCTGCAGGCTGAGGGATTACGCCTGAGGCACCATGATGCGGCAAAGATCAAAAGTTTGGTCCAACAGACCAACCCCAAGCCCTAGACAGTAAGAAGCACTTTGTTCCCACCAAAGCAGCTGGCTCACAAACGCTCCATGCCAAGCATCGCGAAGGAACCCCATGAAACTGCAAGCCTAACAACAATTGACAATCCATTAGGATCCTGAAATTGCGGTAGGCAAATTATGTGACTATGCCAAGCCAAAACCTTGCACAGCTACCGTACTTGTTAAGATGTTCTGGCAAGAGTGGCAATTCGTTCACTGGATGGAACCGTGTGCTTGAATAGGTGACCTCAACGATGACAAAAAGGGCATAGGCCAAAACATCATCAAGAACACGAAGGATGCTAGACTAAGAAAACAACAACAAGTGGACAAATCAAATGGGCTCCCAAGTCACCCAAACAACGACCAAGGACTTCTGGATCACGTCCACTAAAACCTTTCGCGGTGAACTTGCAACTGCAGTCGTCGACAACATCCTGACAGGTTTGTCAGTTTCAGCAGGTCTCAAAGCCTCCGTGGTACTGGAGGTTCGACCTAACCGACCTCACATCTGAACATCGTCTATGAATCATGGACATTATTGCCATATTCCCCATCAAATTCTGCAGCTCACCCCTGTAACATGCCAAGGCATTGCCACTATGATGTCGAACCCACAGAAACCCATAGCAAGGATCACCGGAGGCGCCTGGCAAGGTCCCTTTGCAGCTGAAAGAAAACGGTCACCTGCACTGTGAGCGGCACCGAGCCCGAGGAGGACAAGGAAACAAAACCTCAGTGGACAGAAGTGGAAAAGTGGAATTTGTGTCAAAAGGCTCCAGAACCTCTCAACCTTTGGCAATCTGCTCGGTGGGGCCCTGTCAAAGGCTGATTTAAGGTGAAAAAAAGAGAGGAGGAGAGCACTGAAGTCTCTCCAAGATTTCAGAGTGTCCTCGAGTGTCGATACTTTCGACGAGGGAAATCACTGCCTCAGGATGCCAAGGTGCCCCAAGCGAGGTCAGCAAGGATTCTGGGCGTCACAGAATTTGGAGACCGCGTGCGGACGCCAACACTTCCTCAGTATGTGAACGGTACACATTCAGCGCATGTCCAATGCTGTTTTGGCAAGCTGGAGCCTTCTGTTGCTCCACGAATCGGCTGAACCGATTTTGATTCAAAGGAACTTGTTGTATAAATCTTCCTTTTTCATGAATGACAGGGTGTTGTCAACGTCGTGAACGGTATCTCGTTGCGGGATGTTGCGGGATTCTGTCATGATCTAAGCTACATCTGTGGAGATCTAATTCTGAGACGGACTCACACGAGGGAACCTCTTGACAAACCATAACCAACAGTTTGTTACTATCCTTGGGTCGCAGAGCCCAGCCTGTGCGCAGTCTCCTCAGGGCCTCATCGAAGGCTGCCTCACGCCAAGCATATTGGCTGAGAGCAACTGCAATGTCACGTCCGAGATTTTCTGCAGCACATCCTCAGGAATCCTCACTTCACAGAATGAATCAGTCAGCCACTGACTAAGGTACTTTTACCCATCTCCGGCCTGCACAAAAAGAGCCGATCTCACGCTCAGGGTGCCAAAGGACCAAAGAGCCTGAGCACTAGCAACTTGGAACAAAACCTCCAGCAACAGAAGTATCTAAAAGTATTGGTGCAATCCGAACCCCAAATGACAGTTGGCTCCCCTACAAGCATTCATGGACGGTTTTCGCCGCCTAGAGCTGTAACCGTTGCAATCAGCTGATTTCAGAAAGCCTGAGGCAATCCCTTCGCAGCAAGTCCAGCTACAGCTAATTGGCCAAGTTGATCAACACTGAATCAACACCCCGCCGTCAAGTTGATGAACTAAAACGTGTCCAGCAGCTGTGGAGAACTCTTCCAGGTCCAAATGTTCAAATTTGGCCACCAGTGCCTCCCGCGCTTGCTTGCACCATTCCGCTTCTAGTCAGCATTTGCCTCATGCCTTTCCCAACTTTCATTCTATTCCAACATCATGAGTAGCTACCACGCAATATCACATAATAGCAGGCAGTAGCCTTAGGCAAGTGAGAGTACTCTGCAAGAATGCCCCAGTCAAGCATTCAAAACTTGTCATGAGTATATTCTCCACCGTTAGCACCAATGCTGCAACTGCCTTCACTGCGCAGTGTCAATCCCCTTCGAGAAAGTTTGCTTATGAGTCACTTGTGCGGCAGATCCACCCCCCCTGCCTCTGCCACAGAAGCCCAAGGCTCCTCCCATCTGCCCTGCTGAGCACCCAGCCATGCCACCTCGACTAGATCCTGCGCCAGGATTCCAACACCTTCTCCCAACCCAGTTGACCCAGGAAGGACCGACATCACAACTTCCAGAAAAATTGGTTAAGCTCAAATATCTGACACGTTCGTCCCGCTCAAGTCCTGAGCGCTGAAGGTGTCAATGGCAAGATCTGTGACTTTTGGCGATCTCAAGCCTGGGAACACAAGACACCAACATACAACATGACGCATAGGCAACCACTACTGGCAAGCTGTGCTCCACAAAAAAGTGTCCATCCAAGTTGCTGCCCATGCAGGGTTTCACTTGCTGCCAAGACGCTGCCAAGGATATGCACACCTTCAAACAACAACCACGCTTGAGCACTGTCCAGCAACCCCTTCCGGACCACTTTGAAGTGAAGAATTCTACTCACAGCTGGCAACCCACCACTTGCATAGAATTCTTCGATTCTCATCATTCAGCTGTGCTTTGCCAACCATCCCTCATCATCTCCCTGCGCCAAGGAACTCCATTGCCACTGCCGCGACCGTGCAGCCGTGCGAGCTACCGCGTTATGGCTTGGCCCGTCCGCCCGGCGCAACCAGACAGAAATCTGGAGCAACTCCAGGGCTTCATTCCAGTGATTTCTCTCCTAAAGCGAGAGCACTGCTGAGTCAGCACTCTCCCAGGGCATTGAGGCACTCGTTCTGTTTCATCAAGTTTGCATCGTGAGGCCCCAATCATCTTGGGCGTGTGGCGTGGGACAAAAGCATGACTATAGAAGCAAATTGCAGATCTATGCGCGAAATTTAAGAGCTGTGGTGCGGGGAGAAAAAAACATGACCATACAGGCAAAGTGCAGATCCATGTGCGAAGAGATGTGGCCAAGATGTGTAAAGAACATGACCGGTGTTCCCCTTCAAAGCCGGTGCTTAGTCAGGTCACCTGGGCCACAGCCATCAAAGCCCCGCGCACGCCGAGTCCATCGAAGGAGCGGTCCATGCCCTGCACCAGGGCATTGGGCTATGTAACCACTGCGCGGCCCAAAGGATCCAAAGGCAGAGAATTCGACTTTCCAAAGCACAAGAGGAACCCGCCCAATGACCTAATCCATCCCGATCCAAATCAAATTACAAATCCAAAGCTTGTCCAAAAATTTCCAAAATATGTCGCATCAGGTGGACTCCCTTTCCAAACAGGACTGAGTGAGATCTCCTCGAGGCCATTGACTCAATATGGACTCAATGCTAGGGGACCTGTAGCAATCACCATGAAAAAAATGTCACCTGTTCAGGAGACCTGAACAATTGTGCGGGGCCATCTATCTGACAGCGCCGCATGGATTCAAATCAAGAATATTCGGCAAATTTTGAATATTGTAGCGTGAGATCACCTACAATCCCACAACCATAGAATTCCCTGGCGATCTTACAGCGAATGATCTGAGTGCCCCTTGAACGATTAATTCAGAAATAAAATGATGCTGAGACAAACCAGAAACAACTCCCCCGCTACACCATGGGCATAGCCCCCAGCCTGTAGGTGCAAGGCTGGTGCCCAGCGCCCAGCTTGGGAAAGGGAAGCCGTAGCTACGTTCATCGTCACCTCAACCCACATCAAGGCCATGGGGTGGCAGTCTGGATTCCAAGCAAACAGCTAGAAGCCATTGGGATATGATATCAAGACTAGAGATAACAAAAGAAATATCAAAAATACAAACATGGACCAGGTTTTTGAATTTTGAATTCGCGACATTTTTGGACATCCGAAGTAGTGCATCGTCGCCTCACTTCGACGCAACCGTTTGAAACGCATCTCTTCCAAGAACCTGAGCAGGGTCCACCCCCAGCTCAACAATTGGAACACCGGGGTTTCACCGGTAGGTGAACCGCCATGTGGTGATTTCTCAAGCCATAGAGGTACCCAAAAGGTTGATGGCTTATTCGTAAAAATGATGATAAAATAGATGATTTGGGGGTCCCCCATTTTTAGACACATGTAGAGCTCTCTCTCTCTCTCGCTGGGCTTGGCGGTCCCGCCGTCTCACAGAGACGCCCGGTTGGCGCGCAGGCTACTTGACGCAAGGTGAAAACAATGCAGCTGGGAAAAACAAATTCCTTGGCTGGATGGAAGCCGTAGCAAAATATTTCTGTACATGATGCACTGGGAAATTCAAAAGGCGTCACGCCGTTCAGCTATCCACAATCCAAAGCAAAACCATATGCATTGCAATGAAAACGGCTGGTCTGGCTCAACCGAACTAAGTCAGTCACGGCCACAAACCATTGTTCTGCACGGTCAGGGGCAGCTTCCTCAAGGCCGTCCACGTTCGGAGCGCTATGGGCAGTCAATTGGATGGATAGTTGTTCTACTTCAAGGTGGGCGATGTGGTCTTCTTGCTCTCGTAGTTTGGCTGTAAGGGCTCCCACCTCCTGTTGTAGTTTGGCATTTCGTGACTCCAAGGCGGCGAGCATGTCATTGTGCTCCCGCGCTTGACGATCCATTGTCGCTTTGATCTCTGCTCGGAACTCTGACACATGTCTGTTCATCATCTCTAAATTCTTTGCACCGGCTTCGGCGAGAAGAGTTGCAACGGCCGCTTGGTCAACAGAGTCGCCGTCAGTTTGGCAAGAGGAATGGCAAACCGGAGCTCCAAGTTGCAAAGAGCTTTCCAAATTCAGGACTCTGCGTCTTTTCGCCTCTGGTTCCACAACCTGCATAGCATCTGCCATGTGGGTCAGCAGGTGATGCAAAGACTGTTGGAGGTGATCGGTGACTGTCTTGGGCGACGCCATCCGTCTGGAGAGCCGCACTGCATACCCAATGCAGGCTACAAGTTTCACCGAGGGTCGCGACATGGCAAGGAAAAACGCAAACAAGGCTGCCCGCTAGGGCCTCGTAACCAAAATGGCCTTGAGCCGTAGCCATTTATGTAGAGCTGTGAGGCATTGAACCAACGGATAACACTTCAAAGAAAGGCATTGACAAATCTGGGGCACCACTAACCTTGGCCAAACTATGTGCGCCACAGCACTGGAAGACTCGCTCCCAGCGGGCTCCACGAGTGCAACCATCCACCAGACCGTTGAAAGTGATCGTGTCCGAAGACAGGCGGCAATGAGGGAGATTCCTGTGGCGCAGTTTCTTTACATGTGCTCAAAAACAGGCACGAATGGCAGAACAGAAATATACAGGTACACATTTGCATGCACATAAACGCGTTATATGAGCACATGTGTTAGTGTGCATCTGGAACATACATATGTATATACATATAATATGTGGTTTATCTGTCTATTCATTCGTTTCTACCTGTATTCATGCACATATGTATTGTTTATTATATAGCATGTGTAATAATACATATCTCCACATATGTGTGTACCTTGGCATGCGCACATATTTTTCAAAATGTTGATGCACACTCACTGAGAAACACACATGCACCTGCCCGTGCGAATGGCATTTATGTACAAACTTATCCATGTTTTCTTGCGCTAGCACTGCGAAGGGAATCTGTTCCTCTCCACTTCTGTTCTCATGGAGTTGGTGTTCCGGGCGTGCACATGTGTACAGGAACATGCGTGCATTCGTATGCTTACCTATGGATATATTTGTGTTGAAGTAGATCGATACAAACACGCACACACAGGTATTTATAAACATGTTCCCGTGTGCTTATGCAAAGGGACGCCATACGGTATTCACGCTGCACATATACATGTAGTGCATGTATGTATGCTCCAAATACATGCACGCACCTGTGCATGTTGAGTGCATGCATTCGCACATGGGCAAGCAGCAACACATTTGCATACAGAGATACATGCATGCATAGATGTTTTCATGTCTACACTTTTGTATCTGAGTTAAATGGGCTTTCAACGTGCTATCCAAAAACCAGTTTTTGTGGCATATGTGGTACTTTAGGCTATGAATTCCTATCCAAAATCCCATTGCTGTGGCCCCCGTCCTCAACAACACCAGGCACCGTGGCCAGGCTTCGCCCTTGGCAGCTCCGTTCAATGCCGCGTTCACTGCTGGTAGCGAGTAGCTGGAGGGCAGCAGGGCCAGCTGCTGACGCCAGGCTACCGACAACACGCCCAGGCTGCTCGTCAGAAACATGGCCTCAGCGGCGTCTTCCGGTGGCGAATTTTTCTAATGTTGTTGTCTTTTTTACTTGTCATTTTAAGCTAAGGTCAGTTAGCCTTGGTCTTTTTTGCACTCGTATGCAGTAATCTCTTTTCATCTTCTTTGCATCTCTGGTCATCTCTTATCTATATCACTCTTGAGCAATTTCGTACAGGTGAGCAAGTTGACTCTCGGGGACTGCGCCGGAATCCCTGCCACAGGACTTCATCGATTTGGTGCTGTTTGAATCGCATTTGCGGTTGAGCACCAACCAAATACATCCTATATAATAACATCTTTTCCAAAACAGCAAATTCTTTATAGTAATAAATAAACATATTACATCCTGATAGCATTTTTTTTCCAAAATCGTTGCTGGCCGTTTCCGATCCAAGCAGCTGATGCAAACACGGCCCCTATTTGTCAACTCCCAGAGGTTGGTGTTCTCAACAATCTACTGCAGCAAGACTGCAAATAGAACTCCTTTTTGACCGGACACACTGATACTTTGTTCTTCGCCTACTAGCCACAAGCAGCAGTCAAAGCTTGGGCCCAACAGTATAGAGCTGGAGACTGGAACATTCCACGCTTGCCCCAGCATGTCAGCTGCCAAGTTCAGCATCAAACTGCGGCCCAGACACGTTCACCCCAAGCCTTTGCAAACTGGCAGCTCGGAGCCACTCCAAGGCCGCATGCCACCTGCACACACTCCAACACCCATTTCGGAGTCCCCCGAATTGCTCAAACAGTTCCCCACTTGTGTCCGGTTGCAGGGGTCCGTTTTTGCAGGACTACAAGAGCGTGAATTGGAGCAAATCCATGCAAACCTGGGTTTCACAGCTTTTCGTATCACCGTCTAGAGTCTAAATCTTGTGCGGTTTCCGGGTAGGAAACTTCATCTTATCTTTCAAAAGTTTCAGATTTTCCTAGACCCATTCCTTAGCTTTTGCAGTGCCCAGGTTTGCAGGCTATTGTTGGTATTTGGCTTGTTGCTGCCCTTGTATGCCCTTGTGCCATGTTTACAGTTTCTGTTAGGGATCTTATGGCTGATTGGATGGGCACCTGCTGGTAGCCGACTGCACCGCAGAGAACAGAGCCACGTCTGGGCGCACGCCAAGTGCAGCAGCACAGGACAGCAGTGCCAGGGCCCAAGGACCGTCGCGGGCGCACGCCACTGCCGTGGTCCAAGTGACGAGGTCGGCTCCTCAACTCCGTCATTGGGGGTCGGGTCTGCGGCCATTTTTTGCGAGGGCTTGTCAGAGGATCAGCCATAGAGGGGAAAAAAAAGAACGTCTGGAGTCTGGAAGCCAAAAAGTTTGGGGAACGAAAGAGTCGGACAAATTGAAATCAAGATGAACGAATAGTCCGAAGACTCACCAAACATAGTTTTCCAAAAATTCGAAAAGAAAAACTCTTCAGAATTGTGGCTCATTTTCAGCAGGGTAACGGGGCTGTGCGAAAACAAAAACCCTTGCAAATCTTGCACAACAAGCCACCGGATTGAGATTTCGCAGCTTTCTGGAGCAAGGTTGTTGCCCGGTACCATGGCATCTTTCCAGATCCAGACTTCATCTCAATGCTGTAAGAGATCGCATCTCGGTGAATGCCTTACTCCATGATGAGCAAGTTGAAACAAGTTGTAATAGGTCAGGCAAATCCATTTCTCACCCTGTGCCAGCAACAAACACGGCCGGAAACTAACTTGGAGAATCATAAGCATCACATAGCATCACCGTTTTCTGGCGTCCTTGTATTGAGAGGTCCACTAACTCCATCAAACTCGCCCCATTGCCGGGCGGCTTAAATGGAGTGCCTCGGAAAAGAGCCAGCATGCTGTCAACCATGGGCAAGTGGCAGCAGCGACATTGAAGTGCACCACGTTGATTTGTAGGCCATGCTGGGCTGAAAAAAGTTCCTGCGCGTACCGAAGTCATTGAGGCCAATTCTGGCGAAGGAATTGGTTATAATTATAATCAAATAATTGGTTGCAGTACCAATCACTGATTACAGTTGTAAATCACACAGGCGACACGGGGAAGTGGTGCCATGCCACCGTCACAACTCCAAGCCACGTCTCCTCCAGCACCTTCCAATGAGACTGCCTACCTCAGATTGAAGGCAACTTGCAGGCTGCCGAACGTGAAACCCGTGAGAGTGGGCACCAGCACTGGAGACGATCCGTATCCATTTGGTCTCCTTATTATCATATTGGATCCGGTGTTCAAATGCACTTGGAGATTCAAGTGTGTTTCCAACAAATTTGTCGAACTTGAAAGATTGACATACAATCTCACATATCCATATTCATATTCAAAGATTCACATGAATTCACATATTCGTAAATTTCCCCATGCTCAAAGATTCAAACAGATAGACATCAAAGCCTCCACCAAGGGACCCAACTCCTTCAACCGCTTTGTGAGGCGCGCGCCCAAGTTCGCGCCACCTGGAAGGGCGGCCACATTGCTCACAGCACCGGCACCGTCCATTCGCCATGGCAAGAAACTAAGGCAAGCAGCACAGGAACTGAAGCAGCACCACTTGAATTCATTTCATGTAAGTTTTATTGGCGCCACTTTGGTGTTGCAGATTGAGCGCCCAAGTTCATGTCCTTTGATGTTGTGAAGATGGCTTAGAATTTGGGATGTGGCAAAAGTTGCAAGCGCGACAATCTTCTGACAATATCCACTGTCATGTTCATAAATCTATTCAAAAAAGGGTACAGTAGTTGCCTAGACGAACATCTGAGTAGCTGATCAAGATGGGATTTGGCAACAGGAAAAACACCCACGTCGAGGCAGCCACACTCAGCTGATCCAAAGACACTGTGCTGTGCAGAGCGAGCCAAGAGCCAATGTGAATGTGGCACATGTTTTTTCCTCCTTTCCCTTTCTTTGTGCCTTCCAAGCTCTGAATTTGAGAATGGTTCAAACCCTTCCTGTGAATCTGGGTGCCATCAGCCTAAGCAATTCCCAGGCACCAGGCAAAGCCAATTCTACCACAGAGAAGAGAAAAAATCACCCTCTGTATCAAAGATTCACCTCATCGACCATAACTTATCGCAATTCCTACACAAACATCATCCCTGCAGACAAGACAGTTCCTGCAACTTCGCGGCTCGCATTTGGGTGTTCCCCAGCCACTCGCCCAGGTCCCCCAGCAATGCTCGGAAGTTGCGTCGAAGATGCCGTCCAATGCTATCTGCATTTGCGGGCTCCTCACTGTGAGCTCTGTCGGTCACAGGGTGTCACAGGCACCGACATCCAAAGATTCTTCTCGATCATGGCCGCTTACCATCCCCCAATGTTTGCCATGCGTTCCTAAATACAAAGTGGCTTTGGCTCCTACAATCACAATCAAAATTTATTTGAAACACGAACCAGCAATACTCTGGCCTCAAAATAGTAAGAGTCCACATATTGCCCCCCGCCTCAGCCACTGAATCAACGCTTGGAAGAAGAACTTCACAACCACAAAGATCAAGAATGGCCTGGCGCGGATTTTACAGTACATGGACCGGTTCGATTGTTTCTCGACTCGGCCCTTGCCGTTCCGTACTTGGCGGTGGTGAATGGACGTTGTACTGTCTGCGGATTCAAAATTTATTGTGTTGAAAACCTTGCAACAAAACCCTGAAGCATCTGCCTGACATCGGAGCAATTGCCGCAACGCCATAGCCCGGCATCGTGAAAGGACAAGCTAACTTCGCGTTTGCACTGGGATCTCAGTTTCCTAAGTTTCCATGTTCTTGTTTCAGCTGCCCGACATTATTGCCCACGAACTCGGTTTTGGCTGTTTTACGGACATGATCCGGGCAGTGCAGTGCTTGGGAATTCGCCGTTTTGGGCTAAGTCTTTGGTGGAAGTGCGGAAACCTCTGAGCCCAGATTTCAATTGTACTATTTATTCGATCAATTTTCCGAAAACAAAAACATACAGGAAAAAAACCATACAGTTTGTTACTTCTCATGTTATTATCCCACGTGCTGTGTTGCATGCATCATGAGCGCATTTGATCATGAAATGCTGATAGGCACACCAAACCCTTGGAATGGAATTGCTTTGGACTCTCGTGAAAGCAAACCAGAAACTCGGTGCAGTGCCATGGGGTCTTTTGGGTTCCCCGAAAACATGGTTTTTGCAGTCATTTTTTTTTTGCTTCAAAGTCTTGGTTTGTACTGGGCTGAGCCCTGAGGAACGAATTCCAAAGTCACGCTGAAAGAGTCAACGACACTCTGAGCTGTGTCTCCATGAGTGACAAAAGAGTTGCCCTGCAGAAAGGCTGTGCGGCACACCTTCTTAGTCGACCTCCTCGACCGTTGGGCCAGCGCCGCCGCCCGGAGCACCACCCATGCCACCACCAGGCATGCCTCCTTCTGGCATACCACCGCCACCTGCAGCCTGGTAGACCTTCATCATGATGGGGTTCACAACGCCCTCGAGCTCCTTCTGCTTGGCCTCAAACTCATCCTTCTCGGCAAGCTGATTCTTGTCCAACCAGTCCAGCGTCTCCTGCACAGCAGACTCGATCTTCTCCTTGTCGCCAGACTCAAACTTGTCCTTCAGCTTTTCCTCATTGAGGGTGTTGCGCATAGTGAAGCAGTAGTTCTCCAAGCCGTTCTTGGCCTCGATCTTCTGCTTGTTCTGCTCATCCTCAGCACGGAACTTCTCAGCCTCCTGCACCATGCGGTCGATTTCTGACTGCGAAAGACGCCCCTTTTCGTTGGTGATGGTGATCTGGTTTGATTTTCCAGTGGACTTGTCAGAGGCACTGACGTTCAAAATGCCGTTGGCATCAATGTCATAGGTGACCTCGATCTGCGGCACACCGCGAGGGGCTGGGGGAATGCCGTCCAAGTGAAACTTGCCCAACAGGTTGTTGTCCTTGGTCATGGCACGCTCTCCCTCGAAGACCTGGATCAAGACACCAGGCTGATTGTCAGCATAGGTGGTGAACGTTTGCGCCTTCTTGGTTGGAATAGTCGTGTTCCTGCAGCATTTTTTTTGAGAGGTTTCAGGCTGTTCACAAGCACTTGCGCCGACTGCAGATGATAAAATCAAAGGGCCAAGCCCCTAGAACACCTAAACATATCAAATCGATGTGTGAAAACAAGATAAAACAGCTATCTCTGCAGCAAGTCGTGCTCCTTTCAATCAACTTCGTCATCACGCCACCTGCGGTCTCCAGGCCCATAGACAACGGAGTCACATCCAATAGGAGCAGATCCTGGACGGCGGAGGAGCCCTCTCCAGTCAGGATTGCGGCCTGCACAGCCGCGCCGTAAGCCACAGCCTCATCTGGGTTGATGGACTTGTTGGGCTCCTTGCCATTGAAGAACTCCTGGATCATAGACTGCACCTTTGGAATGCGCGTAGAACCACCAACCATGACCACATCATGGCCGCTCTTCTTGTCAATGCCAGAGTCCTTCAAGCACTTCTCCACAGGGCCCATGGAGTTGCGGAAGTAGTCCATGCACAGCTCCTCAAAGCGTGCGCGGGACAAGCTGCAGGAATAATCAATGCCATCGAACAAGGAATCGATCTCGATGGTTGCCTGCGTGGAAGAGGACAGAGTGCGCTTTGCACGCTCGCACTGAGTTTGCAAACGTCGGATGGCGCGCTGGTTGCCACTCATGTCCTTCCCGCGGTTCTTGCGCTTGAAGTCCTGGATGCAGAAATCCACCACTCTGTTGTCGAAGTCTTCTCCACCCAGGTGAGTGTCACCGGCAGTAGCCTTCACTTCGAAGATGCCATCCTCGATGGTCAACAAAGACACGTCGAAAGTGCCTCCACCCATATCGTAGATGAGCACGTTTCGCTCGCCAGTGCCTTTCTTGTCAAGGCCATAAGCGATGGCTGCAGCAGTGGGTTCATTGATAATGCGTAACACATTCATTCCTGAGATTGTGCCTGCATCTTTGGTGGCCTGACGCTGAGAATCATTGAAATATGCTGGCACAGTAACCACTGCATCGTTGACTTTCGTGCCCAAATATGCTTCGGCGGTCTCCTTCATCTTCAACAGAATCATGGAAGAAATCTCTTCCGGGTGGAATTTCTTCTCCTCCCCCTGCGCATTGACGATGATCATGGGTTTGTCACCTGCTCCAGCAATGACCTTGAAAGGCCACAGTTTGATGTCGGATTGCACGATGGGGTCCGCGAACTTGCGGCCAATCAGGCGCTTAGCATCAAAAACTGTGTTCTCGGGATTGCGCGCCACTTGGTTCTTGGCAGCATCACCGATGAGTCGCTCAGTGTCTGTAAAAGCCACATAACTAGGTGTGGTTCTGTTGCCCTGGTCATTGGCAATAATTTCCACGCCGTCATTTTTCCACACGCCAACGCAACTGTATGTGGTTCCAAGATCGATGCCGATTGCGGTCTTCTTGGCCATGTTGAATTGAGCTTCACTTGGAAAACCGGATGAGATTGCTAAGTCACTGATCAGCTTGAGCCAAATGTTCCAGCCCTTCTTTGGCACCACCCACTCCACGGCCTTATTCCACCAACCATCCACCAATTGTGTTCCAGAATTGTGGAACCGTGGGGACACGAGAGGGATATAAGAAAGCTAGGGGATTAAACAAATGCTATGTTTCCAGCCATGAGGGGAGTGCAATCATGATGCGAATGATGACGACGGATGAAAGCGAAAAAATGATGATAATCCAATATAATCCTTGCTGGCGGGTGATGGAGAAGATTGGTCTGATACCATCTCCCGGATGAGCCGGAAAATGGTTTTCCAGATCTTCAAGAAGCAGTTTCGTGTCGCAACAAAAATATTCAATCGGCAGAATTTTTGGGTTGCAGCAACAAGCAACTGGACTCCAACCACTGAGTGGCAGCAAAAATTTTCCAATGAACCCAAACGCAGGCCAGGTCGTCCATCAAAACGATGGTATGACAATTTGGAAAAATTTGCGATGAACTATTTTCGGATGTCGTGGGTCACAGCTGCACGGGCCCGGCCAGAATCGCCGCTTTTGGAACAAGTGTAGGGGCAGTTTTGCAGCAGCATGTGACCCGTGAACCATCCCCAATCCTTGTACGATCGGACAGGCCAAAGAAAGAAAGAAAGAAAGAAAAGAAAAGAAAAGAAAAGAAAGAGAGAAAAAGAAAGAGAAAAAGAAAGAGATAAAGAAAAGAAAAGAAAGAAAAGAAAGAAAAGGAAAGAAAAGAAAGAAAAAAAAAAAAAGAAAAAAAAAAGAAAGAAAGAAAAAAAAAAAGAAAGACGGGTGATGGTGGATGATGATGGATAATGATGGATGGGTAATGCATAAAACAAATCCATTTATGGGTTTGTTAGTTTGTTGATGTTACTTGATGGGTTTACTGACTGGCCCATTGATGTGCACCAAAGTACGGATCCTGGCACCGGATGATGTCCGATGATGATGTCTGATGATGATGTCTGGTGATGATGATGATGATGATGATGATGATGATGATGATGTCTGATGATGATGTCTGGTGATGATGATGATGATGATGATGATGATGATGATGATGTCTGGTGATGATGATGATGATGATGATGATGATGATGATGATGATGATGCGTAGAGAAAATACAAGAAAGGAACAACAAAATCATTGTTTTACATGCTACTTTCCCGTGCCGGTGAAGGAACCAGGAGTGCCCTGATGACTGACAACCATTTTTTTTGCGCAAGGAAATTGAAGAAGGACCAAGTTTGTGCACGAGAAAGACCCGAGAATCTACATATTCAAAGCCTAGCGCGTTTGTTTTTCAATATGCTAGCTTGCAACATGCACGCTCAGAGGACGTCTCAGACAAAATGCGCCTTTTCAATTTGCCAGCTTGCAATTTTCACTCACTCAACCAACTGGGTCCCTGTGAGCAAGTGCACTGAGAACTCGCTCAATAAACCAACCCACGTTAAGCAAGTGATCATGAACCAACGCAGTCCCAACGAGGAGGTTCTCCGCAAATAAGTTTCCAACAACCATCCGCGTCACAAATCTAAAAACCCTGGGGAATCCTGCACAATCACGAGGTCCCATGGTTCATTTCTGATTTTGGTTTTGCCCATCGCAATGTCGGCCCTGCTGCACTAACAAGCGGCATGTTTTTCGTGGGTCAGCCAACTCGTCCCCCAGTTGCCTTTCTGAACATGGAAATGCGCGATTTTTTTTGAGTGTCTGGACACTACCGCGGTTCGCAATTTCCGGCTTTCATATGATTTCAATAAAAATTTAGCGCAGCGTTGAACATGTGCATTGCAAAGTTCACTGAAACCAGACGTGGGCAAATGCGATCTTGGAACTTTTTGCGTTTGCACCATGTTCGTCACAAAACAAAGCAAATAATTAAGGAAATTTCTCGTCCGGAACATGCCAAGCCTTCCCGCAGTATGTCGTTGAAATTGTCAACGCGCAAGCAAAAATACACATGAGTGTCAAGTGCGCATCTTTGTTAACACCCTTGCTGAAGGGAAGACCGGCGTCGTCAATGATGTGGGTGGTTGCGCTTGGGTTGTGAAGATTTGTGTTTTCCATGGGTTCAATTTGAAAACCAAGGTGTTCAATGATGACATTAATGTGTTCAACACCTCGGTGATCATTCCAGGTGAAGTGGCAAAAATCAATATGCCATCGGCGAAACGCAAATCAAGCAACGGATGTCCACCGTCCTGCAAATCAATCCCGGTTTGTGACGTTTGTAGCCTCCATTCAGACATGGCCAGTTGCAAAACCGTACGAGATGGACGTAGGCTGAGCACACAACCTTGTCGGACCCCACCCCGGGGTGTCAAAAAACCCGGCTACGGGAAACCCCATTTGAGACTTGACCCTTTTGATCATGGTACAAAGGCTGCAAAATCATCCTCTGCTCCTGGACCCTAGTCCCCTGGGTTCCTTGGGCTAATGCTGGGGGCCAACCCGTCACCCAGGAAATTCCCTCATCCCTCAATACAAAGCCAGGGCGCCAACCCTCCAGAACGCGTGCTGTTCTTGAACCATGGCTACTCGAACGCGAAGCAAAATCTCTGGTAGCTAGCTGTGAGTTGCTGATATATGCACTTGGGGGGTTGGTTTCTTGGGCTAGTGCATCACGTTGGCTACCTGACTTAGTGCTCGAACATGCCATCCCACACTGCACTCGGACCTCCTTTTTTGCTGCGCGTGCCACTGGATGATTTAGAGTTTGGGATTTTATGGTATGGATTGTATTGTGTAAAGTTGAGAGCTACGGTTTGTTTGGGTTGGGTACTTTGTTTGCATGATTTTTTTTGTGTGCGTGTGTGTGTTTCTGACTAGTATTATGTTGGGCTGAGCCCATGGAAAAAACAAATGATCAACAACCTTGTTAATGATGCTGGAACATGTTGCACATAAAGATTCCACGGTAACGATGGGCATTCTGTACATCTTTTTGTTCGTAAAGATGTTAGTTTCCGAAGTGACCCACAATGGGTTATTTGTTGGGTTGGCTACTTGCGATTTTATTTTGTAGGAAGGGTTGGGTTTGGGGTGTCCTTGGCTGCTATGCCACCATTGCTATCATCGGTGTTTTGATTTCAGGTGTTTTCACCATTGATGGTTTATTGCCCTTTCAACTTTCAAGGCTGACGGAATGAATGAACATGGCAGCTTCTGAATTTCACAATGGCCAAAACATTCGATATGTACGGTAAAATTGTCGGTTTCCAAGGTGATCCCACAATTGGTCCTTCTCTTGGGTTGGCTAGTGAATTTTTGTTTTGTAAGAAGGGTTAGGTTGGGGGTGTCCTTGGTTGCTAAGCCACCATTGCTACCATGGGCATTTTGATTTCAGATGTCTTCGCCATTGATTGGGTATTTTGCTTTCAACATTCCAGGGCTGATGGTATGAATGGACATGGCAGCTTCAGGATTTCACATTCATCAAGATGTTTGATATGCGCGATAAAAATGTTGGTTTCCAAGGTGATCCCTGTGGAATGCCAGCCTGGACTTGCCGAAAGCGTTTGATCGCGTGGAATGGCCTGCGTGCTGGGGAGCTTACGTCGCCAAAATTTGTCACCCCATACCATTTGGATTTTGATAGCCTGTGCGTCAATGAGCTGAAATGGTAGGTGTTGGAGCTCCTCAAGGAATTGAATTCGCACTACTTTTTCGGTGACTCAGACTGCCTTTGGCTTCACTAAAGTGGGGCTTGCTTGGCACCCCTTGGTATAATATCTATCCATTTTATTCGATTCGACTTTTTCGAGTGTGCACTCCTTTGTTGGGAATATCAATCCGATGGGGTTGGGGCCCTGTTGTTGTGGGATTGGCTTGGTTCATTTTGACTCCATGTCATTTTGTTTTTGGCATGGCTAGTGATGACCTTGGTGTCCCAGGATCTTAATCAATATACTCGTTCCAAGCAAGCTGGCTGGAATGCCTAGGGCCAAATGTTAATAAATTATAGAACAATATAAGAACCAAAACCAAAAATAGACACGAAAAAAACCAAACAAAATGCCATGTGGCCAAAGTAGCAATGATGGGAAGTACCATTTTGTTGGTGATATGGATCAATGTCTGGCTCCCATGTGTTACTATATGTATTGTGACTTTTTCGTTGGGACGAAGGAGGCTCACAAGTCCTGCAGGGTGATTAACGTCTGAAGGAGCCAACCCAAGAAAATGATCCATTGTGGGGCATGTTCACATGCAACGCTTTGTCCAACACCATGTTTGTGATGAAAAAGCGTTTTTCAAAGCGCTTTTTTGTTTTGAAACCATGTTGTTCTTCTGGCTGGTTTGCCTCCGGCAAATTTTCAATCTGCCGGCGCCTTTGCTGTCATCGATGTTGACAACATTGTGGACAAAGTTGTGTGCCAAGTATCTGGCAATTGGCCGGTCCTCGAAGTAATATTGCGCAGTTCCAATAACGCGCGAACAAACTCGCCAGGAATGTATTTGAGCAAATCCGCCGCCAAACCTTAATCATTAAAACCTTTGCTGGATTTCATGCGCGATCGCCACCTGCAGGTCAGCATGTGTCCAAGGGAGGTTCTGTCAACAAAAGAAGGGCCACAGGCACCAATGTATGCCCAGCAAAAAGTTGTGCCAACATATCAAAAAAAGTATGTAATGGCGGTGTTCGCCGGGAACGTTTAGCAGGATGACGTCGGAGTGCACCCAATAACTTCCAATGCCCTGGTTTCTCGAGGTGTCTCTCCAGTTGCGCCGTTTTCCACAGTCGAATTTCGGTTCGATGCTGCTTACGGATTTGCCACAACAACATTTTTTTCCGAAGATGTTGCTCATACGCCTTCTCGCACGCAATGTGTGCAGAGCATTGGACGATACAAATAGTAATATTTTCTAGTACCGGCCGTCCCACAATGGAGACCTGCATCTTACAAGGCTTGTTCCAAACATTGAAATGTGAATGTGGCGTCGCCGGTGTAAGAGTGCATCTTTGAGTGTCGTATGAAACAACGTCGGGCGACCATTTCCGTCACAAAAAGGTCTCCAGTTCTTCATGCGTCGTTTTTTGTGGGTGTGCCCTTCCAACCAGCTGGTAATATGTACAACGCAATGCACGCAGACATGGCCATGGAACGTGTAGCCGCGGATGTCGTAAGCAAGAAATCAATCTGAACCAAGCCACCGTCCATTGACCGTCGACAAACCCAAGCATCACCAGCCAATTCTACAGAGCGATGCCGGTTTAACGTGCATATGTGGCATTTTGTCAACAACATTTTTCATTGTAAATTTGTGCGAAGCAATGTCGCAATGAGGGTTTGCCTTGCCCCATGTCCTCTAGTGGACCGCATTGTTTGACTCGAGAGGGCGGAAAAAATGACAATTTAACAGCTGAAGGCCATTCATTCGTCAAAACACACTGCACCAACATGTGCCCACGTTCGTTCCGCAGACCAGTCCAGCACACACCAACATACTCAACATCATCGGACCAATGCGCCGTTCAGATACAAACAACATCATTTGTTGTAAATCGCACGCGTGATACTCCTGGGAACGTCACGAACTGGTGGGAACAAACCAAATCAAAGGACACCTTGAAACCCGGCTGCACTACACATCCGGCGCGTTAGGGCCGAACAAATTACCAAGAACAGGCCGAAAATCATGAGCTTGCGGGTGATTTTTTGGATTACACTCGTGTATCCGAAAGGAGCCCACGCAAGGCAATGCAAAATCAAATCACGTTTGGTGTGCACTTCGTATGGTTCAAGAAGTCGAAGTTTTGGCACTTGCTTGTTCCAGTTTCCATGGGCGCTGCGTTGTGACCACGACGCCGTTGCAAAGAGCACCCACCGGTCCATTTCAAAGCACAAACAATCAAAACCATCATCCACACATGTGCGTCACCAATGACAACAGTGTGCTACAAAAGATTGCCCGTCGGCGTTCCAAACATGTCAATGTTTGTCTTTGTGGAATTTAAATTTCGATGTGTACATGAAGAGACGCGGTCACCCCACCTCTGGCATTGACGACCCGGATCACGCCTTAGTTTGGTGCAACATTCGTCGCACAGAGGCCCACACTGATGCCCACGTTGGCGCTTGCCAATCCTCACCACGAACATGGACCCAACCGAATATGAATCTCATCATGCGCCTACGACCTAAACCTCGGAAAGGCCAAGGGTGGTGGGGTTTTGCGTCCATGTGTCCCTCAAGTTGGGTGTCGCCGTCCACTTCTTGATAACTTGCCGGAACGGAAGCGGTAATGCATCAAAACGGCACTACAGCAAGGGTAGCGCCCCGTGTTGCGATCATGGTTCCGACGACATGTTAAGGGGCGCAACACACAATGCAGATTACGACATTGACTTGCACGACCAAATATTCGATAAAAACGCCCGAGCTGTTTTGAAACAACAGTTTGTCCAACCGCTCTGTTCGGATCCGGTCCGTGCACATTTAAGCCCTGGGATCCGCACCAGATGGGATTGGAATTTCCGAAAGTGTTTCGAACCACTGCATGTCCGCAGCTGGTATCGATTAGTGGCGAAGGTGCCATGTCATCCCTCCAATGAAAACGACCACAGCCAAAAAAAAAACGTGTCATTGCGTCGAGCTGTTTTGAAAATCATATGTCATCCCACGGGCCGCCTGGGCAAATGGCAAGCATGAGTTCGCGCTCCGTACTTCCAGCCCACATTGTTAAATGTTTTCCACATTTTGTCGCGGCTATATGTGCAGCTCCGTTGTTGTGTAGGCAATCATCGCATCTTGCTTTCATGGGCCCACCTGCCCCCAAATGGGCGACTGAAATTTTCCAGGTTCAAAACCGAACATCAACATGAGAGTCAAGGGCTAGCCAAGGGAGTTCTGGAGTTCGTGGTGGCAAAATTCACCGTTGCAGCGCTGCCGTGGTGACCCATGTGCATGTCCATGTAAACAGACCTCATCAGCTGGTTCGGCGTATTGAACCTACCGGTGGTATGTTTTGATCATGAATCATGATTGGTCTGCATCTTTGTTCGGAGTTGAATGCGGCGGCTTTGCTGTGCATGCAGCCTTGCTGCGCATGGATGCAGCACAAGGCAACAGTTGGGTGATGCGTGGTGCAAATCGTGTTTTTTGTTGCTGCCTCGATTGTTTTGCTGCCACGTGGTTCATAGGTTGTTCAAATGCTGGACTGGGAAACGCACGTGGGCCCACGATGTGAAGTTGCTGTTGATACGGGTGTGCGGACAGCGCACGAGGAAAGATTCGCTCTTTCTGCTTGTGTCGGCGCGTAAGGCCATTTGTGCATCTTACGTAACATTTCGTTTTTGTTCGGTTCATCTGTGCACTGATCGTTTGCCCAAACGAGCATACAGGTTTCCCTAACTCACCCGCCCATCCACCTACCCAGTCCCTACTCACCCAAACGCAGAAAAATTCACCAAAATTGTCCACCAAATTCCACGAGTATGGCTCCAATGCAGGGAGCCAGGCATGCACCATCCATTTTACAGACAGAATGCAAATTATACACTGTGCACAAGAGCCGGCGACAAAAGTTCCCAGGCTGAACCGCACCACCCATTTTCGCATTAACTTCACAGCTACTCTTTGCATCCTGGGAATGGAAAACATAACACCAAACAATTCATGTTGGGCAAAGAAAAACGCCTTCTTGATTTGTTTAATACTATCTTGCAACATTTTTTGCCACTCGCTAAATCACCACATCTTTTGCGCATTGTCGTGACGTTGAAAAGGCTCGGCTGTTTCGAATTTGCGCGCCACCAGTATGCCCGGCCAACACCAACTTCGTCGCCTGCAGGTCTGGCCCGCCAACTCAGTGGCGGCAAAGGCGCTGGAGTCCAAAGACGCAATTTTGCTTACGTAACGGTATGTTTCACGGTGTGGTTTATTTTTTCTAAATATTAGACGGAAAAAAATATATAATACGAAACATTTTTGGCAATCCTGGTCGTCGATGTTGTGCAGCCGACTGTTTGTTGGTTTTGTGCAATTACCCCTTCTGAAACGTTGCACCGTTTGACTCAAACAGGCACATAGCAAGGCAAAGCCCCGGCAAAATTACCAAAAAAAAACGAACGCTGCATTTTTAAAGGTTTAAGTGTTGCCATGTGCGATTTACAGCATTGAAGCGGTGGCTGAATTTGGTGAGGTGTTTTGGGTTCGGTGCAGTTTTGTCCTTTCGGGAACATTGATGGATGCACTCACTGAATGTTCGCCTCTGGTTGCCAATTTTCACATGGATTCGTCCGCTAGTTATACTTAGCAAGTTCAAAAAGCCATCATCCATGACGAACCGACACAAAAAGTACACACACGGCACGCGTATCTTTTTTAAACCAAACTATTGGACATTGCCCTGCTCCAAAAAACGTGAGGGTTGAACCAATTGAACAACAGCTCCGCATGATTCTACATTGCAATGTATGTTTCCAACCTCAGGTTTCAAAGTAGATTGGACGTTCTATTGTGAATCTCTAAGCCAATGATCCTGAAATGGGTGATTCAGCCTTTCCTCCAGCATGAAGTGGGGCAGCCTAATGGTATTGCCAAATGAAGAGCAGCAACAGAAAAAACAAAGTGGAGGAGAGTCAAAGGAAACAAAAACTATACAAATGAATTGGCAAACCACTGGAAACGAGAAAAGCATGAGAGGACATGAAATGAAAGGGAAGGAAACAAAAGCAAATGAAAGGAAAATCAAGAGAAGGAAAGAAAAGAAAAGAAAACAAGGAGAAGGAGAAAGTGGAAATGAGAGAAAGCCTCTAAGATCTATAGAGTCACAAAAACTGGTCTGCTGTTCCATGTTTCACAAAACCAAATCGAATTGAATCTAATTGAAGAAAATGCAATGTTTTGACCTTTTTACATTTTTTGGGGTCTCTGGGATCCAGATCTCGAGGCCACCCGGCTGTGTTCGAAAGACTTCAGAAGCTTACGAACGAAACCAACACGAAAACTAACACTGATGATGGTTGCCAAACCCTTGGCGCGCTACGCATTTTGTTGCTTGGTTCCATTGCGAGGCCGGGTCCTTTTCTGTGGATTATGCCGTACATGCGGCTGCCACGCATTCACCCATTCCAGGAAATGAGGATGAGGGCACGTCTGGTTGGATTACATTTTAAAGGGATTCTGTTTCAACCGACAATACGGTTCTGCGAAGAGCCTGCTGGACCCTCAAGGTTGCCACCATCATGTAGAATGCCCTGTGTTTGTGGTTTACTTTTCTGGTCAGGACCGACGTGAAAAGTGCGCCCAAATCAGTGCTGATGCATCACTTCATGACACGCAAAAACCACTTCATTTCAACAAAGCTGGTCGGTGGCTGAAAAAAAAAAATGTTGCAAATTGAATTGTCATGAAGTGTTTCACCACGTGTTGCAAAGGTAGTTTTTGGGGTTGGTGAGTTTGGTTCATCCAAAGGTATAAGCGAATTTGCATCTGAACCTTTGCATTTCGGCGCATCAACTATATCTAGTCTCAAATGCAATTTGTAGTTTGATAGTCCGGTCTGGAGGATGCTGGCTGCCTATTAGAATTAGAGGAGGAGATCCTGCTGATTGGCAGCATGACTTAGGAAAGGAGATCGTGCTGATATGCAGCATGTTCCGCTTGGAGACTAAATGTTTGGATGGAATTGGGAACTCTTGACTTGAAGCCGTTTGCAAACCAAACATTGATGTCACGATCGCGTTTGCACGCTGTTGCTGAGCATGTAAACCACAAGTTCTTCAAAATCATGCGTACTTTGTCTATGTTTGCAAGGCATTGCGGTGAATTACCCCCCATGCAAATTTGATTTTTTGAGCCGTAACAATCTGTGCTGTGCAAACGGGTGCAATCTGCCTATCCACGCCCACCAGCCAAAGTGCGTTTTGATGTCTCAAATGTCAGATTGTCAGCATTTGACAAGGTCTTTGCTAAAACCAACTCACCGTCCAAATTTTGCTGTACATAGATTGCATGGGGGTGGCCCAAAATACAGAACACCCACGCGGTTCCAGAGGTTGGGGGATCCTGGCTGGCCGCTTGCGGTGGTTGGTTCGGTTTGTCTTTTGGTTTGGGTTGCTTTTGGTTTCGTGTGTGATGATCTTCACTCTGTCAATTCGTGACCAGCGACTTTCGCAGTGGCACGTGGAAACAAAAAAAATTCACATGGCCAACTAGTCAATGTTTTGATTACAACATGTCAGTCCAATGAGCATTGTCAAACGTATTATATTCGTTTTACGGATACTATCAATTCACTTGGCCGATCCAATGTTTTGTTTTATTTGTAACATGTTCGATCGAAATTCAACGTGGCGCGTTTGCGCGTGCAAGTCCTCCACCGGCCTCCCCTGTCACAAGATCCCTTCTTTGACTTTTCAAGTTCACGTGCCTCCATGTTCCACTGACTTCCCATGTTGACCCCTGACAAAAATTTGTTTGTCAGGATCCCAGCTGTCCGACAATTGCAAACACAAACCAAGATGATCATAAGGCAAAGTTCCGCCCCAGCTTCACATCCGTCCAATACTATCACCGCGCACTCAGGCGCAGCATTGTGCCTCGAGACAGGAAGCTGCCAGGGCCTATGCGTTTTTTTTTGCGTGGGGTTGTGCCGTTATGGCGCGGCGCGTCGATCACAAGTACAGAGTGCGAAGGTGAAAAGGAAGAAGTGCCTTTGACCAATAAAACCCAAGGGGAAAGCAACCAAGCCGAACCAGAGAACCAGCAAACAAGAAAACAAACACTGCTGGGGCCCATGCGAAAAACCTCTGCAGCTGACAAACATTAAAATGCCGAAAAGCCCATCAATTCATGGTGAAAAGATGTTTTTTTTTCTGCGAGAGCGCCGCTTGTGCACTGGTGGCAGCGGTCACATGTAACAACTACCAAAGACTCAAAGATCCCAATCAATGAGAGTGCAACAAAACTGTACAACGTCGGCAAACGTAGGCAGAGAGCGAACCTGAAAGTGTCACCGGCATAGATCCATTGAGTAAAAGCCAGAGAAGATACGAGTAACAGCGCAATTACAAGCCATCATGGTGAAAAGATGCTCCAAAAACAACAAGAAACCAAAACACAGAAAAGCCCAAGAACGTTCCAGCGAAAGAGAATCATTTTTTGTTTCCAAGTTCCAAGAGGAGAATCGCAGGTTACGCTTCGACAAAAATAAAATCAATACAAGCCAACCAAGGCCGACCAGGAAACTTTTTTTTTCTACGAGGGCGCCGCTTGTGCACTGTGGCAGCGGTCACAGGCAGCAACTACAAAAGAATCATAGATCCCAATCCATGATAGTGCATTAACCAGCCTATTGCAATTTTTTTTTTACGCGTGGTTGTGCCGTTGTGGCGCGGCGCCTCGGTCACAAGTACATATTGCGAAGTGAAAAAGGAAGCGCCAATGACCCTAACCACCAAAAAGGGGGGACCAGCAGAAAAAAACCGGAACCAGCAAACAGCAAGAAACAAAACCACCCCCCAAAAACAACCAAGAAGAACCAAGGAGGCGCCCCCTCCCAAGGAATTTGCAAAGTCAAGGGGCCCTCCCCAGAGGGCCCCCATGCAGAAGTATTGCCTGACCACAGTCGATTTAGCTTTCAATGCTTCCTCACGACAAGGGCTATGTGATCAGGTAGCCTGGCAGCACGCCATGGCACGGTGTTCGAGTCTTGTAGCCTCCCTGGTGTCGGCGCAAAGCACTGGATGTGCCCGTGTTATCACAACAGCACATTGAGGGCTCACGAGCTAGGTCCTCTCAATGATCAGCTCTGGTGAGCGGACAGTGTAGAAAATAACCATAATCTTGCAGATGTTGAAGTGAACCTGGTGACCTGACGCAAGCGAGTGAAGCTGAGCACCCTCAAACCTGTGCACAGCCGTCACGAGATCGGCAGGGCAATGATTTGACCTGGGCACGCTCCAACCAGTCGACAGAGACTTGCAAGCCGTGGCCGACCAGCTCCACAAGAACGAAGTTGCCTGAAGGGTTTCTAGGGCAGCAGTCCCCTGCAGACGAGGATCATGTAAGCCCATTGCCAGTAGCTGGGGCGTGGTTCCCTCTTTGTCGGCTCCGTAATAGACATTCGTGGAGTGCACCGTTGCATAACATTGGGCACTCGTATAGGCACCATCCTGGCAGATCGAAGTCGGTATCCATAATGGAGGACCAACATTCGGCTGCGCCAGAAGATGCAAAGGATGCAAAAAGACGCCATGGCTCGCCCCCGCGCCGAACGACCAGACTCCAGCGAGTCAGGTCAGGGCCTACCCCTTCCCCTAAGCCCTTGTGGGGCGAGGTAAGCAGCTGCGGCGATACACTGCCGAAGCAGGGCATTATTGCCAATTGGCACGGTAGCCAGATTGGCGGGCCTGTGCTTTAGGATGTGAGGACGAGGCACTAGAGGCCCCTGAGGCTCTGTCATCTCGCTTTCGTTTGGGTTCTGTGCGTGGCCAATGTCTCCAGGGACAGTGGTGCGGTTGGAACAAAGGTGCGTTGGCCAATGAGCCTATGCGGATAGCAGCATCCCGTAGCGGGTTGCCCGATGGCGATCGGATGGTGTTGAGCCATTCGTTGTGGGCACAGGCTCTATTGTGGTCATCGGCTGCGCCCCAGCCTGGGTCAGCATAGCGTTGTCGGAGTGCTGCAGAGTTGGCAAAGAGGGCATCACGAACAAAAATGTCTTGGACATTGTAAGCAAGGGCTGCATTGCTCTGATATGCTCTCGTGAAGCAAAATGCGTATTTATGATACACTTGCTGAAGTGACATAGCAGCATCAAAGTATTTGGCTCCGATAGTCATTAGGCGGGACGGCGAGAGAGTCATGAGATCCCACCCTGCTGGCTCATAGTGGGTCCAAGAGTTCTCTTCACCGTAGTAACTAGCTGATTGCCGTGGCGGGGCTTTGATTTCGATGGCACAGGTCGTTGGGGTTCGGCTCATAGCGAGAAGCTCGGTAGGGTTGTTGGCAAGGAGGCCGGAGCAATAGAGCTGCTCAACGAGAGGATGCTCGGGCTGTGCTGGGACTGGAAATTGAAGCACATTGGCACGGCCTTGGTTAATTCGCAGGAGCGAATAATTTTGGGGCTTGTCTTCCTTGGGCGCGGTGACCTTGAGCTCAACATCGTCCGCTCGACCATCTTCATAAGTACCAAGAAATCCGAGACGTCTGGAATTCTTCACAATCTGGCTATAGAAAGCCATCGGGAAGTAGACCTTGAGATCTCGCAACGGCAACGTACCCTGTTTCGCATCTGTGCCAGCGTCATGTACCAGCAGAAATGAACACAGAGAGGAGGTAGTTCTCCGTGCCGGGTCCAAGCGAGCTCTCCCCGCTGTTTGTGAATGTTGCAAGGCCGAAGCTAGTTCAGCTATCAAGCATTTTTGCCAAAATTCAGCAGTGGACAAGAGCTTCCACTCAGGCGCTAACCGCGCTAATTCGGACGTGTCGATGCCTTGAAAAAACTCGGCAATAAGGCCGCTTACGGCGGCAATGGCTGTAAGCAAAGCATACCGAATGTCCTCATCGTGCGCCTGCTGCTGGCGAGGATTGTAAAACCGTCGCTGCAGTGGCTCGATACAAGTTCTGTTTGAAGAGGTTAGAGCCCACGTAGATGCGGAAAGCAATTCTACCCATTCGCCACTCTGGCGGGAGTTGACTTAGGTCATCCACTGAGGGACATCGGGAAATAGCCTCTTCGGTACGTCCGTGCGTGAGGTACTCATTGACAAAGGCCGCATATTCCTGGCAGAGCTGGAAGAAGGCCTCAAGCAAGCTCTCCGGAGCATCATCTGAGGAGAGGTATGCCAGGTCAGTGGATTCCTCCATGAGAACTGGTAGACGATTAACCACTGGCCACCGTGCTTGGCCCTTGCGGCGTTGGCCGCGCGTCGCGGAGCACGACTCGTTGCTGAATCCAGCAATTCTGCAACTGATTCGGATTGGGAAGAGAAACCTTCATCAGTCGAATCAGGGACCAGGGCAGCCTCTCTGTTGCGTGGTCCCTGATTCGTACTGATGCAAAACCAAAACAAAAAAATTGTACAGAATGGTGGCAAAACGTCAAGACGAAACCAGATAACAAACCACAACCAAACGACCACCAGGATCTGTCCATCAGGATCCCAGTTTTCCGACAACTAGTTTTTTTTTCTGCGAGAGCGCCGCTCATGCACTAGCGGGAGCGGTCACGAGTCACAACTGCAAAAAACTCAAAGATCCCAATCAATGAGAATGCATTGACTAGCCTACTGTGAGACTAAACAAAACTGTACAACGTCGGCAAATGAAGTCTGAGGGCGATCTCGAAGTCTAACTGGCAAAGATCCATTGGAAGAGCCTGAAAGAGCATACCTGTACAGGACTTTGCAACTCTTAAAAGTCAGCTTGTCGAAGAGATCAGTACCGGACATCAGCTTTAGGCACCGTGCCTGAAGGATGAGTAAACGCAGAGCGAAAACCAAACTTCAGGCCACAGGGCTTGTCAAGTTACTGCCTAGAGCCGTAGTGCCAGAGCAGACTGTATCTTGTTATCGCATGGTAATAGTACTCCTTAATTTTTTTTTTCCGGGAAGTGCCTATTGCACACACGATGCAGGTCACTATTTGTCCAGAAAGCTACAAAGATTTCACATGATCTTCAATTAATTTAACGCAAGATGACCGTATGGGCACAAACCAACAACCAGACCAAACCAACCAGCACCAAAAACAAGACAAACAAACCAGCAAACCAAACCAACCCCAAACAAGAACAAAGCGGCCCATCTTCAAGGTCATCTAACCAGCTATACCTCACATATGCACAGGGTGAAACAGAAGACACTCCGCACTCACTCATCTCAAAAGGCGGTCGACTAGGCATCGTCCGTTCTTCCCTCAACATCATCCTTTCGAAGTGAGGATCGATCCGATCTAGCCAAGTAACTGCCCATGATTCAAGCCAGCTGAAGATGCCATAGTGCATTGCAGCTTCGTACAAAGAAAGTGGCACCATGCATGGCAAGCAGAGTAAATGCGAAAATGTAAAAAGCTGTACCCAATCCGCAGAAAAACGAAAGTGAGAGGGGGGCCCCAGCGCCCCCCAAGTGAGCGAATCAAACCTCCAGGGCACAGCACCAGGGCGCACGCCCGTATTTGTATATCATCGGCCAGCATAACTCGTGAAGACCACTCCTGGCAAAGCAAGCCACAGCAGAGTTACCGTGAAAGAGTTTGTAGAGAGCCGTATGGGCCAGTCACCAGTTGCGGGTCAAAGTACCTCGAGCAGAACCGTCAAGCCACCTGCCGCAGAAACGAAAAGTAAAGGCCGGAGCCAAGGCTAGGCGTTTCAGCAGCAGCTAGCTTGTCAAGGCACCACTCTTCGATAATGCACCTACTAATCCAACGACGCATCCTCCAACAGGCATGGCCTTGCACAAGCATCCTCCGCCACGACGCCAGGTTCGCCGAATCAGACAGCGAGGAAGCTCTATCAGGCAGTGAGCCGTCTGTCAGGGCGGCATTCAGCATCGGCCAAAAACCCTACACTTGACCACGTAGCCAGGCTTTGGGAACTAGGAGCAGGATAAATGCCTCTGTAGGCAAATGTCAGAAGATCATCAAAGGAGCAGCGGAGAGCAGCGATTAGAACTCCCACCAGCAAGCGCAACTCACCTCTAATCACATGCAGCAGTACCACTACTTTCCGACGGCAACACCACGAGGTATGTCCAGCCAGCTCAAGTAGCACTTTTTTTTTTTGCCCCTGTAGTGCCCATTGGGCGCGGAACCCCGGTCACTGGTTCAGGTCGAGAAGCAAGAAAAGAGTTCTAGCAGCTCGTGGCAGAACTTATGGCAGTAGAACAATGAGAGTTCACATGCCGGTGGATTAAGAGTGGCAGACAGAACCAAAAACGAGAAAAAGCAAACGCACAACCAGGGAAACAAACAAAGAACCAACCAAAAAAGCCACCCAAGAACAAAGCCACTTCAATCCGACTGCATTAACTAAGTGAAACAAGGTGAAACTACCGCTCTCACTGTCTCTCAGAACACGACGATCCAGGCTTCATTCATCGTCCAGCAAAGTAGTTTGCATTTTGTTACCTTGCGCCAGGCAGTTGTAGCGCACCGATGGAGTCGATACATCCATTCAAGTGTCAACATAAACCAGCGAGTTTGAACTGAAAGCCTTGCGTTTCAACATTGCAGCCGTTGTTCACATGGTTGTCGTCGCTACTGCAGAGCACGATCGTCATCCGTGGGAAAGAGAACAGCAAAAGCAGCAAGCAGAGGGGGCGGAAGCCCCCCCTGATAAAATTGCGAAAGAACCAATCCCATCCGTCAGGTAGCAAGGGCACCAGAAAGCACCGTGTC
>VSDK01012297.1:0-93990 GCA_009767595.1 Symbiodinium kawagutii
GTTGCTTGGACGTGGACGGCTGCCCTGCGGAGTGTGTGAGTGAGTGAATTATCAATCATAAATCATTTGATGATCCATCATCATGGTAAAATGATGAAACCCATGGTACGCGTACCCTCCACGGACGCTGATCGTTTCTGTATAATCAAGTCTTGACCATGGCAACCGAAATGGGACCTTGAGCCCTAGCGATATACGGAAACGAGTCGACATTACAAAATCTAACAATGGATTAATTTTGACCATCAATTGTGGGGGATAATAACCAAAAGTAGTTGGAATGCAATGGTTGATGAGGGTACACCAGGGATCAGGGTCTTGATCTAAAGCCATCTGACGAATCTGACCCGTTAACCATTCACCTTGGTCATCTGCCCATTTCGGATCACCAACCAGATAGCTGATTGCCAATACATACAAGGTGGCCCCCAACCACTTATAGTAACTATCTTAACTAGAGTTAACTATCAGTTATAGGGGTTTATAACCCAAGCTATCCACCTTGTACCCACAGAGCAATCGGATTGGTCTACCAATCGGGCAGTAAAACGGAGCAGCTTTTCAGATTGTCGAGACATTCCGCCACAGGAAGACAACTGTTGATGGAGGCCGGCAAGGGGGTCTTATCAGTTGGGGCAACAACATCATGTTTGATGGCTAAGGATGCTTAATGATGATTGAAACTGGTTGCATAATGATGACTTATGATGGTTGATGCTGATTCATGATGGTTAATGATGGTTAGTGATAGGAACTGTGATCACTGATGGTTGCGGATGGTTAATCAAACATCACTAGTCACTATTTATCCATGATGCTTAATATTCGCAAAGAATGGCAACTATGGTTCATATCTGAACAGTGAGTACTTGAGTAATATTTATAAGAATTGCCAATGGTCCAAAAACACAGGACAAGTACAATATAGTTTGCCATCATGGAGCGCCTGTGGACAGAAGACCATTGACACAGGTTCGTCTGCAATCGTTTGACGTAGATTTCCTTAGCAAACTGTATGCCTTGGTAACCAACCATACCAAGTGGTTGGTTCACCATCTGTGTCCGCTTGCTGATTAGCAAACGGGGACAGCCGCGCAGTGGGGAAGTCACCATTCTTACAGTTGAGGTTAGCACCATGCAATCTCAGTAGTTGGTGTGCCAAAAGCCGCGTGGATCAGGGCTCCCTGTGGTTTTCTACAACTAGTAGAGCCCACTCCGATGGCTCTGGCAACCACTGGTGCCCCTGGCTGTTCAGTCAAAAATGACACGAAATAGCAGCCACTATAATAGTGGTTGAGACCACAACAGTTGTTAACAAATAAGAACTTTGGTTATTATAGTAGCAGTCATAACTATATCCATGTCAACAAAATGTGGTTGATTGACGATTCGAAGCCAACAGTCGTGGTTGACAACCAATATCGAATGAAGCATGCAGAAGGAGTGAAGCATGACTGATAGCAGTTGGCTTAAATACCCACCACGAGCCACGAACTTCGACCATTCGCTGGAAGGATGCTTGGTCGTTTCCTCCTCATCTTCACGCTCTGCAGGAGGGGCCGCTGCTGCTGCTGCTGCACAACGATTGCATTCTCTCACAACGGTAGTGGGTGAACCTCAATATCGCTGTGTGGCTCTGGTCATTGGATGTGAACGCTGGACCCAGTCACACCCAGTCATGACACACACACACATCCATACCTTGGTTTACCTTGGTTGATGCAGGAATACACCGACTGATATATGCCTTGCATTCACACGTTCTATCAATTTCTCATCAACCACTGGTTGGACTAACGCAAGCACACACTTTGTTGGTTGTACCGTAATATGCTGCAATCAGCCGTTATGCCCAAATGACATCACCGTGCATCATTTTGACGACACCAACCACTACGCTTGTGACCCCAACCATGATCACGAAAAAACGAAGCATGATATTGATGATATCTAGTGTTGTCAGGTCTAAATTGACCTTTTTCGACTATGTTGCTGCTTAAAAAAACCTTTTGTGAGGTCAATTCTAAATGACTCAAAACATTATGTTGACAATACCGTCCACGAGATTGATGATACCATCGGCAACACCAAGCATTGAGAACATCATGATCTCGCTGAAGCCACGCATTGAGTCGGTTCGCATCATGACAGCAACCTTTGTATTGGGGTTATGCAGCACAAGATCGATTCAAGGTTTGCTCTCATGGTTTATGGTTGCTGATTTAGTAACATTTACACCAAATACATTTATGAATCTATGACTATTAGGGATTACTGAGTAATAACAAACATCATTAAGCATATCATGAATCACGACGACACTTTATTGACTCGATTGTTGGCCAGTGCAAAAAATGTTCATGTGAGTACCCTTCTCAAAGATGCTTCACCATATTGTTGAGAATCATTGAGCATCATTAGCCTCCATGAATCATATAACTAAACACATTGCGAGGAACATCATCAACCATCGTCAATGATATTGTTGCCCATCATGAAGCATCATTATTGATCATTATATAAGCATATCATTAACCATTGTCAACCATCATTAGCCATCACTAGCCACACTTTGAGGATACTTTCATGCAAATTTCTTCACCTTCCAACTTTATCCACCGGGACGTGCCACTTCAGGTTGGGGCTTAGCGGCCCGGAGGATGATACCTTGGAGGTTTGTTGGTTTGAAGTCTGGGTGTTGGGAGGAAGCCACTTGGAGCTGGAGCCGCTCGGAGCCGCTTGGTATCCAGTGCTATCTCCTTAAAGGAGCTACCAGGAGTGGCCACCAACCAAATGTTAGCAGCATCGTATCAATAGCATCATTTTGTTTGGATTGTTGGTCACCAATCATGGTAGTTTGGTTGAGAATTGGTTGTGGTTATTACAACGGTACTATCATGATCATTAAAAAACATTGATAACTCTTCATTTCTATGATAATGATTGGCCGGTCAGGTAGTCATGATAATCGCCAATAATGATTGATAAAGGCTACAACACTCAAAAAGTTACCATTGTCTAGCTAGTTACTAGTAGTAATCATACGCAATTGGAATCGTCAATTATATTGATTTTTGAATCAAGCATCAATAATGACAACTGGAAACATACTTGATTGAGAGTCAATCATCAACACCGATGAAATTCAATTAAGCAACTGAACAATGGGATTCAACCACTACCTGACTAATGGGGATCAATGTCATTCTACTGTAGGTGTATAGTAACTGCATTAGATTCAATAGTAATGACAATGGGGACTATACCAGACCCATGGATTATTCCTCATCAAGCAATTGTATAAGACAATGTTAATTTAATCTACACTTATCTTCAGATCACGTTAAAAGGATGCAGTCCTGTCCTGGGTGATTCATGGGCAAGACGATGCTAAGCTGCTTGGGTTTTTTCATAGTCTTGGTGATAAAGCAACTGGTGTTTTAACATGACTAGGCTAATCACCAATGTTAAGCAAAGCGAATGAGAAGTGAAAACACAACACACACAATTAAGGCCGTCATTGAATGTCCGGCCAACTCAAATGGTGTGAATTACCCCGTTTGGTTTTCGTTGAGCAACGAATAGTGCATTGCTTAGTGATGGCTCACCTTGGTGATTATAGCAATTTGGTCAAGCAATGGCTGTAGAGGATTCACGAATATGATGCAGCACTATGGGATTACGGTTATTCAACATGGTCATGACTACAGAATTTTTGGATTGAGTACTTGATCTACTAAAATCATAGAATTACTTGTGGGACTATGGTGATTCAGCATTGGTCCTGTCATAGCTCACTCTCTTGAGCATTGCGTGATCGCGCTTACCACTGCAACAGGAAGTTTAGGACATATGCACCCTTACGTCTAGTGCAAACTGATTCCTGGAAAATTGAGGTGGGAAATTTAAAACCGCTATTGGTTGATTCAGCAAGATACTTTACGCATAATTGTAATTATAGAGCAACGATTAGATATAAACATGCAGAAACATACTTTGGTTGGTGGTTTTAAACATTTTATGTTTCCCCAGTACGTAGTAACAAATGGTTGGTCCACTAATATTTTTTCATAGGGGTGGTTCAACCACCAACCAGTACTTCATTATTGACTCAGGTACCCATAGTCCCATAGTCAATAATTGTGCACGGGAAAGCTAGCAGCCGTATGCGGACCTCAAGCATTGGGTGGTGATGAGCTGTGGTTTGTCCTGGGTCAGTGACCCGAGTTTCATGGTGCAATTTTTGTTGGTGATCATCCTCTACTATGAAACTTGTCAAATGGTATTGTTAAATACTTGTTAATTTCACTTGTAATTGTTCAAGGTACCACTATGCTATGAATCAAGTGATGGTACTGTATTTGTCAATAAATACTGGTTGCGGTTCACTTGCTTGTTTGCAAATGGATCACCAGTTAAGCGTAAATGGCTCGTTAAACTTGCATCAACAAATAGCTTTTGCTGGTTCATCTCTGTTGTCACTGATTTTTGTTTAACATATCAGCTGTGCCTCTTCATTTGCACTGACCTTCATGAATGGGTATGACTTCCACAGTTGGAATTAAATCATACGATTCTCTATCCAAATGTATTTCTATAGCACATCCAATTAGGCTAATAGGTATACATTTAATTGTCAATGTCATATGCATTGCATGCGCATGATGGATGGACCAGGGTCAAGCCTAGCTACAGATTCACCTTCGCCATGGCCGGACACTGCTGGTGGCCAGGAATGTTGGTTAGCCGATCCCAGTGGCAGTAAGAGCCTTTGGGCCCAGGAGTGCTGCAGGCGCCTGCTGTGGTTGGAGGTGACATGCCACCTTTGCCATGAAGAAATGTGCATCTGAATCATGCGTAGATGTGGACTATATGCGAACAAAATGTTCAATCAGATATGCACAGTGAGAGATATTTCTCTATGAGCAAACTGATATGGGTGTAAACGGAATCAGGGCCGATACAGTCATCTTTTTGGCCTTTGTAGCATTGTTTAAATGGCTTGACTGACTCAACACTTCGGCCAAGTTTGTCAAACTGACCTTGACGGCTTGAGATATGAGATTAGCAGAGGCGCTGTTTGTGGCACTGTTTCCTCGTCGGTGCTTTCTGCATCGGGTAGTCAAGGAAAGCAGCTTCCCATGATTGGACCGAATACTGCTCTGCTTCGTTAGCGTTTGGTAATTGCTCACTAGTGGTCGATAATGCTTCATTTGTGGTTGATAGTGGTTCAAACATGTTCAAACAATCGTCAAGTCTAACGAAGCATCAGTTTTTGCAAACAGCAGGTGAATAACCACTGTTCACAATGATGGTTGACAGTGTTTCGGGGTTCAAGCTCATGGTTCACTATGGTTTGTAGTGCACAGTAGTGCCAAGCAAAAATGAGGTACTACATGATTCTTTGGTTATAAATGCCAAGCTGTCACAATGCCTGATTATATAATGGTTAATGAGGGCTCAGAATGACAGCACTAGCTGATATCAAGCGATGCTGACCATTCAACTCTTACCAACCTTTTTCAACTAGGGTAAGCCATGATAAGCCATTATAGATACATATTATCAGACATCGTTGTACCAAATCATGGCTTCCAACGATAAGCTGAATGGGAATTCGCATGACAATGATCCCATCAGCAAGCCCCAGTGTGGTTCATCCGTGGTTAAGCTGGGCTTTCCGCTAGATTGTTTGTTTAACGCCAGTAGAACGATAATGTGCCATGGTTCTTGCTTATTTGTACTCAATGCTGTTTGCCATTAATCATTGTTTTCAGACATTGATCAGAAATATGTGCATAATGATGATGGTTAGCAATTCTTAGCCCTGAATCAAACATCCTGAGAACAAATAGACGCTGACCAGTGAGTATGATTGAAGATCAAAGCTGGGATTATCCATTGACCGTCAAAAAACCTATTGCTATAATGGCCTCATGATGATCAAAAGCGGTTGATTGTTGGTGCTCAATCTGTCGTAAACAGCCAGTACAAAACATATTCGCCACTGTAAATGCCACTATCAACCATCATCAACGGTCACTATTAGCCATATTGGCTATCATTGGGTATGATCGTTAATCATAATTTCGCCGTCATAAACCACTACAAACCACTATTTATCACTATGAACCAACCTTCCCTGGTTATTTACCACTCTTACGCATTACTAACCAGGCGTCACAAACCATCACCAAGAGGTTTTGAGCATCAGGATTCATTATTATAAGCCGTAATTAACCATAAGCAACCATACACTCACAACTACCTGGTTGATATAGTTGATGATAAACCAGTACAGGTATCATAGATATATTCACCCTTATGAGGGGGCTGTATTCACCATTTGTAAACATTATTGTCCAACCTTCCCTGGTTCTTCATCATTATTAAACCCAAGATGTTGGTCCATTACCATCATCACCATTCCCATCATCACCACTAATTCTCAACCACCGTAGCCATAGTCACCAAATCATCACCACTGCGGCCGCACGCTGGGCTTATAACTGGGAACCATGGGATTCATCCTTCGAGGGTAGGTGAACTGACCCCTGTCACCATGGCTTCATGTCAACGGTTCCTCAGTGGGGATCCGAGTACCAAGCACTCTCGGAGGCCCAAGCCGTGTGGTCAAGCGGAGTGCTGGGTGCCTCCAACCTTCACCTATGAGTGTCTGAGAAGCACAGGTTCTGAGGTTGTGATGGTTATGATTCAGTGAATCAATGGTAGATGGTTGATGAATGACCAATGATGATTACTGATGGTTAATGATGGTCAATAATGGCTAATCATAGGTTTGAGCATAAACAATCGATGGTTACTTAATCAAAAACATTACTCATCAACCACAAACGAATGGTATGATAATCATGTTTCATGAAGGGTCAATGGCAACCATCAGGTTGGTGTATGATGGTTAATGGTATGCAGATGGTTAATGATTGTTAAGGGTGCATGATGCCTCATGGGTAGGATGATTGTGGGGATAGATGATGATTGTGGGGATAGATGATGGCTGATGAAATTATGAGTGATGGCTAGATGATGGAAGGTATCATCATTTGCTTCATTTTTTCCACAGCTTTTTGGTATTGATGGCTCAAGAAGTGTGCTAGGGATGGTTGGCCTCGAAAAATCAAAATTTGTACGCAGACATTTCATTGGTTGGAAATAAACCGTAAATTTGCCATTGCTTATGAGTCTGACTGGAATCGTCCAAGCTGAAGAAACTGGCTGATTGTCAAGCTGAGGTGAAAACAACTGGTTACAACGGCGTCAAGGAATTGCATCAGGGGAACATGAAGCAACCCCACCTAGAATTTGTTGGGAAGTGCCATGGGCCTTGTGCTCGGCTCAAGTGATAGTGGTATGTTTGTGCAAGAACAAGCAACCGTAGTCGGCATGATATTAGGGACCACACCACACATCTCGATTGGTTGCAATATCGTACCATGTCACAACCTATCTATGTTGGTATGGCTCAAAAACTTATCCCCCCAAAATGGAGTGATATTGATGCGACAAACAAACTATACAATCAACAAACCATTATAAACCACTATACACCACTATAAACCAATACAAACCATTCTGCATTATTGATTGCTCGATCATTCTCACCCAGCAAACCAAGAATACCATCCATGCCCAGCACATTGACCATCATTCAGTAGATGATATGAACTATGAACCAGGGTACATTAACCATCCAAGGCCAGCTCATCATCAAAGCCTAAGCCATAACTGACGAGGGTGACCAATCATAAGAGCATATTTCTTCGATGTGGGTTGTCCCTTCCTGACGTTATCTTGGCCCTTGTGGCGGATTCGCAAGTCATGGTTAAGCTGACGGTTCCAGCTGACTCAGCTGGCGCTTAATCATGATGAGGTCAACCTGCTTCTGGTTGATCATGAATGGTCAGTGATGAACAATATTAGCATTGATTCACGAATGGTCCATCCTGGTGAATGATACTGAATGATAATGAATGATTAATGATAATGAGTCGTGAATGAGTGGTTAATGAGTACTTAGAGAATGATCATCACTATAGTGATCATTGATTGTGATCAACAATGGTTGTTAATGGAACATCATTGTAATCATGAGAAGTATTCACAATCAGTGCTAACGATTCTTTGAATGATCAATAGTTGCTTCTTACAATGCTTAGCAGTTGTTTCTTACAATGATTATCAATTATTTATGATGATAACCAATAAGAATGATGAGTTGAATGATGGGTGATAACGGTTCAACACGAAGAATCAGCAACTAGGGATTACAACAATGGTGGATATCACCAGCATATCTGCTGCCTTGCTGGTTGAGGGAATGTTTGTGAACATGGTTGATGGTAGCGAACATGAACTCCTGGGAATTCCCAAAACCAACAAATCATCAACTCAGTGGTTGGTCAAGAATGCGGATGCTTCTTCTGCAATCATGTTTAATTCACAAGCGAAAGAACTTATGATGGTTTCTCAAAATAGGGGACCCCCAAATCATCCATTAATAGTCATTTACAGTAATAAACCAACCATTTTTTGGGCCCCCTATTTTGAGAAACCACCTTGTGGAGGTCAGAGCTTGCTGATGATCAGTGGTGATTCGTTGCCAAGCTCTGACTTCCTGGTTGCCAACCAACTGGGACATGAATTTTGGGAACGGTGCTTTGGAGGCCAACATTTCAACATATCAACTTATCATGCATAGTTCATGATCATCTACTGTTAAACCAGTTAATAGTTGGCCAAATTTTATTGACCAGCTATCAACAATTGAGTCTTTGGGGAAGCAACTTGATATGAATTGGCCAGCTATCAACCATGGTTGACCATTGTCAAGCAGTGTTATTCGCTATTGTAATGGTGAATTGTTGACCGTTAAGTATTAGTACGCTTTATGATGGGCCAGCTATTATTTGCTATTCTGACGATCTTCGTGGAACCATACTTTTTCGGGATACCAAGAATCGTGAACAGATAGCTAGGCCATGAGACGAAGATCTTATTGAGTCAACAGCACAGTGCGCGGTTTTTGACTACTTCCCACTTCTCGTGTCAGAAACAGGACTATATGGCGATTGTTTGTACCAAGTAAATTCAGTTGCCATACCCCTCGTTATCGGGATGACCAACCAGTAAAGCAGATCCACAATGACTGTTATTTGATCCAATCTGTGATTATGTCCATATCCCTGTTTTCACTGACTGCATCCATTTGATTGTTGCCTTAACTTCCATGATTCTTGCCCAAATTCATGTTGATCATGTCCCTTTTACTCGCGAAGCCCATGTTGTTGTTGGTTGTAACGCAACCCCTATTGCGGCTATTTCTAGAATTCATTTCGAGAAAAAACAACATAAATTATAGAACTATTATCAACTGCTGCAATTATTAAAGAATATTGCAAGAGTAATAGTATTTCGCGGCAGTATTTGTTTAAGTGTATGCTAACAATTGTATAGTGGCTGTTGGATAATCCCTGGTTATCACAATTCGTGGCTCTATTGGCACCATCATTTGACAATCTTTCCATCGGGGAAACACCATTGATGATAATGGCCATACCATTTGACGATCTCAAGAAAGTATAATTGTTGGCTACAATGGCTTGTTCAATGACAGCAATGGCTTAACCAATCTTGATAGTTGTTAAATGATACATCACCAAATAAGATCTTAGGAATGGCTATCTTAAGGCTACAAGGGCTATACTGGCTATCTCCATCATGGAAGCATTCCCATCAGCACGGCGCCCTCGCTTGTTGTAGCCCAGGTTTTGCTGCCCCCAACTCAGTTCCGGGGGAGCGCAGGGGAGCCAGGAGGTTGCCGGTGGTGGTGATCATGGCGACACACGGATGCACCTAAGACATGCAGTTGTGATACTTATGGTTGGTTGGTCTTTGTATGAAGGTTTATGGTAGTAGATTATTTATGATGGTCGTTAAAGATTTTGCTAGCATTCCAATCCAATAATATCACTACTTTTGGTGGGGCTCAAAGGACAAACCGGTTCTTTCACTGGCGGGCCAACCCAAAACATTGTTGTCTTTGTGCAATTTTTAAGTGGTGGTTGCTGACCATGGGTGCTGGCCATTTAACAACTGTGGTGGTCATCCCACTACAGCCAACACGGTCGGAGGTCACGAATCAACAGCAAATGATGTCATCAACAGCAGCAACAACAAGACCAACAACAGCAACAGCGGCAACGACGAACAGATTCTACAGACAGTCAGGTCACGGGATATTTGATATGCAGACATTTTTGGTGCAGTGCAAAATTCTACTTCTTCAGCAGTGTGGCTGTTGGGTCTTCTCAGCAAAGTGGCCCCTCCATTTTTTCACATGTTCAGCTGCTGTTAGTGGGTGTTCCCTGAAAACCAACCAATTGTTTTCACAAGTTTTGGATGCAAAGACTTGTGGAACCAATAAACCAAGTTCACCAACCAAGCAAAAAAATCAAGCGACCTGGGGAAACCACCAATGCTTCCAGGTGCTTCCTTGAGAACCACCAGCTACCAATGCATGGGCTCGTTGATGGTGGCGACACCAGGAGGGCAGCCGTTGCAGCCCCCAGGTGACGTCAATGCTTGTCGTCCCTCCATCACTGAGGAGGCGCCAGCTGGTTTTCCAGGGCATTGGTCATCCCTACCGAGTTGTTATTTGAGCGACTCAGATCATCAGTTGGCGGTGGTTGATAGTAATGGCGAATGATGAATTAACCACCATGGCCTAGATGTTTGGCAAGTTGGCCATGGTGGTTAGTTCATCATCATGATATAGCTATTATTATGCTCCATCATGGGTCATTGATACCCCCATGATGGTTCGTTCATCGCGCGACAGCACTTTCTTGACGGGCACTTTGACTGATACAACTTTGTCGTGAGTTTCCCAATGATCTACATGGTCTCATAGAATTGTTTGCTGAAAGCCAGCGGAACTGCAATGCACATCATTGGATAAAAGGGGCAGCGGTCACCAGTGAAAAGTCTGCGATTGGCTAGGATTATTCCGTCTTGTCCATAAATGGTGGTACCTACTAACCATCCAAGTTCATAGTCATTATTCATAGGGAACGAGTGACTTGGGAGTACACGATTCTTGCACAAACCCTGAATCCTGTTTTCGAGGCGCCCATCGTCAGCTATCAACAAGGATAAGGGGAAAAATCGGTCACAGTTTCAAGCCAAGAGTACACCGGCATGGCTGGTTTCCTGCCAAGATTTTCCGGCCACAAGCCTCTATCTTCAAGGACAATTGAGCCTCATTAGCCACCATTTAGCCAGAAAACTTGTCAGTACTAAGCATCCTTAGCCATCAAGAACTGTGGTTTAGGGTTATCATTATCAACCTTCATCAAGGGTTGTTACTCATCTGTTGCTCAAACTCATGGACTAGTTTCGGACCACAAACTCATGAGTTGATGGGTTCATAGTGGCGCTGCCATATCCATCGGTCATCGATGGATGGAAATACAATGGGAAAGATGGTGATGAGAAAGGTACGGGACATCAGCCTGAGGGATTGGTCGAGAGTTAACCAGTTCAACCTTTATCAATACGAAGTGGTTGATCACTAACCAATCCTGAATCAACATTAATCACAATGACTAACCATTCTAATTACTGACTACAGTAACCATTGTTTGTCTTAATAATAGTTGATATTAACCAGACTAATCATAATAATGGATGACTACCCATTATTTGGGTTAATATTATCTAATATTAATAATGACTAGTCATTTGGGTTCACCATCATTCTGGTTCCAACGACTCACCAATCCTCCACCAGGGCGGGTGGCCTTCACCGTTACGGGACCTTGGAAGCTGCGCGGCAGGTGAAGGCGGCGCTGGATGTGACCGTGGAGGCGCGGGCGATGTGCACATGACACCATGGGGCCCGCCCCGTGGTGCCGCCCTGCGGGCCCCGTGGTGATTGTGAAGGGCCCCTTGTTGATGGTGGATGATTGGAGCCCTGAATGGTTGTGAGGGGCCCTTGTGATGGTCATTGATGCTTAGTTGACTGAGTGATGGTCAAAAGATGATCGACTATCAGTGAACCATCGTTTTTCATGACAGCTAACCATCATTTTTTTCACCAGGCGATGGGAAATGACTGTTTGCGATGCTTCGCATAAATTAGTGATGCTTAACTAATGATCAGTTGATGGTAAATGGTGATTTATGATGGCTAAGTGATACGCAGTCATGTTTGATTATGGTTCATGTTTATCTTTCATTAATGAACCCTGGCTTTATTAGTCAGGGGGTACCCGTTCAATGGCAAAGCGTGACGAACTTGTGGGATATCCCTTCAGTAGTCAGTCAGGGGTTCATTAATCCAGGGATGGCATTGGTGATGACTCAACGATGATTGCCAGTAGTTTATGAGCGTTGAATAGCCAATGGCTATAGTTCATGATTGTGAACTGCTGGTGCTCAAAAAACCAGTGACCGTAGTTCATGATGGCTGACAACGTGTACTGCTGGTTAATCATGGATTGCAAAATTTATGATGGTCAATTGTGGCTGATGATGGCTAGTGATGATCGTCACTGATGCTTAATGATGGTGAATGGTGGTTGATATTAATTCTGGCTAACGATAGTAGATGATGGCAAGTAATGTTTATCATGGTCAAATGACGGTTACTCAGGGTTGATGATGGCTAATGATGGTCAATGATGGTCACTCCTGGTTCATGATTACTATTATTATTTGAAGAAGTTCGATTTTAGTTAGTGATGCTGAACAATGGTCAATGATGGTGCGTGGAGGCCGTGGTGGTTCATTTTTGTTAATCATGGTTGCAGATGACTTGATGACTCGTGATGCTTCACGATGATGAATGACGTTAAATGGTAGTTGGTGGTGGCTAAGTGATGATTTGTGATCGTTAATCGGCAATGATGTTGCTCACACAATGACTCAGAGCATTTCTAAAGCTGCACACCCGACCAGAGCTAATTCCATGGTTCTGCCCAGATATGGCTTAACGGTAGGGGTAGTCCCGGGCAGATCTTGGGGGATAGTCAATCAACGCTCATGGGGTATAATCACCACAGTAGTGGGGAAAACAATGGTTAATCATGGGGTTTTGACCCATAGCCATATGTTGCTTCGAATGCATGGCTGTGGATATCTATGGTGTGCCCCTGATGAACATGCCAGAAACTACCAATTTTCAGATGGTTGGTGACCCATGGCCATCCATGACCCTAGTCAGGTGAAGCCGCACCAAATCCCCACCGCGCTTGGAATCGCGAATGATGGTAAATGATTGTCAATGGTGGCGTTTGCAGGAGCAAGAGGCGATGAGGGTTGAATGATGATCATCGTGGTTGGTAATAGGGGACAATTAGCAACAACGAAGGTTAAGCAACTGCTAGTTAAGGGATGATTGAATGATGGCTCCTGATGGTGTTCGCGGTCCCTCCAAATCCAATATGGCTAGCTGGAGAATCCATGATTTGTAGGTGATCTACCTGTCATATAACACACAGCGGTATGTTAAGACTTAACGATTCACCATGAACCATTGACCTACATGATAAATGGTCAATGCTTTGTCACTGGAGTGTTAGATCACTGCAGGGTATCAACCCTTGAAGTTTTCGGAAGTCCAAAGGAGGCTCTTATTGATTATGGGTTAATGGTGGTGGATCATGATTATTGGTGATCAATTCTAATGGTTGAATGAGCTTCTTCGGAAGTATTTCCTATGAATGGTTAAATAATCAGCATTGAGAATCCTTGGATGGTTCATTTGTATAGCTATTCTAAATGCTCATTATTGCATGTGAATAAATTCCTTTCAGATGGTTGGAAAATGGTCCATCCTGGCTATCTCGGCGATTTTTGTCGATGGCAAGCTCAGCCAACCCACCAGCTGTCAAGTCAGCAGGGGTCTGACCTGCCAATGTTGCAGTGTTTCAATGGTACTGGCTTTCACCAGATGGTAATTATCAGTTTCGACAGATGGTTCTTGTTCCCGTTTTCAACTGAAGAATCACCAGATTCTCCGGATTCCCAATGGTGAGTCAGGGTTGCCAGTGACCAGACAAGCTGGTCCCACATTAGAATACTAGAGCTTGCATCCGGATTCCCAATGACACACAGGGTGTTGCCCAAGCTGTGTAGCTCCAAGTCGTTGCCTCTGCATCCATCGCCGGCCTCAGTCCTTGCCGAACCCCAATGCATCGGTGCTAGCCTTCCGCAGAGCACCGGAGGCGAAGCGGAGCGTGTGGGAGGCAGCGAGAGTTAGCGAGTCCAGTTGCCGGTTGGGATGGGAAGGTTGGTGAAGATTGGCAAACTGGGATGTTGGTTAATTCTGGGAATGTTGATGGGAATGTTGATGGGAATGTTGGTAACTTACAGTATGTCTTCCATGATTAACTCTCTTGTAGTTGCCTTTCGCACAAATCCTTTCCAGGGGTGAGTGAATATTGGAGTAATGTCAACTAGCAATCGTAACAGAGTCGAAAATGGTGGGTGAACATGCTTGGTACCCTGAACAGCTGACATTGCTGAGAGGTTTGGGGTTCGAGTTGTTGGATAAAGCCATGGCCGCAATCAACTTGTCGCAGCGGAATTGGTGGGCTTCGACTAGCTGGTTTAGCCAGGGATCACCGGAAGGGGAATACCATAGCAAGGTCCAAGCCGCAACGGCCGATGGTCTTTGGAAAATGTTAGCCAACATTAATCTATCATTCATTAAGCATCATGCATTAATTAATAATGAATTAATGAATCCTCATTTCATCATTCATTACGCATCATGCAACAATTCATTTCCATTCACCGCTCACCATCATTGATCATTTATCACCGATTCATTGACAATCAAGCATCACTAACCCATCCATGAACCATCCATTATTCAAACCTTGCATTAAATATCTTTATTGACCACCATTTGAAATTAAAACATCATGAATCATCATTTAACCATCAATTCATCATCAACCACTAATGACCAACAGCTAGCAATTCATTGACCAACACTTAAACCATCACAAATCATCTAACCATTCCTTAAATCTAATCTAAGTATCATTGACCACTCTAGCCATTCATTCAACCATCCATTAACCATCCATCTTTAATCACATTCATGGACCATTCATTAAACATCATGCTGTTAATCAGATGCTGCTAATCATTAATGAATATTTAACCATTCATTAAACGTCATTTACCCATCCATTAACCATTTAATAAACATCATCTACCCATCCATCAACAATTCTTTAAACACCATGCGCAACCATTCGCAGATCCGGTCCCAGGCGTTCCGTGCACTGCTGAAGCTCGATGTGAGGCTTTCGACAGACCGCGACCAGGTTGGGGTGTTGCGCGCAGGATGGCAGCTACGGGGAAGGGAACCATGGTTGATGGTTAAGGATGGTTACTACGATGATGGTTAATGAAGGGGTACTGAATGGTCAACGAATGGTTAATGAATGGTTAATGAATGGTCAATGAATGGTTAATGAAGGGTTGTTGGATGGTTAATGGTGACGAGGGTGGTGGAAAGATCCGGCCTTCGGGTGGGGCCACGGCTTAGTAGTGTTTGATGATGGTTGATAGATGGTATCACACTGCGTTGGGATGTACGGCAGTCGGCTTTACTGTGGGTGAAAAGTGTGAAGGATGGTTAATTGATGGTTCGTAGATGGTTTATGAAAGTTGAAGGTGGTTAGTGATGGCTCGTACTGCTTGATCATGATTTTTCATGGGGAACTTGATGTGCACGATCATGAATTGGTGGTTAATTGCGTTAAACGATGCTTAATGATGCTCCTTATCGTTCCAGTTCTCCTTCACTGGGTGCCCTTACCCATCCTTTATTCCATTGCTGTTCTGAAATGGGTGTTTCTGAAAATAGGGGACCCCCAAATCATCCATTAATAAGCTTTTGTAGTAATCCAACTATTTTTGGGTACCCCTATGACTTGAGAAACCACCAAATCCCCAAAAGTTGTCAGCATGCCTGATTCGTACGACACTGCAGCTCAACTCAGACTCCTCCTTCCATCCGCTGCTGACAAGTGTTCCTGGAAAGTTCTTACCGCCACGACTGGGGGCTTCTCAAAATGGGGGACCCCGCGAAATTATGGGTTTAGTACTATAAAAGCTTGAGGGGTCCCCTATTTTTGAGAAACTCTCAAACAACAAACGCGGTGGGTGTTTTCACTGCTACCATGCTAACACCATATAATGGTACTGCATTGCGCTGGAGAAGCAATGATCGATGACGAGCAATTTGGATCTATTGATGGGTGAACGGGTGGTGAATGGTCGCTATTTTCTTGACGGTACGTTATGGTCAATTGATGGTTACATGATGGATAAGTGGTGGCTAATTGGTGGTTATGTATCATGACTTTGAGATGGTCCTCCAATTTCTAGTGACTTGATAGTAAATGATTTCTTTTATATACTGTTTTACTGATTGATACTGGTTGACCACTAGAAATTGGTTGATATCGAGTTGATACTCGTTGATACTGGTTGATACTGGTTGATGATGGCTTCAATCGAGTTGATTGATGGTAAACAGAGACGAGTCATTGGGGGATCGTGGTGGATTTATGGTGGAGACTCAGAAGCGAATGGCTGAGTTCTTTCCCAGCACTTCACTCCGTTTACAAAGGTTGACACTGACTGACAGGGGTTCATACACGCTGAACAATGGTGAATATATGGCTAGTCATAGCAGTTAACGGTGGACATATGTACAATTCTTGGTTTGCTGGTGGTCAAGACATGGGTTCAAATGGCTTAAGATGGTTGATGATGCTGGTCACTAGATTGAAATGCTCGAGCTGGTTCTGCAGCTGAAAATGGTGATATCACCAGAATGATGCAAAAACTTGCTGGATGCAACGGCTTGATCTCACCAGACTTTGTGAATAAAGCCATCCGCCATCGATGGCTAGCCAAGGGCATAGATTTCTAGTTGGCAACGGCATCCATGGTGGATGGTGGATGGTTTTATCTCAGCTTACTTGGATGTGCATCCCCAGGAATCAAAAGCGTTAAGTACTCGTGGTCATAGAGCTTGGTTAGACCCCAGCAACCATGAGCAATGACCATGATTGTTAATGAGCAACCATGGAGCTTGGTGAATTGCTCATGGTTGGTTATACCCCAGCTATAAGGAGGGTTCGTTCAGCCAGCTTTGGGTGACCCTAACCATGGTTGTTCACCACACCCCAGCCATCCTCGCGAAGGCGTGCACCTGCGCGGTGGCCTCTGCAGCAGTTGCCCTGCTGTGGTGGCCGGAGCAAAGTGCCAAGTTGGCCACGGCCATAGGACCCAGGCGGAGTCCGGGTGCGCGCAGGCAACGGGAGGTATGGAGACCTGGTGATGGGTGAGGGTTGATGATGAGACGTTAATGGATGGGTTAATGTGGATGGTTAATGCATGGTTCATTGATGATACCATTGAAAAGTGAAAAGAATGGGGTGAATTGGTTTAATGGATGCGAATCATGGTTTTTTGATGGTAATAACTTACTAATAATCGTCAGTTCTTGGTTCATTGTTTACTCGGTGGTCAACTACAGTCGATGAACTAGTTAACGATGGTGAATGAATGGTAAAGCCATTATTAACCATATGAGGTTAAGCAATATCAACCATTATTAACCGTAATTTCTTGGTTAAGCCATTATAATGTGGTTCAGCAACGAGTCAATCAACGTCATCCTGCTGGAGACCAGCGGTACAAGCAGATCAGGCACTTGGAAGCTGATCTTCCCCTTGGTTCAGTAGCTATGAGTTTCCAGGAGTGAAATCATGCGCAATCAAGGTCAACGATGGCTAACGGTGGTCAATCATCTCTGTTGATGGTGGTTAATCATCTCAAATTTTGGTTAATGATGCTTACAATTATGCTATACCAGTAGGGGAAGTACCACATGACTCAAGTTAGCTGGGTAGCCAACTATGCTGGATATAGCTCTGGTTGCAGCCGAAGTTATATTTGTTTTTAGGATGGATACAAGTTGGTTCTTCTCAACAGCTCTGGAACCAACACACGGCTCGTGAATCGAATCATCCTGCGGCTGGAACTTGTGATCAATGCGCTTGCATCGGTGTTTGGACCTAGAACCACAACTTGGATCTAAGGGTTGGCAAGATTTAGAAGATCTTGGGAGCTGATGACAGAGTCTACCACATCAACTATCATCGTTGTGGGGTGCAGATTCCAGGGAGTGAAACTGTATAATTCGTATGATCTTGCAGGATGGTTGGAAATCCAGGTTGGTTGCAGGATCCCACATCTTGTGAGCATCGTGATTCTGCTCACACTATTTCTCTGGTTGTGGAGCTGTTTCCAAAAACGTTGGTAGCGTCAAGCTCCACCAACTGCCCTGTTTCAACGCCCCGATTTAAAAAAGATCCAACGTATGTGCACAGCGTCGTAATGAGGTGTGCCCACGTTGGTTGTGTACCCCTGACCAAGGGCGGGTATGTTCAAAGTGGAACTAACCAAGCAACAAGCAGCGAAGCCAGCAACAAATAGTGTTATGCCAAGCTGAACCTTTTGACCAACGTTCGGCACAAAAATACAGTGCCTCAGTTTTTATTCATGGCTCCCTTGGGTCGAAGGGTGAAGGCAAGTTGCAGATTTCATTCAGGATTTGGGGATTTCCATAAATGGTGGTGCCCCGCAACATCCCAAGAAATATGATCATTAAGGTCGGATCGATATTGCAATTTACAAGCCAAGCAATGGCACGACAAACTATCATATGGCAACGAGTCAAGCTATGATATATAACAAAAAAATGAGTAGTAGTTCAGACCCCAACAATGACTACTTTGATCATTTACAGGAATAGGCCCTCACAACGCCAAACGGCTGGGTGAGGGCCTTCAGCCAAAGGAAAATGATCATTTACAGGATGTGAGCAGCCAGGGTAGAGGGTACCCACAGCCATAGGAGCTATGATCAAAGTTTATTCCCTATCAGTATATGGGATGGTCATCCAATTGCTAAAAGGAGTTAAGATAGCTGCCAAATGCTGCCAAGCTATCCCCATTGTTGGTGTCAAGGTAGTCTTGAGCATGGCGCAGCTCACAGTACCTGAAAACCATTGTCGGCCGAAATCGGCCCGGTCTTGGGTCAAACCTGAAGAATGGGAGAAAGAGGAAGATAAGCAATAAATTGAAGGGGTAAGACTATCGTGGTTTCTTAAAATGGGGGTACCCCGCAAATGGTTGGTTTATTATTGTTAAATGATTCATACTGGATGATATAGGGGTCCCCTGTTTTGAGAAACCACCACATGGGTATATAGCTACTTCATGGAATTGACGGAGCCAGATGAGAGCGAAACGGAAGACATGCCCTTGCAAGAGTGATATCAGTGGGAACTACAATTTCCCTGATAGGCAGCAATTGCACAACGACACTGGTGACTGCCCCTGACCAGTTTCTTTACCGTTTACAGTTTCTTAACCATTTACAGTAGTAAACCAACCATAACTTCAGGGCCCCCCTATTCTGAGAAAGCACAAAATGGTAGCTGTTTAAGCATTTTTGTTGGTTATCATCCCCTATTATTCTATTATTCACCATGATCAGTGATCAAAACCCCTACATATATATATATATATCTCGAAGTGCCCAAAACTTCTTGTGGACATGCGCCTGCTGCCTTGGCGTAGCGCCATAGCACAGGTGGTTTGTGGATGGCATTGACTGGGGCAAGCTCTTGACTGATGGCTGGGGCGGAATCTTCGGGTGCGCTGCGGATTTGTCGCCGTGGTGGTACCCCTGTAGCAGCCACGTAAGCAACCACCTCTTAAGCAACCAAGTGGTTGATTGATAGAGAAACTACAGCAGTGACTTGGAGGTACACCGTGGCTATGGACAAGGCCATGACTCATCACTCATTGTATACATTTAGATACTCATTATCATTATCAACCATTACTCAGCACTATTAAGCATCATTGATGGTTAAGGATCACGAACCATCATGAAGCGTTATTGAGCATCATTAAGCATCTTGAACTAGCCACCATGATCAACCGTCATGATTAACCAGTGTATTAACCATGCATCAACCGGATGATTAATCATCAGTAGCTACTAGTGCAGGCCCTATCCTTGTTGCTCGGGTGGGCAACTTGAAGGGGTCATGGGAAAAGGAGGTGACTCGGGAACTGTGTTGATTGTGGTTCTACTCCCAACTATCATCAGCCATCGGAAAATCCATCCATCCAATTATTGGCTGGCATCTCTTGGGAAATGGTGTGAATTTCACCAACTTGCATTTGTCACTAATGCCAAGCATTGTTTATCCCCAGCTGTCATCAATTGCGATCGTTTATCATATTTGGGAGACATTCTAATCCTAACCAGTGTTCGAATTCTCAGCCGATTGTTGGTGATTTGCTGAAACTGTTTAGCTGCTTCAACTGCTTCAGCCACTATATGCACTCTGGTAAGCTAAGGTGGATGTGGACAATCCAGCATTTACCATGGTTTACCTGGTTTAGCTAGAAAAATGATTATTGTTTTCTTCCAGCATAGTTGCCAAAGGATGACCATTGCGGTTTAGTCGTGGTTTTGCGGTTTAAACTAGCAACTCGGCTGACAACTGTATGGTATCACTATTGTAGTTAACTATTATATATAACAGTGATTTGGCCAGTATATTCACTTTCACTATGTTCAAAAGATATTAGCCACCATTTACCATCATTGACCAGTACAAATCAGTACCAGTTAACAATCACATAATCGTTACATAGTCGTTATTGACTGTTAACCATTATTCAAAACAATTCTGAACAATATCAGTTCTTGTCCACCATGAATTTCCTGACCATTATACAATGACTAACCAGTCTCGACCGTTGTTAAGCATCTACCATGATCATAATCTCTTTGGACGCGTTGTCAAGATGGACTGATTTATATACATATACACCCATATGTAAGCGCGATAGATATTATGCTGCTATCACTGGTACTGTATTAAACAGCATTCTTACTGATGTATTTTAGTGCATATCATGACAAACTAGTACATAGAACGTTTCTGAAATGGCATGCAGATACACAAACAAACAAGTAATTTATTGGGAACAAGAACTTATCTATTACTGTAGACTAAATATAATTTGTGTTACATTCATGTAAATACGATGCATTATCAATCCTCAACACGGCTATTACACTCAACATAGCTATTACACCATCTACTATCTATTGCTTCCCTAGTTAGTTGATAGTGCAATAGCCATGATGAAGTCTTGATAGACCTGGTGACAAGCTGGAGGTGGCTGGACCGACTGTCGCCGGACGACTTTGGCCTGAGAACCTGGAAGTCAAGAAATGGCTGCTGTAAATGGTGGGTTGATGATGGGTCAAGCGGTTCGTGCTGGGTAGAAATGAATCTATGCGTACATGTACACATGTATACGTATGGGTGTTTCTCAAAACAGGGGCACCCCCGAAATCATTCACTACTGATTATTTACATTGATAAACCAACCATAGCTTCGGGGCACCCCCAGCCATTAAGAAAGCCCTATATGAATACCGAGAGATGGGGCGAGCTAGGGAGCCCTCCATCCCTAAGGCTGCCACCGGTGAACCGACAGTGACAGCTGCAACTGGTTAAGTGAGATGGATTCACAGCCGGTACAGGGTACCCATTTGGGCATATGCAAGTGGTTTGGAATGGTTGGTAGTTAAATGATACTAGTAAATGGTTGGCTGTGAATAAAAATGCTTTGGACTGGTTAGTATCCATTAGTTGAATGATGCGTAGTCATAATTTGTTATGGCCAATAGTGGTCACCCTGACGATAACTATTACTTGTAGGGATGATGACGAACAAAGAATCCACGACAAGCACTCAACGATGCTCAATAGCAAGCATCCACAATGGTTGATTTGAACAATGGCTGGTTATGACTCTAGCTGGTGGTTTACCACCATTGTGGATGAACAGCCATGGATCATGGTCATTGTGCAAGCCAATGGAATCCGAAGTGGAAGTGTCAGGAGAGGACAGTCATCCAAACAGCAGCGACATAGAAAACGTTCATCATGGCCCATATCCTATGAAGTAAATGAGCAGCAGGTATGCAGTTTTTGACATTGATGTCCATTGTTTCCTTGAGTGTATTGGTCCTTTCGTTTTCACCTGGTGTGCTATTTCACCAGCTAAGTCGCAGGTTATCTCTATCAGTTCTTCATGTGTCTTCAATCTCTTATCTGACAGGCTCTTCTCACTCTTTCTTCTCGAATCAACATGATATCTGCTTTTTCTGCACAAATACCTTTTCAGTTCCTTTTTCCATTTCTGAGAATTTCAGAGCAACTGGACATTTAATTCTGATGTCTTTGCAGTTTCCACGCATTTCTTCAACCACTTCATTTGTGTGGATTTCACAGTGTTTGCTGACGGATTTCTTGGCGTATCATCTAGTGGAATCACATGCTGTTTAATGATAGTACCTGACGAAGCATTCTCAAACATGGCCATTATCAACCTATTTCATATCTTCGTTCACCATCAACGGTTGTCAGTGTCAACCTACTCTCTATCCTGATTGCCCTCTATCAAATCATTAGCATCCGCAATCAAGAATTGTACTTAGCCATATGCTACCATGAACAATGAGCAGAACCATCATTGCACATTATCATGACAAATGATCGCCATCATCACGAAGAATCATATTTACATATATACAAATATATCTATCTATCTACCTATTTATCTATCTATTTATCTATCTAGCTAGCTATCTATCTATCTATCTATCTATCTATTTGTCTATCTATCTATCTATCTATCTATCTATCTATCTATCTATCTATCTATCTATCTATATCCCCTATAATTAACCATTGATGAACAATCATTATCAATGATCATTGCCGTCATTACTTGCTATGGTCCATCATTAGCGATCAAAACCATTATCAACTGTTTCTATTAGCCACGACGAACCGCGATGTTTCATTGGAGGAAAACCATCATTACCAACCAGTATGCACCATGGTTGGCCATGATTAGCGTTGTTTCTTGTTGTTGTTGTTGTCGTTGTTGGTAACGCCTAATCATTACCAAGCATGATTAGCGCTGTTCAATTATCATTCAGCCGTTATTAACAATTATATTCCCCATGACGCACCACTACTAACCCACGATGACCTATCACTTTGCCATCATCAAGCATCATTGACCATCACAAACCAGGGTCAAGGATATACACTAGCAACATAGTAATTATTAACCAACCATCATCAACCATTTCTGAATCGTGAGTTAACCATCAAGAGCCCAGCTGCCACAATGGCTTACCAAAGCTATCTTTAATCATGAATTAACATGGGTTAGCCATATGTAAACCATCACCAGCCATTAAGTAAGCGCCATAGACTAAGCATAGGTTAATCAGCCGCCTGCCGCTTTAGGCGGTTCAACCGACAGCTTTCATGAGGCCGCAATGGAGATGGGTCACTGTGGTTGAGTCATTGACGGGTGAAGGGTTGATTTAGATGCTACATAGTGACATAGTGGTTGATAATGATGGTTCATAATGGTTGACAATGGCTAATCATTGTGAATGATAGTCAATGATGATCAATGATGGTTAACAATGCTTGGTGATGGTTGATCGTGATGGTGAGTGGTTCAAAATGCTACAAATGGTTGGTAGTGGTTAATGATGGTTGGTTAATGATAGACTAGTGGTTGCTTGTTAATGGTTAGATTATTAGTGGTGATTCGGAACTGTTGGGAAGGGTCAATAATGGTGGGCTGATGATTCTGGATCAATACTGATGAATGGTCGCTGACAAAGCTGCACAACATATAGCGATTAATGGTGGTTGCTAATAGTGGTGAACGATTAATGGTGGTTATTCATAGTGGTTAATGGTGGTTTGTAGTGGTTAATGATGGTTAATGATTACTCCAGCCAAGAAATTGGCCATGAATGCGAATAACGGTTCATAAAGTTCTGATGGATGATAATGGTATTATGATGGATATAGTTGTTGATGCTATAATGATATCACTAGGAGCGGTTGCTAATGATAGATAATTGATGGTTCATAACCGGAGTAATTGATGGTATATAATGGCGTTTACTGGGTATTAACCGATATCAAATATTGTCATGATGATGGATGATGGATGGTTACGCGGTGGCTGGTTAATGCGGCTGGTTCCTGAGGTTGATGGATGATAGTGGTGAATAGATTTTGATAATGTTGGCTTTAGTGTTGAGAATGGTTAAAAGCGGCATTAGTGATCGTTGGTACTGTAATGGTCACAGCGATGCTGAATGAGTGATAAAATACTGGTTGGATAATAGTGGTCGGTGATGGGTAATAACTGTTGGTAATGGGTAAATGCTTGCTAATTGGTTGGATGATGATTGATCAACAATGGTCAAGGGTTGATCAATGACACTTGCTGATAATTGATGACGGTTTCTACTGGCTGGTAGTGTTTAAGTGTTGATAAGGGTTTCATAGTCGTTTAGTGATAGTTGGCAACCGTTACAATGCGGGTCAATGTTTGCTCAAGAATTGTTGGTTTGTGACCTTTGCTGATGGAAAATTACGGTTGATGGGCAATGATGCTTAATGTTGGTGATGGCCAAGGATTGATGGCCAAATGATGGCTGGTTAACGGTTGGATGGTAGGATAATGGATAAATAGTGGCTCCTGAGGACTAATTGAGACGTAATGACACAAACAATGGTCCACCAACATCGACGAAAAATCGTGGTGATGCTCAATGGTTGCTGGGCCATGGTTGCTTGACGATTGTTTAGGATCGTTGATGGGTAATCATGGTTGATGGTGGGTATAATAATGGTTGACTGGTGGGTAATGGTGGTTAACGATGGTTGATGATGGTTGATCATGGTTGTTGGTGGTTTGTTCTGGTAAGCAAAAGTGGTTGACACAGGTCCACATTGAATACCCTCTGGTAAACAAACCTAAATATTGAAAATTACAATTTTTCAAGGCAACCCCCAGGAAACCAGCCATAAATGGTGGATTTTCCATTGCCATCTTAGTTTACCAGAGTGTAGTGATTGTGGTATCTACTGTAGGTACTGCTTGAATCATCACTACTTATGGTCAAGGTTGATGATGGTTATGCAGATGATTGCAACGGATGCTGCCTTAACAAGCCCTCCGAGAAACGGACCCTACCAAGAAGGTGATACAGGCGATCTTCCCCGTGGGGAAAGGGTGGGGACAGTTATTACTCGGGTAATGATGACATTCTATTGGTGACGGCCGTTGTTGAGGATGCTAACATTGTGCTATAATGGTTTCATGCGGGAGAGAAGCGAGGCTTAGGTTCCAATTCGTGGTGGTTTCAATGCTGCTTGTTTTCATGCAAACATTTTATTTCAGTGATGGTAAATTGTTCGTTTGAAGGAAAACCAGTTTTGTCAATGAAGGTTGTGTTCAGTGATTTTTACCCTCATCGAACGTTGCTGGCTGGATAGATAGTCCATCATTTGTAGATGATTACCTGCACTAATCGGAGGCTGGCTTAGTAGGAAATCTAGCTATTTTCGCGGAGCACTGTCGGCAGTACAGGAATGCACGATCATTGATGATCAAGACTATTTGCACAATAAGCCGATGAATCGATCATAACGCGAAAAGAATCCCGTATTGTCGTCATACTGCTGTTGTTCATGTGGAGCAATCAACCAGATTTCCAGTTGTTCCATGTGAATTGTCAGGATCACCAACACTCAGCAATCATCGCGCATCCGGGGGTGGTCCAAACATCCAATCGTTCATGCTGGTTTCCAGTGCTGGGGCGTCATGGGCCATGTTTCATGGACATGCAAAAAAGGGTTCCATATACCATGTGTCCAAACAAAGTTTGGGGCTGTATCCATGAATTGTTACTCAAATGTGTGTTACTCAAAATAGGGACCCCCCGGTATCATGCTTGATATTAGCATGTATTAATTAGCCACCTATAGCAATAAACCATCCATTTGTTTGGGGTTCCACTACTTTATGAGACCACCAAATATTAGTTGTTTAATCATTCTTGTTGGTTATTATCTCCTCTTGTTATACAACCATTATCAGCGCTTACAATCCCCTATTCACCACGATAATCCCTCATTATTCACCTATTCTTAACCATCATTTGTTGGTTCAACCTTATTCATAAGCCCTATAACCAGTGGTTGTAACCCCTCTGATGTCACACATCATCCTGACAAACCCAAGACACGATGGCAGCTGAAGGGCGGGCCCCAGGTTAGGAGGTGGTTCGCAGCGCAGGACGACCTGGTGCAACGGCAGCAGGGCTTGGCTGAGTTGATCGTGGCGGAGCAGGAGAAGGCGCCTGCGATGTAAGGCTTGTGACCCTGCGTGGCTTGTGGTTTGTATTCCTGTCATTGTTGTTCCGAGGATTGTTATGATTGTTACTTATTACTTGGACATTCGTAGCTCGTCACAGTTTTGTTTGTTGACATTTTTTTTTGAAAGCGCGTCCGTAGCCATTTTGGCTCAAGTCGCATGGCTCAAGAGGAAGTCCTGGAGCTTCCAAATCTTTTGGCTTATTTCTTGGCGAAACCTCCTCGGAGGGGAACGTTTGGGAGTTCGCTGGTTGATTTGATAGCCATTTGCCCGATTGGGCAGCGAAAGAAGATGGCTGAAGCATACAATGAGGGGGATTTCAGGAGGATTTCCACCCGCAACTTGATCGCGAACAAGGTGGCCAAGGGAGAAGATGAATCGTCAGCAGTCCAGTCCGTCTTCAAAGAGCTGGAGGCGGACCTTCAGAAGGCGATCCATGAAGGCAATGAAGGATTACTCCAGTCGGTAACTCGGGCTGTGCGTGACGCAGCAAAGGAGTCCAAGCTTCCGAGCGACGTTCCACTAGCCTGGCTAGGTCGGCTGCCTAAGATGGCCAGCCTGCCTCCTCAATCTGCTACGGCAGAACAGGCAGCAATGAAGCAACTGCTCGAATCGAAAGCTATAGTCAGCCTCGAGACCGTGAAGCTGTCGGGCGACATGAAGCAATCGCTCAATGCTGCGAGGGCCAAAGGATGATGCGAGGGCGCTGTTGGATGCTGCGGATGAATGGTGTACCTCGAGAGGCGCACGCCAAGCCTGCACCATCCGTGCAGCCAATGGCTTAGGCATGATCAACGCACCTGGGGTGCCTCAAATGGTGAACATGGCCGAGTTATGGGTACCCACGGCGCAGCAGGCAGAGCTGCTGAATGATGTTCTGGCGGTCATGCCCTTGAAGAGGGGCGATGACGGTGAACCAGTATAGGAAGCTGGGATATCGGGCGTGGCCTGAAGAACGGGTACTTTGACTGGGACACAGCCGGACCCACGTTGGCCGCGAACTCTGGTCCTGGACTGATGTTCAGGAAAAGAGGTCATAAGACCAAAGCGGCTTGTAAAGAGCTGCTCATTGAAGGCGCACAGACATTGCTCACTGCGTGGCGAAAGGGCGAATTGGAAACTGCGGTGCGCAACCTCGGTGACGGGGCTCTCTTGGCCGAAGCAAGTATGACCGTGGAAGAATCTCCAAACTGCCGGTGAAGTGGCGGTCTTACTGGGAGATTGACGGACGATTGTCCGTATTCTGCTCATTCTTTACTCAGCAGATCATGCCAAATTTGGCTTCGATATTGGAAGACCCAGAGTCCCAATGCATGTTCCATTTCAAGTGGTGCGCTTGGGATTCGGTGAGGTTGCCACTATGGTCTGAACGTCTCGGAGAAGACCGCCCCATCATGGTGGCGGTCTTAGGGGACAACTTGATCGTAGGTGCTTACGATGAAAAGCTCGCTGGTGCGAATTGGACGTGCCGTCAAGCGATTGTAAGCTTTCGGCGGCTGATGCTGCCTATATCGCTGAGGTAGTCGCGCGCATGGGTGGGGCGTCCTTCACAACAAAGAAGCTGCGGAAAGGTGACAGAAAGTGGTTGGACCTAGCGCGCATGGCTGCGCTGCTTCTCTGTTTCGGCAGGCCCATAAAGATGGATGGTCGAGTGTGCCAGCATCAGCACTTTAATTGTTCAGGAGTGCCCTTGCGTTCGCTGTTTACGACAGTGGCATGGCGCATCCGAATCCAAGTTGCCATGGTGCGAGGAAGGAGTCTTCAGTTGGAGGACCTGAGTGCCGCATTCAAGTTGTTTGGGGTGGACCTCAACCCAGACGAGCTTAAGTGGAAGGCCTTCTCTGAATGTAAGGTCTTGGCCATAAGTTGGTGCCATTGAATTTGAAGTCGCCAAAGAATGCTGCGCTGAAGTTTCCAAGTGAGATTCTCGTGGATCTGTATGGGCAGTTCCACGATGTATCCAATAGAGAGGTGCCATTCCCGTCGCTGGGCGGAACGCCTTGCAATTGTGGCCGTTCACCCGCTTGCCCGCACAGGTGAATTCTCCGATAAGGGGAAGGAGCTAGTCTCCTTGACGCCTGATGCTGCGGCAGCCCGCTACGCCTCTTATCTCTATGTGGGGGGGGTGTTGGGGCCGGGTACCCCTGGCTATGTCAACCTGGTGAATGGGTACTACCCTGGCTTGATGGAAAAGTACATTGAGAGGCCCCAGTTCAAGGAGCTTTTCCGTGCAACATCCTTGATCAAGCCGAAAGAGCAGCAAGTCTTTACGCCGCTTGAGATCAAACGTGCACCTCAGCCTACGATGAGCAGTTTGCAGAAGGCTTGGGATGTATTTTCCAAGGCAGATGGACTTGTGAGTCAGGCTGAGATGTATGAGGCTCTCAGCATGACAACAGAAATGCCAGATCCTTCTTCGGTAGTGGGAGCGATGAATACCTCGAGGAAGAGGAAGAAGAAGAAGCAAGCCCGGATGCCGGTCGATGTGGCTCCGGAGAGTGGACCGGCCGATGAGCAGCCGACGAGCAGCGAGATGCCTAACCCATGGGACCGTGTGGTTGAAGCCGCGGAACGTCGTGATCATGCCGCTGGCGGCAAGGAGAAGCAGAAGTCTTCGCGTAAGGCGCAGACCCTGGCCAAGATGCCTGAGAAGAATAAGAAGAAGAGGGACATTGCTGATGGCAAGAAGTTGATGGCATCGACCGTTCAGTCGGACGCTGTTGGTAGCACGCCTGTCGGGCATGTTGAGCCGCAGCAGGTGAAGAAGGAGTGTTCTGGCAAAGGCAAGTCAGCGGGCAAGGAAAAGGCTGTGGTGCCCAAGCAGCAGCAAAACAAGCGCAAGCGGAAGGTGAAGGAAGGCGCGCTCGTGGGAGTGGCTGCACTGCACGCGAAATTGAATCTCAAGAGTCAAGGAGCTGCTTTGGCAGTTTTGCGCGGGTTGACTGGACAGAAGGTTGGTGTGCAGACTCTTTACTGGAAGCTTGTGGCCACAGGGGAGGACCCTCCTGATCAGATTGTGTGAGCATGGCCTATGCACAAAGCTAGGCTTGTGTACAGAGCACTGTTGCCTTTGATCGCGTGAATTTTTGCTGCGAATGACGTTTTGAAAGCGCGTAGCCGTACGCCCTGTGAAAAACCAATGCCAGATTTGTTGTTTAAAGTGGTCCCGGAAGCTCGCATGCTACTCAGACAATTTGAACATGTATACATGCACGTATCGGATATCCATCTAAATAAATAAGAAAAATATATCTTTTTATTTACATATATGATATTCACGCATATGTATATAGATAGATAGATACATAGATAGATAGATATCTATTCATAAAAAAGATACGCGTTCACACAGGCAACATGGGTATATTCACGACATCCTTGGTCTCCTTCATTTCCATCTCCCTGGCACATCAAGGCTCGAAAGGTGCTCAAAACCTTGGAATCTTCGGGCGAAGGTGCGCCTGCTGGTTTGTCGCTGGCTGCCGCAATAGGATATTCACCCTTAATCAGCAATAATGATTTGTCATCAATATGCTTGTCGTTGCCCGAAATAGATCGGGAGTTGTTGTTGTTGTTGTTGTTGTTGTTGTTGTTGTTGCTGCTGCTGCTGCTGCTGTGTCCACAACTTGGATGATCTCAACCTGTTTGGATGGGCCGCTGCTTTGGGGGCGCTGCAATCATCCCCCTGGTTGGTCGATTGGTGCGTTGGGAAACCAACCAATGCCACTCGGCAACGAAAAGAGCAGAACCCAAATTCCACAAACTGCGTGAAGGTCATTATTTGGGGATGGGAACCCACCACTGAATATTGTATTGAGAAAAAAATCTGATGATCGACGGCTGATTGGTTTCGTAGCCGATTTGACGACCTGGCATGACTGGATTGGCTACTTGCAAATTCGTGCAATGGGACGCGGCCACTTTTTTTCTTGCCTGCTTCAATTTTTTGGGCTTTAACCAGCCACAAGACAAAAAGACATGGGAACAAAGCAACAACGGTTGCGTTATCGACCACCAATGATGACAACGACGCAACAACAACGACAACGTCTGAGCAATGTGATGCAGCTGGATGTATGTAATTGGAAAGATCATCAATGAAGTTTCCAGGTGATCCATTGCCGGCAGCCAATCGCCAGAAATAGCGGGACATAGAAATTACTTAGCTCACTAGTGTTTGAACACAGCGACAAAATCCTTGAATTGACTACTGCATATATTGTTGCATCCCATACTGTCAACCACACAGAAAAGATGGCCACAGATATTTGAGTTAAAAGAGGACATGGTATTTTTGTACGCTATAGAACCATTGTGAGCCTTTTTGAATCATACTTTATCATCATCCAGTTACCAGCCATGAACAAACATCCGCGAATATCGACTGGTTTTCGTATGAGCTTGGTTACAACCATTACTGACCATTACATGGTTATAGCAAAGTAGTGAACCACCATTGATGAATTCTCAGGATCAACAACTTGTTGTCCCCGACCTGAAATCATTACCAGCCAGCCTCAATAGTGCATCTCCTTTTCGATCAGCAGTAGCTTCACGTAAGTGGGCATGGGACTTTATGTGGACCAGCCAGGCTGCTATGGTATGTTTTTGTCTTAACCTACAAGGTGGGGCTCCCCCTATATAATGTGGGAAGTACGTCATTTACCAAGTTGGTGATATCTACCACAACTGGCAGTTGCCCGAGTTAACAACCCTAGTTCTAGACCGACTTAGCTAACTTGGGGGCGCATCCTTGAATGGTATACTTGGAGCCTGGAGTCTCAAGCACCATTTCATATCCCCAGCAGCTAGACCCCTGCTGAGGCCTCACTTTGGCACCTCCTACCAGAGACCTCCCAGATAGCATGGAGCTGGAGTACATCTTGACTTTGGGTATGACCTATGAATGTGTTTGGTCATTTGGCTGTTGGGAGCGAGCCAGGGGTTCCCAGAAATAGCCCTTTTTTCGAGGGGGAGCAAGGCCAGCTACCGGGATGTTCTGACCAAATGGCAGCCAATCTAACAATGCCAGTCATGATGTATTATGCCAGCTAATCTCATGCCCATCTTGGTGGCACTGCTCGCAGTCGACATCTCCGGCTTGCTGAGTGCACTCCGGCAGAGTGGAAGTTTTCGACGGGCTCGGGCTGCTCAGTGGGTCATTTTTGGGTCAACCGCTGCACTGGGCGGAACTAATGAAGCAGTAGCTGATGCTTGGTTGTTGCTGCCAGTGTCACGATAAGTGTCCAGCAACCCTTGTTTCAAGAGTGGTTGGCCTACAGCTATATCTTGTTGCGTTTTACAGCTTTGAAAACTGTTTCATAGGGCATGGGAACTGGATGTGGCTTTGGGTCAATGTCATTTAGGGCTGTTCACATAACACCTATATGGTTGGCATGGGTTCGGGTCACCCACCATTTGTTTTGGTATGTTCGATGGCTTTGGGTACATTGGGGATTGATCCAAATCAAACCCATCGAATATACCAATTTTGCCCATGATGCCCCATTTGATAGCTTTGGTTTTGGTCACCCACCATCCAAATCTATATGGGCATATTTGCCATGGCGAAGCCAAAAACCAATGCTTCAATGGCAAGCCACGAGCATGGTTTGGGTGTTCAGCTGAGGGCACAACCTTGAATGGTTTTCAGGTATCTGGTGGTTGGGAGGGAGCGATGAGCTTCGCCAGGGGTATCCTTGTAGCCTTCAAAGAGCTTTCAAAAGGCCAGCTAAGACGCGACCAGGTAGGGTTCTAATCAAATGCTAGCTAGTGGCTAATGGATAGTTGACGGTGGCGAATGCATCATTGATGGTAGCCATTGGTGAATCATGGGTTGATCATGGATCAATCGTGGAAGACTTCCTGGTTGAGAATGGGATCCCATGCGCTGGGATCAGAGCAGGTTTGCCAGGTTTGATCCTTGCAGATGGATGGCTTAGGGGCTATAAATATCCTGGTACTTTTAGGTGTAGTCATCATCAACCAACCAGCTACGAAAAAGGACCCACCCTCAATGCATGCTTCATCAGGTTTAACCATAGTTCACGATCAGTGGTCGCCATCAAATCAGCCATGATGAGCCTGCCATTCTCGGCCATCATCAGTCATTATTAACCATGAATGACCTTGCTTAAACCAGTATGAATGCTTGTACTTTCATCATTTTGTTCTCAACCACTATGAAAGATTGCCATCTGTCATGATTATTCATCATTTGGCCTCTCAGACTTTTTGCCATGCGTCAGCGGGGTGGCAGCGGGGACAGCAGAACGGGAGAGTGACAACCATCATTAGCCGTTATGAACCAATTAATACCCATTGTTAGCCATCATTACCAACCATTATTCACCACCGTTAACAAACACTAATCATAATTAACCAGTACTGACCATGGCTGACCCCTTTTTCAACATCATTGCTAACCATTACCCATCATAAACCATCATTGATCAATTTCATCGGAGCAACAGCCCGTCAATCCCAGGACCATCATTATCCATCATTAGCCATCAGTAACCATTATTACTTATTACCATAAGCCAGCATTAGTGGTTATTAGTTTCCAATACAAACTATTATTAATGGCAAGTTCATAGTGATCATCAGCCAACAGTAGCCATTAATGATTACCACAGTTAAGCCAGCATCAAGCATATGATCATCAACCATTAGTCATTCATTAGCATCATATGCTGATCTTAATGCTACTAGAAACCATTACTTACCATCATCTAAGCTGGCAATGATTATGATCGGATCAACCATTATTAGCTACCATTATTCACCATAGCCAATCATTAATCATTAGTGTCATCCACTATTGTTAGTCATTAACCAGTATTAACCATCATTAACCACAGTTAAGCCAGCATCAACCATTCTTAGCCATCCAGGCCCCTTCGCTCGGGCCCTGTCGCGAGCGATAGGTTTGGCAGCTCCTCCGAGCTGATGTGGCCTGGCGCAAGCACGTCTCTCGTCGCACCGCAGGGCAGCGGGGTGCTGGGTTGGTTGGAAGGTTTAGATGGCTTGGATGGCGTGGATGGCTTGGTTGGGTTGGTTGGGTTGGATGACTTGGTTGGCTTGGTTAGATGGGTTGGCTGTTGGCTTGGCACTATTCAACAAACATGATTCTTCGACGCTTTTCAGACACAATCATCATGAAGTAGGGGGAGCCGATTGGAGCTACCAGGAGTGCCCTAACCAAATGGTAGAATATTGGTTGATTACGCAGCTATCACACGGTAAATCAGGAGTCTATTTGGCTCATGAGTCACTTGCTTGCCAGGCCTACCGAATGATATATATTTATATCATTAACTGTGCATTCATCCGCAGAGGATAATTCAATGCAAAGTGATGCTAATGGTTAATGATTGGTCGTTAGTGATAGACTTGCCACCAACCCGTGACTTAAAATACCACCAACCCGTGCAACCAGCAAAAACCACCAAACTGTTCCATTACAGATACTCAAACAATGGGTGTACCAACATTGCCATGAATCACAGTTCATTATCACCAGATCCATATTTTAATCAGGTGGAATTGATGATCCATAACTCCAGCAAGCAGTTTTAAGCATCAATAAGCATTGAACCATTGAACGATTTAATTAGTCATGGCCAATGTACTTGTTGATATTGGCTAGGTTGACTGTGATTAAACCATCCTAGTAAGAACTGGTGAACATAGCGGTTGCACACCAGCAAACTCGTGAATCAATTTGAACTCTAAGCCTCAGTAGATTTTCAACCACCAAACCGTGAAGCTTCAAATCTTACATAGGGTTTGGATCATAGTCATTATGATTATCATTGCTATCATTTTCTAAAATTTTAAACACATGGCTGTGGGTCAAAACCCCGTACCCCTGGTTCCCATCATTAACCATTGTTTTCCCTATTATTGTTGGTTATTATTACTGGTTAATATTGACCCACAGCCACATAAATTTACCTGAAACTGTAGTGGTTTCCCATCAACCATGAACCGTGAACAGATCAACCATCCGTGCCTCAGGGACAGAAGTGCATGGCTTCCCTGGACAAGGACACTTTGGGCAGGCCATGCCAGCTGTGCTTCCTGAGGGGGCGAGCTGGGTCAAGGCTTTAGCCAGGCTGCTTAATAATGCTTAATAGTGGTTAATGACTAACAATAGCGGATGGACATGGTTAATGATGGTTAAATATCAACCAACCAATCTTGGGGGATAAGTTCACCAGCAATTTCAGCACGGGAAAACAGCCTGGTCAATGATAGGGGAACAAGGGAAAAAGGGGGAACTGACCGACAGCCATATTACCATGGTATTTTTCTCGAGCTCGGTTTTGAGAGGTGGCTTCCGGGTGAAGTAGCCAGCAGTAGTTGAGCGCTGATTCGCGAATCGTTTGCCATCTAACCTGGTAAGGTGGCTGAAGTATCCAGCTATAACCCCTATAGCATGGTAACCCAACAGTTATAACCATGGGATTTCTTGCCCAAACATGGCTGCACAAGGCCGCCCGAACGAACACCGGTTGGTCACCCGTTGCAATCCCTCCGGATGGATCTCCGTTGCCAGTTGTGGGTGTCGAATGGCTGGCAGTCGCTGTTGGTATGTGAGCTGCTACCCATTTGTCGGTGGTGAATCAGCTGGTGGTGAACGGTTTTTCTAGTGCGGAAAACGATTGTTAAAAGAACAGTTCCTATCAGGTGATGACGTGATGAATGATGACGAAAGATATGACTGATTAATTACTATTGGTGGTGATTAATGATGATTATATGCTGAATAGTTGTAGTGAAAATTGCTGATGAACTGAGTGTCAATTGACGCCTGATCGCAGGTCGATCGGTGGTGAATGATACGGCCTGTGTGGTGGTTATTCACGGTTCATGACGGGATCCAGAGTGTTCAAGAATCTGCTTGACACTAGGGGATACTGATGGATAGATAGGATTGCACTAGGTAGGATCAGAAAGATGGGAAGGTAGATAAGAAGGTGGATAGACAGACAGGCATCACGATTTTCACCCACGCACCCAGCAAGCACACCGGCCGTGGGCCAGGTGGAAGTGCGAGCCCTGGACCTATCACATCGATGCCAACTTCTCGTCGATTTTGCCCAAGTACCAAAGGGAGAAACTCCCAGGTGGTCGCTGGTGGGGGAGAGCTGCCTAGCCTTTTCATATGGAGCCAGTAACCGAGTCCTGTAGTTAGCTGAAGTGGCGGCTTATCAAGCATGAAGATTCGTGAAAGGATGCCTGTGCAGGTGTGTGCGTAGTAGCATGTATATAGGATATATAGGTATGTTTGCGTTTGCGTTTGCAGATCTATAGGTGTTTTCATAGTTACGGACATTCAAGAAGATATGGGATCTGTGCAAGACATGTTTGCAGATGCAGTACATTTACATCTCAGATCTCCAATCGGTTTCACCCTGCGTTATGTCCGCATCACTTTCTATGCTGGCTTACTAGGGTGGAACCATGGCCGATTGCATGACTTTTCACCCGTTTGCTGGCTGAGAGTTTCGTTCTCCAATCAGTTTCCACAGTCGCAGCTGTACCGAGAGCAACTGGGTTTCGCGACGTCGCAGGTCTTGGCAATCTGGGTGAGTCCAACGTAGCCGTGTGTGCCGGGCTTCCCGGTTTCGCCCCCCTTTCTGTTGGAGGCAGTGCCGTGATGACTAGGTCTACTGGGGAATGCTGAATGCTGTAGTGCCAAGTGTGGACTTGGACTAGTGGCCACATGAAAATACTTCTGGCTGTGAACTCATGCATCATTCATGAACTCCTTGTGGATACAATTTGTAGCAGCTCAATTCACGGAACCAAGCATCAGTTGGTTTGCGATTATGGCTGGTCGAACCAAGCGAAATACCAAACCACCACAAATCATTGCGAAGTCCTTGGGTGCGCAGTTGGGGTTATATTTGGGATATGCGGGTTTCCACAGGGGACCCTAAACATGGTTGGTTTATTACTATAAATGGTTTGTACAAAGAATGATAACTGGGGGCACCCCTGTGAATTGAGAAATTTCCAAATAGATAGCGGTGATTTACCTTCCATGACAGATTCTTTGTCAACAGTTGGATCTCACATTTGTATTGTCATTGTTCGAATATTTTCCTTGTGTTGTCCAATGTGACAATGTGACAGTACCATATTGGTGAAGGCATTGGCATTGGTTTTTTCAAGTCAAGTTATTGTTCTTTACTATTGGTGTTTGTCGGTTCTCGTCCACCTTTCGCCAGCAACAATCTCCCAGTATCAACCAACGAAACAGACTGGCACTTACAATGAGGGTACCAGGCAGCAGTCTACTCTCTCCAACTGAAATCATGCAGTAGAATGGTGGGGAAGCAACCGACCAGTAACCAGCATCACCACTCGGACAGATGCTCATCATCATCATCATCATCATCATCATCATCATCATCACCATCATCACCATCATCATCATCATCACCATCATCACCATCATCAGCATCATCATCATCATCATCATCATCATCATCATCATCATCATCATCATCATCATCATCATTCAAACCAACGCCTTTTTCCCCTTCTGACTTAACTTTGGGGAGGGTAGGGTGTAGTCAGATTCCCAACAGAAGTGCTTGACAACCTCCATGACCGGCCTGACGCGCCAGTCCTAGGTCCTTGGGGCTCCGCGAACGGTGGTGAAGACCTATCCATCGATTCGCAACCAGGTGAGATGTCAATGGCAGCGCGCGGACAGGGGTGGTGCATAGCAGATCCACAGTGAACCATGGAGTTGGTCCCAGATCCAATCAGTACGAATCCCTAGTCATAGGCCACCGACCATGATCAACCATTATCATTTTTAATGATTTAATGAGTATCATTACTAATGTGACTAGCCTTTACTAAACGTTATTATTGATCATGATTGACAGTTATCAAACATTTTCAAACACCATCTCAGTGTTAAGCATAATTGACCTATTTGTAATGAATCAGCCAAAACTAATCGTAAATCACCAGCAGCCGTTAACCATCATTGAACCATTCCTAACCATTGTTGAAACAACCATTAATTATCACCAACAATTGAATAAACGTACATAAACCATCAGTTAACCATCAGTTCACCATCAATTATATAACCATCAATCAACCATCTTTGTAGCCATCATTAAGCAGACCCATTCCACCATTCCACCACAATGGAACCCGCAGGGTGAGTGCAGTCTTTTTTCGAGCGCAATGGGCAAAGTACCAGCGGTTTGGCAAACCTGGGTGAGCATCAACGATCTTGGGGTTTCAACCGAAATTGGGAACCCCGAAAATTGGTTGGCTTATCACTATAAACGGTTAATGAAGGACGATTTGGGATTTGTGAGAAAACACCAGTTAGATTGATGTTTGATGGTTGATAATGATGTTTGATGGTTGGTAATAGTAGTTTGATTTTCACTTGATCTCTAAACATTACTATTGTTTTCCTAAAACGGGGATACCCCCAAATCATCCTGTTTTAACCGTGTATAGTAACAAACCATCCATTTTAGGGTCCCGTATTTTGAGAAGCACCCTCATAAACCCCAGCGAAAAGCGTGGCAATGATGGGAATCCACCCTGAACCTTTCTCAACGGCAGAAGTCCAGACAGAAATTCTTGGCTTTGCTCAGGGGCTCTAACGAGTTCACGGTGAGTCATACTTCGCCAGTAGTTCGTTCACCACTTTCCAGTAGCTGAAGCCATCCAGACTCAGTGAATGATGGGTTAAAATGGGTAAATAGTCGTAAATGATTGGTTAGTAATGGTAAATTCATACATATCGTCAACTATTCTTTTTAAAACTCATTTTTTAAAGTGAACCTTTGCCAACCATCAACAGCCAATCCTAACTCATCCACTCTGCACTCAAATCCACTATTCACAATTATTTGCTACAACTAACCTACTTCCCACCATACAATTCTTCACCACCATTAGCCATAATCGATCCATCAATCAGCAATGATTGACTCATGTCACTTCTATAATGGACAATTAATCAACTCCTTTTTCACAAATTCTCACCGATTTGCCATTATGAACCCCATCAACCCATAAGCATTCACCATTATTAGCCACATTAACCCATCAGTAACCAATTTATTACCATTATTTTGACCAATTTTCACCACTGTGAGCCCGAATCATTTGTAAACCACAACCAACCATCACTGGGCCCAGCTCAGGTGGTTAAAGTTCTCAAGGGCGACGTCTTTGTTTATGTCTCCCGACGGCTGATGGGGGGCGACGCCGACCACCCCAGATTTCCCATGTTTTTTTGGGGTCCTCTATTTCGAGAAACCATCACTTGATTAACTGTAGCGAAAGGGGATCATCAAGTTGTGGTCAAGTAACAGGCTTATCCATGAACGGTGTTACCTCACAATCCCCAAATGATTGACGAGGGAAGCCAGCCATGTATGGGGGCAGACCGTTTCTGGACGAACCCATCGGATAGCGAAATCATGAAGCCAACAATTTGCTTTGCTGACCAGTCTGCACTGACTTCGATCCAACTGTTGCTCTTTGTTGCTTCTTCAGGTGGCATTGATTTCTACCCTCGCAGCATCGCAGATCATCTATTTCCAATGCTAGTTTAACCCAAACAAGAATGTGACATTAGATAATGATATATAATACATATATATATATATATATACGCATATATATATATATATACGCATATATATATATATATATCAGGTTTGCAGTTTGACCATTTCGGTTCTCCCTTCCCTCCGGGCAGTAACCATTGGCATCATTCACTACAGCTTCGCCCGCGAACGGCTGGTCCCGACCTGGCGCCTGGGGGCGTTGGTGAGTTGTATCGGCAATGCACCGCCATCCAGAAACTCAGGGGTGGGTCTAGATCAAGCAGGATCGAGCCATCAAACATCACCGAATTTCAGGGCATGGTTTTGGTTGGTTAACGACGATTAACCATGGCTTAATGATGCCTGGCGGTGACACAACAGTGAGGCATAGGGGTCAATGATGGTTGAATTCAGCCTTGATGAACCATCATTGACCCAACCAATGAACCAATCATCATTGACCCCTATGCAAGTAAAATCAAAGTAACCAATCAGTTAACCAACCAACTCAACCAACTCAACCAACTCCTCCAGCAACTCCAACCAACTCCAACTCCACCTGACCACGTCCCACCGGAGCCTTTGGTGCTGGGGCTCCCCCAAGGGAAGCCTCCGCGCAGCGCCGCCGAGTTTCCGTTTCCGGGTCTCTTTACGCCCGCGCTGGAGAGCGACCTCCGGGAGCTGGGGCCCGTGGTATCCTGACAGCAGATGGGGAGATGGGTTGATGATGGGCAGAATATGGGGTACATAATGGTTGAATGACGGTTTTATAGTGGTTAAATGATGGTTGTATAATGGTTATATGATCAATGATGGTTGTGCAATGGTTGGATCATGGTGATATGGCGAGCTGGGTCAAGGCTTTAACCAACCAACTAATGGGGATAATAACCAACGACATGGGGAAAACAATGGTTGGTGCTGGGGGAACCAGGGGGACTTTGGGTTTTGACCCACAGCCATATAGTGGTGATAATATGGTTGAATTGGGTTTGTGGTTGATATGGTAGAATGGTAAGATAATGGTTGTATAACGGTTATATGATGGATACATGATGGATGTAATGCTCAATATGGGTTCACCTATTCTATGTCATAGGGTTCATAACGGTCATATAATGCTTAATCAATTAGGGAATAAATTGTTATATGATGGTCAATATGGCTTTTGCAATGGTTATATAATGCTTCACTTATTCAATTTCATGGGGTTTCCTGTGTATATGTATTTAAAGATACATGTATGCATACATACATGGCCACGCTGAAGTGCCTTCTGGCATGTTGGGGAATTCGGCTAGCACCAAAGTGCTCCCGACAACCCTGAACTTGTTGCCGTGACAGCTATGACTGCGATGCTTCATTTTCTTGTTGGTTATGCATATGACTACGGGTCAATATAAATCAAGCAACCAATGGGTGATGATCGAAAACAACAATAAGGAAAACTATGTTTAATCAAGCGGAACCAGGGGTACAGGGTTTTGACCCATAGCCAAATTGAAGCTTACTTCTCAAGAGGCTACTGATTCTCTTGCTGTTTGTTTAAGTGATTCACAATAAGGTGCGTAATCAAACTAAGTACCATGGTGAACTACCTACCTAAATGCCAATCTAATATGTTTTTGAGTAATATACCACCAAGAACCATCAACTACCACGGTTACTTACCCACAACTAAGCACCATTAACCACCATTGGCTACCATTAACTACCAATTTTAATCAACCGCCATGGTAGTTAACTACCATCATTCATCATCCACCATGAGCTACCACGGTTCGCTAGATCGTCCCTTGATGGTGATCGAAGGTTACTGCACTACTGGTGCCGGACGTGAACCGAACGGCCTTTGAGGCGCATCCAGGGTAGGAGTGATCACCAGGGTTACCACTTACATTGTTGTGTATCAAGATAAAGGTGGTTAAAGGATGGTTGACTAAAGGTGGTTGAAGGTGGTCAATAAGTGGTTAAGGTAATGGTTGGTTATCATACTTGATGGTTGATTGAAGGTTGTTAGGAATGGTCGACTATGGTTGAATGTGTAATTGATGTGTGCTGGTGAGATACATGGCACTGTATGTTGTTCGTTTGCTATGTATTGGTAGTGGTAGTAGGCCTATTGCACCTTCTAACATGTGCCTAGCTCGGGCCTGGTGTTTTCTGTGGCTACCAGCTACTCTTGGTCCATTTGGGAATGCACCTCAAGAGTGTCACCTACCAGTGCTCTCCAGGTGGTGTACCTTTGCAACATGGTGGTTTCTCAAGCCACAGGGAGCCCCAAAAATACTAGGTTTGATTACTAAATGATTAACAATTAGATGATTGGGATCCCAGACTGACTTGAAGAACCACCATATAGTTGGTATATCCCCTATTCTTGGTTAATCTATCCCCTATGATGAACCATGGAGAGAATCACGTGGTATCAACAGTCTGATGGGCAGATACCCTGCTGACACTGGTGGCCAAACGCCTGGTACTTTTGGACCCAACCCAGCAAGTACTGTACAGGTGAGCTATCTAAGGTGAGGGTCACTATCCAGGTGATTTTGGAGTGATGATTTTGGATCAAAATGGTGCTTGATGAGTATATTTGAAGGTTTCTTAAAACAGGATCCCCCCAAGTCATGGTTGGTTTGTTGCTTTGAATGGTTCATAGTAGGAGATTGTAATGGTTTGTAGGGGATATTGAGCCTCTAAATGGTTGGTTTGTTGCTATAAAAGACCATACATGGATGATACCAACCTAGTTGATACTACCATTAACTACCATGGTTAATAACCACCATTAACAAGCATGAATGACTCAACTGGGGGTACGCCGATGGCTTGAGAAACCACCCTTTGATGATGATGGTGATGGTTAAGATCAGTTCATTGACCAGGATCCTGACCACGCTGACCGACCTTCAGAAGTCCCACATGACTTTAGCCCACATCCAATACAGATGCATAGAATGCAGATGTGTACATATATAAAATAGATATATTCTATGCATTTATTTTCAATCTATATGCATACACCTACAGAAACACAACATGTATATGTTTGTACGTGACATGCACGTGCCACAATTCTGTAGCCTTTGGGACTGTCTACTTGCTTGGTGTATCCCAAAGTTGGCCACTGTTTGCCACTGAAAACTGGCTGAAAGCATTTCCATTAGTGACGCTACCATATAGATAAAGAGAGAAAAACAAGAGAAATAGATAGAAATAGATAGATAGAGATAGATGGAAATAGATAGAAAGATAAAGTCATCTCATACATGAATTTATATAAATCCATACGTGCCTTGGTGCAGCTCTTGCGCTGTTCCTTTGCTCAGGCGCGCGTCGTGAGTGAGCTGAAGAATCCGAAGTACTACCTGTGAGACTGGCAGAGTTGAAGATGCAGCTGATGCGTGGTGCTTGGTGGGGTTATGAAGCTACCTGGCATACATCTCAAAACGGATACAGAATGCATCTCCGTAATCATAGCTGTATCTACATAAATCTCTATTTTTTTTAACTGCCAGCATTCTGAGGCTCAAGCCGCTGCGATCTTGCATGAGATCTTACCTTGAAGAATCTCAGTCGTTTAAATTCAACCCGGAGCAAAATCTGGTCCGATGAAGTCGGTGAACGAAGTGCGCATTGTTGCACTACGTTCCCAGAACTCCTGGGATATTTGAATTGAGTCGTCAATGGCTTCGCTAGACATCTGCGAGTGCATCTGTTCGGCAATGATCCGACATAGACCTGGCGGGTATTCCTTCAGAGTCGAGGTGAGCCAATGACCCTTGTCTGATTTGCCAATCGAGGAAAACGAAGGAAGCTGTTGTGACAGGCGTCCTTGTCGCAAAGCAGTCTCGAATCCGTCCAGGTTCAGACACCACAAATCAGTGGGTTTGGCACTCTTGGCTCCATAATAACCTTGATTGATGCGAACACGCGAGTGTCCAGGTTGCAGAAGCAGCCATTGCACCAGAGCCAATCTCCAGATGCTGGGGAAATGGCCCTCGTCTGGCTCAGCTGGATGTTCAACCATTCCATGATTGTTTCGACGATCCAGCTTGCTCATCATGCAAATGCTAAAGCATAGGAGTGTGTTGCCCAACGTGAGCTGGCTTTGTTCACGCAGTGACACAGATTGCTTGCCCCATAGTGTCTGAATGGCACGGATGGGTCTGGGCAGGCGACGGTTCTGACCAATGTCCTGGTTAAACCTTGCCTTGGACCAAGATTCACATGGTGGCCCAGCTAAGAAAGCGACGACAAAGCCCGCATCAGCTGCGGCATACCAAAAACGTTTGGTCTCTGCCCGGGCGACATCTCCCCATGCTCGGTCATGGAGGATATCCACTGAAACGATGTGGATCACAACTCCATTGATGGCTGGAAGCTTGTTCATGAAAAACTCAACATCCCCTCTCCTACGACGCCCCGCAAAGGCATGAAGGAGGAAGCGATGGCGGCCTTGTTGTCTTGGGATACGAAGGCAAGCACTAGCAGCAATCTCTGAGGCAACACGGAAACGTGATTCCCAGGTTTCCACGGAGTCAGCTCTAACAGAAGGTTGCTGAGGCGATTCACTGAGGAAGGTCCACATCGAGGGATCAAGGAGTTCGATCAAAGTTTGTTGGAGTCCAGGCAAGTCCATGCCAAGAAGACTCGCATCCTCATCACTCACTCTGGAACTGAAGTCATTGACATGAGCAACCAAATGAGTCCAGGACACAGGGAGAGTCAGCAAGCGGGAAAGCATGAAGTCCAAGAGGGTGAGCGACTCAGAATCCTCATCGCTCCACTGGATCAACATGTGGGAGAAAAAAGCTTCCAATTCCACGTGCTGACGAGGGAGTGGTGGGACACGTGGGTCATAATGGTCCTGGGTCTGGGGTCCAGCGGCCTGGAAGACCGGACGAAGTCCATCATGTTGTTGACGCAATGAGACCGTCACAGAAGAACCAATACCAGGGACAGGCGAAAAACGATTGAGAGAAGCCAACAGAGCAGTGCGACAGGGTTCCGAGTACTTGAGGTGCCTCTGCAAACGATCATGGGAATAATATTCTTTCAGGCAAACCTGGCATTGCGTCCCTTGAAAGAGGTAACGTTCTGGTGCACACTGTTGATGGACTCTGAACATATGTGCAGCTTCGCCAGCTTTAGATTTAAAGGTTTTCTGGCATATGAGGCACCCAAAATGACCTGCAAAATCAGAGACTTCAGTGGGAAGGAGGTGAGGTTGAAGGGCAGGCTTCAGAGACACAGCGTCCTGAGCCACACTGCTATGGCACTGGGCTACATCAAAAAGGGAAGCAGTTTGCGCCGCATTCAAGTCAACCGCTCGGTTGATGAGTTTCTTCCAATAACCTTTGCGTCCCTGCATGACGGCGTACCATGGAGAGAGGTCAGATCGAGGATCAGGCAAGGATGAGGTGTCACGAACGAAAGACCACAGCCAATCCAAGTCATCACGAACCTGAGACAACCACGCAGAGTCTTGTTGGAGAACGCCCCAGACATGCAAGTCCGCACTGGCAAAGAGGGTGGCCAAATAACGAAGTCGAGCACGCTTCAACAGAAGATCCAAGTCTGGGAGTTGTGAATCAGCCAAAATCTGGAGTCGAGACAAATGCTGGTCGTGCCGATATCCCACAAATCGTTTGTACAAGCGAAACAGGGATTTACGGAAGCTCTCCAGGTCTTTCTGACCATGAAATACCCAGGTCTCCATGGCATATGTCAATTTGCTCAGAATCAAGGTAACAAAAGCCTGTTTCCGTTGAACAAAGGACAAACTGCGATTCCGAAAGATGAGCTTGGCATGATCACTGTACGCCGCATGTGCAATCCCAAAACGACGTCTGATTTCGGCGATGCACCCACCTCCATAATGAATCATGCCCCCTAAATGGCGGTATTCTTTGGTGACCGTGAGGGAGTAGGATTGGTGCTCGCCCAACACAGTGAGTTTGCCGGATGCTGTGGGGCCAAAATAGCGGGCCCTGGCTGAGGATGCTCCACGTCCTACGAAAGAAAACATCACCTCTGTTTTTCCTGCCGAGACATTGGGGGTCATCCCATGCCGATAACATTCATCAAGGAGAACGCTGGCAGATTGGGCCACACGGCTTTCCAGGAGGTCATGGGATTCTGCCGAGACACAAAGACTGAGATCGTCCATCCACGTCGGACCGAGGAACGGACGCTGCACTGCTCCCGGGGCAAAGTCCAGTCCGGGGTGCGAGGCATCAGTGAAGAAGTCCAAAGCACCAATGGCCACAAGACTGGATTCAACTGATTGTAAAACTCGTGACCAAAGAAATCCAAAAACTATGTCGGCGAACCCATCGCTCGGGCGGCTCCCTTGGGTAGTGCACACTACATCGCTTTGGTGGCTCAAATTGAACCAAGTGAAGGAGTGCAAAGTCTGCAGGGTACGCTGCTGCATAGAGGAGTAGCCGGCCAAAGAAACCGCAGCAGGTCGACAGAGGAGTTCATGAAGGTCAGCGAGGCACGAATCAGGCAAACGGAGTCGTGCTGCGACTTGGGCAATTTGTTCGTCTGTCATGGATCCTCCAACCGCCAGAGGGCGAATCACTCGATAAAACGCCTTTCGCAGGTCGAGAAACACAATTCCAACGGAACGGCTACGATTGAGCTGCACTCGGTGATATGCTCTTGTGAGATGAGAGGCTAAACTAACTGGAGTCTTTGCACGTCCACCCAGTTGTTGGTTCTGCATCCAACCACGGTACAGATGATTCTGATGTTGACGTAAAGCTCTATGCAAGGTCTTGCCTACGTGTGATGACACCAGCAGTGACCGAAAGGACTCCCTGACATTCTGAGGGCCTTTTTGTTTCCAGGCAATTGCGAGCCGCCCGCCCTTATGACAGGGTGCTTCTTGATTGTAGGTCACTAGCTTCAATAGCTGAGAATAGCACTGACGGGCAAGAGTCGTGGGGAAGGAATGACAGAGATCAGATGGCACTCCGTCCTGGCCAGTCGCTTTGCCATTGGCTACATGATGAAAGGCCTGCTCCAACTGCGCCAGGGAAGGAAGCACACTCAAGGAGTCTGTGTCATGAACGGTCAGAGCTCTGCCAGAGGCTTCCGCCCATGCAAGACGATAGTCTTGAAGTGACATGCGAGTGCCGCCTTCCATACGACTGAAATGGCTGATCCAAGCATCCAACAGCGCTGAGGAGTCTTGGCAAGGTCGCCCATCATCATCAAGAACATGAGGCAGAGGACAACGACCCCAGAACTTCTGATTCGAAGAGATGCGAAAAGGCTTGAGGAGACGAAGGAGCTCTGAGGAAGTGGTGGAGGATGTAACCGAGTCCAAGGTCTGGCGAAGTCCAGCATCTTTGTCATAACGCAAAAGGTTGCGGAACTTGGCGCACTCTGCACGGTATTCTTGACGCAAAGAGTCCAAAACCTCGGGAAGCAAAGAGGAGTTGGTCTTTCGTGCGCGATGCAAACGAGCTTTCAAACGTCTGCAAACATGACGTTGCTGCCACGTTTCGTCCGAAATGAAGGCTTTAACAGGAGGTCGTCTGACTTTCTTACATGAATAGGAAAGAGCTTCACGACACTGATGATTGAAAGACTCTACATGAGACTCGATGTCCACTTCCCATGCAGGGATGGACTGGGTGATCAATCGAGCTTGGAGTTGCTGGTTACCTGCAATTGACCGACGATCGAACTTGCAAGTGGCAAATGTGGCAGGAGGTTGACTGGAGAACTGAGCACAAGGCAAAATGAAATCCAACTGAACACCAGTGAATTTGTGATCGTGATCACAAATAGAAAGGTCCACGTCAGAAACAGTGCCCGCCCATGTGGCTGCAGCAAGCATGGATTGAGGAACAAGGACATGGTCGATCCGCTTTTCAGTCAAACCGTCTGGACTTGTCCACGTGCTCGCCCATGGTCCAAAAGTGGGCAAGGAAATCGGAGCACACAATTCCGAGTCGGACATGAATGAACGAAGATGATGCGAGGTAGGACCCGGCAGATCATCGACTTCAAAAACACACATGTCGTCTCTGCTGCCAAGAGGCGCGTTGGCATCAATCAAGACACAGCAACGATCAAGTTTAACATGTGTGGCCATGAGTGCTTGGAGCGATTCCAACCATTCCTGAGCATATGCCTCCTCTGACGAAGAAGTAGGGGCATGTGCAACAAGGACCCAAAACGAAAGATGAGGATGCGACAATCTAGCCAAGAGGCATGTCGGGGAAGCATGGATCACACAAACTTGATGCTGTTCAAAGTACCAAGGGCGACCGTTCACATGGCCACCAGGAGTGGATTTGCGAAGCCACAGTTCCACGCCATGGGTTCCCTGAGGGGTCTTACCAGAAGCAAATCGAATGAAGTTCGGACTGTGAGATGTTCCAGCTGGAGTCCGAGCTTCTTGGAGACCAATCAAGTGAAGTCCAAGTTCCGCGAATTGAGAGTCCAAGTATTGCACCTTACCTTTGTGGCCCTCGCCAGAATAGTATAATGACATAAAATTTGCGGAACCGAGAGCCAGTGAGACATGACAGTCGTCAGGCTGGCAACCAGATGGTCTCACTTCCGAGTCAGCAATGGACACAGTCGGAGGTGGTGATGGTGGTGGAATCAGCAAGGAAGAAGACGATGCCAAGGGCAAGTCAGCATGAGCTCCAATGAGAAACCACAAGTGAGGCACCAGGGAAAACCAGGGTGTCACAGCAACATCTTTCAAACCTGAGAGGGACTCGGTAGCTAGGGTAGCTTGGGCCGCAAGCGCATCAGCAAGTTCATTCCACGGATCCATTTGATGTCCGTAGACATGCCGAAGTTCAAGGTGGGAAGCCGGCATGTTATACTGAAGGCATTGGAACAGGCCACGGAGAAATGCATAGCCGTCATCAGTTGGCGTTCCAGCAGTGATGCCCATGGCTTGATCACCACTGACAACAGAGTCACTCATGAAGGAAGTGGGAAGACAGAGGTTGACATGAATACGCCAGATGGCCGCCCAAATCAAGGCTTCTCGCTCCGCTGTGGCAGAATTATAGCAAGTCGCGCCAACATAATGAGGGTGGTCTGGGTCAAGCTGGACAAAGCCATGCAAAAATCCAAGAAAGGAAATCGTTGAGCCTGCACCACTGACTGAATAACTTTCCCCAAGAGCCACAAAACACCATGAGCATCGAGGGGTGTCACCATCAACCTCCTTAAAGGATCCATCTGTGTAAATCACAATGCGATCAAAGGAGTCCCATGAGTCAGGAGAGGGTGCACACTGTTCCAAAGCAGACACAGAACACGGCAGCAAGGAAGCAAAGTCCAGGTCAGTGGAGAGATGAATCGGGGTGCTGAGAAAATCGAAGAAAAGATCCAAAGACGCAGGCAAGCTCAGGCTACTATGAGGTTGCGAGACCTGATGATCACTACACGAGAACTTCGAACGCCAAAGAGGTTTCAGGCAGTTGTCAGCAATCGGAAGTGGAGGAGGCCACTGCAAACCTTTGGGAGTCGACTGAGTCCTCATTGCAAACTGTGGTTCTTCGTGGTGGTAGAAATGAAGAGTCAAGTTGCCACCAAGCACAGATGAACTAAGAATCACAGCACGATCGCATCCACGCCGGTGCAGGTATTGCATCAACCAAAGCTCCGAGGGTGTCTCTTGGAATAACTCAAAGACAAAAATGGACGCACTATCCACGCTGCAGAATGAAGGCCAAAGGACATGACGATGGCAGCGAGAGTCGTCAAACAGAACACACAACCAGCCCATGTCTTCGAAGATAGGGACATGACACATATGAGCCCAGGCGGAGAGGTCAACGGCGCTGCCAATAGCTGAAAAAGCTTGGACAGAGAAGTGATCCCGATTCAAAAAGAGCACATGGGAGTGGACGTGAGAATCACGAACATGAGCATTGAGCGACAATTTGGTTTGTAGAAGGCTAACAGGGACCAATGCCGCTGGAACTCGCACCTTCCAACCAAATCCATTGTTGATGTCAAAGGACTGAGTATCTGAGATGGGAAGAGAGTTGTGCGAGACCGTGCAACCAGCCGAGAGGTCTGTGGAAGAACAATCCTCAAGGGCTTCACTGTAACGAAGCAGGCATGTGAAGTCAACACGATGAGGGATGGACCGAGCAACCATTCTAGGAACAGGCGAATCATCGTACGTGACATGGGAAAGACCAACTCTGCGGAAGCCGGCGTAGCCTTGCCACAAGATCACGTGAATGCCAGTGTGATGTAAGATTCGACGCCCAAAGACAGGATCAGTGAAAGGGACCGGATAAACCACCGCGATGTGCCACGTCCCAGTACTCACAATGAGGTCCGACCAAGTACGCTGCAAAACCGAAGGCCATAGAGAACGGTCCGCTGGAAGACGAACATCTCGAGAGGCAGCGCAACGACCATAGAGTTGATGATGTACAAACCAAGTGGTAATGCCCGTGGTACCATCTGGGTCAAGCATATCCAAAGAAATGGAAGCCCATGACTGCAGAAGATCTTCGATGCCCGGGGGTGTATCAGGACTCGTGTCCCAGGGATCAAAGATCGAAGGTTGCTCATGATCGTCCATGGGTATGTGACCAATGTGTAAAGGACTCCATTCCTGTGAGGGTTCAATCGTAGCAAAAGGAGCCTGGATCGAACGAGAAACAATTTGTATCAAGATCCCACGTGGAATTCGACGGGGCTCCTCGTCAATGACATCATCAAAACCCACGAACACTTGATGTTCATCGCGGTTGCCGATGAGATGACTTGGCAAATCCGGAAGTCCAATGTGTAGAAGCTCCACACGTGTCACCCATGGGGCCAAGCAGCAAGCAAAGAGACGAAAGTGTACATGATCACTCAAAGCCGGACGTAACGCAAACAAAGCTTCAATCGAATCTGTTGGATCTCCCTGAGAGACAATGATGTGTGCTGTGACGGGTCGAAGCGTGTGAGTCGGTGGCAGCGGATGCACAACCCGAATGTGAATCGGCTCTTCAGGACGGATCCGGTCACGCCAAGTCTGGGCAATCTCAGCTTGCCAAGTCCAATACTGAAAATTGAGTTGGATCTGTCGAGGGATCAAACACAAATCATCGTCCTGGTGATGGAGATACCAACTATCGACAACCATGGTGGGCCCGTCCTCTTCCATTGCAGTCACAGCATGATCTTCCCAAATCTGCAGAAGGTCAGTGATGTAGGGAGGGGGACCAACAAACCCGAGTCGATTCGTACCCGTGGGATTGGAAGCAGTTGACCAAGACGTGCTTTCATGAGGTATGTATCCTGGGGGCAAGTCCAACCCGTCAGAAGGAGCCACGGACTGTGAAACACGAAAAGAGATGCACTTGACAGCGAAGTCTTCGAGCAGTTCGGCATGGTGATGACTAGTCAGTGAGGGTGACTTGCTCCTGTGTGACAGTTGATGCCAAGACACAGTGTCATCTTCAGGCCTGTGAATCGGATGAATGTCGATCAGAAATGACTGGCCTGAAGCACATCTAGACGGCTGAAAAGGACTAATTGTTCCAAGATCAGTCGTGACATGGAAAACGTGCTGGCTCTGAAGATGTGACAGACCACTCAATTGCACAACTTGGTTAGCTTCAATCAAGTTGGGCGCCGATACCGCAACATGATATATGCCAGTCATGACTTGTTGGTCCAGTGAACGAACAGTCAAGAGGATGGCGGTTGTCGAGAAACGAGGATTTTGCTCAATTATAACATGAGGTAGTCCTGACCGATCATCAGTGGCTCGAAGTGGCTGCGGATGCACAAGTCGAATGCCAAGTGGAGAAGTGGTATCAAACCGGTCTCTCCACGTTCGGATTATGGCGTCCCTCCAATCTTCTACCTGAGATGGTAAGTCCAGAACACGAGGAGTAGAACACCTGTCATAGAGACCATGGACGATAAACCACGAAAGAAATCGGAGTGAAGCCACGTGATCAGAAGCATTAGAAGCAGGGACTGAGTCATCCTCCTGTCCTCTCTGATCATGTTCCGCCAGATCTGGGAAAGGGGTGTCAGCAAATGCTCCCAGGGATGAACATCGACTCATGCCTTCATCTTCCATCCAATCGTAGATGGCTTGTCCGTTCTGACGGGCTTCCGAAGGGCCTACATGAACTCGGACGTACGAACCTTTACGGATTTCATGTGAGTCAAGGTCACCTTCATCTATGACGTCATGATTGATTTGAACAATGCATGAACCTCGCTCCTGGCAAACAAGGGCAAGAAGAAAAACTTGAATGATTTCCTGTCTAGTCATGGATTGCGGCAAGGCTCTGACTGATCTGTGGAGTTTGGGATCCATGCGATGTTGGGCTGAATGTCGGTTCCTGTGAATCAAGACATCACACAACACCAACGGAAAAGCCGCAAGGTCCTCAGCATCACGGTCACGTTGAACCAAAACCGGGGTGACCCATTCAGGGAGATAGTCAACCCTAGCCAAAACGGGGAAAACATCAGCAAATGAGGACGATTCCATGCCTGTGCACGTGGCCAGGTCAGCAAATGTCGGAACACCCCAATTGGCATGAGTTTCACGCTCGTACCACTCTTGTCCTTTGAAGAAGACCATCCAAAAAGAACTAACAGGAGTCTCTGGAGGGCTAAGTGATTCAGGTGGATCAGAAGGCTCCGAATGACTGGAAGAGGCCTGAGACAATGGAGTGGGTGGTTCTCGATCCCGTGACCTGGAAGCTTCTCGCCTTGCAGAACCTCTTTGCATGAGGGAGGAAGCGTCAAAATCAGAGTCACCAGTGAGAGAGCCAGATTCGGGAAAAGGAGACGACTCAAGTGGAGGGCACCCAGTAAGCTCCATCACACGAGTCAATTCAGGTCGTCCAATGAAATCCAAAATGGTATGGACATGGTCGATCACAGGGAACAAATCAGGGAAGTCGAGGTACTCACAAATGGCCCTACTTCGACAGTGGTCAGAGGACCACGGTTTCTCATTCCACAGCATCAATTGAAGATGTGACATGCGAGTCGATTGCCACGTGTGCTCCTGTTCGCACCCAATGAACAAAGTGAGCAAGGGCTGAAACGAAACTCGTCTGCCTGTACATCGAAAACCTGTCCTACGATGAGGCTTCGGATTGCTTCTTTGTGAAATGGTACCTACCTCTCTAGCAAGCTGCAAACCCATGCAACTGGCCTTCCAAGTCGAAACGAAATCGGATGCTTGGCATATGGAATGATTCCAAGGAGAAACTGGATGAGAACGGGTGGCAATGCCTACATCTGGCCTGCAGCAAAATATCACATCAGTGCTCATTTGCTGGCCGCGGGAAAAGGCGCCATCGAATGTGTCGGAGCGACAGTCAACTTGGCCCGCTTTTCCAAGGGCTCGTTGATCATATCGTCCGTTTCCTGGACTACCTTCTCCAATCCATCCCTCATCGCTGTGAGTCCCTCCACAATTTTCGCTGAGGGGTCGACTCTTGTCTCGTCCTCCATTGCACCGTCCGGTGCTTCTTCCTCGTCTTTGCCAGCACCCAAGATCTTGACCTCGTTGAGCTTTTCTTGACATGCTCGCAGGTCTTCCTGGGCTTTGTTGATTTGTTCCGTCATCTTGAGATGTTCCTGTTGGAATTCTTTGACATATCCATCCCAGCGCTCCTTGGATTCCATGAGAAAGTCGCGCCAACCAGAATGCAGATGGTTCCTTGCCTGCACTGCATCCTGATAGGTCTTTTTGGCCTGACCCAACTTGTTCAGTGCTGAGTGTGCCGTTTTCATTGAAGCAAGAGCTTCTTGACGATGAATCTCTTGTATTGCCTGAGAGACCTCCGCACTCAACGGTTCTGACGACTTCTCCAGGGATAACATAAGATTCTTCACAAATGGATCCATGGTGCTGGAACTCGATGGTTGGGAAGGCTGCTGCTTTCCCTTGTGACCAGGGTGGAGGGGGTTCTGTAGTCTTGGTCTTTCCCTTGCTCTTCCCCTTTCCATCCCCTTTTTGCGAATTGTTCTTGCCTTTCTGTTTGGGCTGCTGCTTGGGCTTTCCCTTCTGTTGCCCTTTGCTCTGGGCCCATCCTCTGGCATCTTCCTGCCATTTGACAGACCTCGGAGATTTCGGGGCCTGGAAGTCGTTGTAGAATTGAGGTTGGCGAGCTTGGTTCCACTGATTCGACCAATCGCCCTGTCGCGGTGTGCGAGGAGATGCTGGTTGGGCATCCCCATTCCAGCCATATCAACAGTGACCACAAAAGGCAAATTGGCCTTTCACCCATTGATTGCATCCTGGGCATCTCCACGATGGCTGCTTCTGCGCCATTTTTCGTAGGATGTTTTGCCAAGCAGGTTTGTCGAACGAGTGGTGTGTACTCAGCACTCGAAAAATCGAGTGCACACGATGTGGAGACAGAGCAATCAAGCCCCGCTTCCAAGCCCAGAGTGAAGCTCTTGCTACGCCCCTGTTCCTCCTCAATCTGCGACGCTTCGAAGGCAACGTTGCAGCAAAGTGATCCCAAAAGTAGACAGAATCTGATAACCATGCACTCGTACCAGTGTCGGCTTATTCAAAAGCAGCGAGACAGTTCGAGGCACAGTAGCGAATTGAAAAAAGGCACGGATGCGAATGGCAAAACGCGCCCGCGGGCCGCCCCGCTAAGATCAAGCTGTGGCCAATGAGGTGGGGGGCCGTCCCACCAACACGGCCGAGCCGAGACCTTTAAATCTCTATACATATGTATACAAATGTGTGCATATGCACTTGCATTTGTTTTTGTAAACTACCTGTTGCCCAGTCTTAGCCAAGCAGTATTGCTGATTCCTGTCGTCCATCTGACCACTGGGCTGGGGAACCTCTTGGTCCTGAAGGTTAAGCGGTTCACTGGGATAGAACCAGGGCAACCCAACAAGGTAACCAGTTGAAGCCCAGGTTAACACGGTCAGCCACCAGTTCCAAGGGTTGGAATGCATTCCAGCGAAGATTGCGCCAGGCTCTACGGCTTGGCGAACGGTCCCTGGCGAGCTCCACTGCACAAGCAGATGGGAAGCAGCATGCGGGGCACCCCAAGCATCACCGTGGCTGGTTGGAAGCGCCAGAGCCGCGGGGTAGCGAAAGGCCCCGCCCGGCTTAATGCGGGGGAGCGCGGCCTGGGTTTCCAGGACGAACTCACCAAGTGGCAACCAGCATTGACCATCACCAACCACCAACAAAATATGAACAAACCATCGTCCAGCATCATGAACCACCAATCAACCATTGTTGACATGTAAGTTTGCCTGTTAGCGGTTGTTAACACTTCTGAGCCATCATCAACTGACCATCATTAGACATCATCATACACAAGATGATCTTCGGATGATCATACCTGGCTACCTCATGATTAATGGTGGATTTTTTTCCTACACGCCCTTGTGGTTGATGATGAACTCACCGGTCCTCGTTTGGAGAGGGAAGTCCTCAGGTCCAGAGGGAATTGGTGGCAAGGCTTTGTAAAATCAACCCTTTACCAGCTCGCTTAGGGTCTCGCCATGGAAGGCAAGGGGTTGGTTTTAGATCCGCTGCCTTGGCTGCTGCTCCTTCATTTGGGGCCCAGCAAGATGGGCGTTTCTCAAGCCAGACGGGGTACCCCCAGTGATCATCCAGTTTAGAAACCATTTATAGTAATAAACAGAAATCAACCAACATTTTCTTTGAAAGTAATAGACCAACCATCTTTTTTAGGTTCCCTGTTTTGAGAAGCAAACTATAAAAAAACCAATCACCTCAGCGGGTCGCTCCCAGGACCTGGTAAAGAGAGAGGGCCAAGATGGGCCAACTTTTTCGAGGGCGCTCAGTAGCTACTTAAACCACTATGGTTAATGATGGCTCTCAGTGGTTCCTAATGGCAGCAGCGAATCACGACCAATCATAGATAATTTTCCGGTTTCTCTTGCTATTTGCTAGGAATCAGCCATCTTGAAAGCAAACACAAACCAGGTGTAATCCATCAGCACATCATCAGCAAAAACTAAGAAAACTGTCAACAAACAACAAGACATTGATTGACGCTCAGTATCAAAAATTCATTGACTATCAACAAAGCATCAGTGAAGCATTTACTAGTCACTATTAACCGTTGAATTAGTATTAGCTATTTGCTAGACACCATGAACCATCACAGAGCCACCATCACCTAATCTCCAGCTATCAAGTCATCATCATCATCATCATCATCATCATCATCATCAGCAACCACCGCTACAGTACCAATAAACTGGCAAAAAAACATGTGGTTAATGATTTGTGGTTGATGATGGTGACTTCTGAAATTTGACTTCTGATATTCCTTCAATTAGTATACACTATAGAAGCACCATGACAAAAGTGCATTAAACCTTGACTTAGTACTATCAAACCACTATCAAAAGTATGTGGCCACTTTATAAACGGGTAATCATCAAAAACGAGAGTGGTTTTCGGTATATATACATATATATTTATATATACATATATATATATATACATTATAACCATAATCAGTGGAGTGACCATTGACCACCAATCATTGTAGACTAAGCCATTATATCAACATTGCATAACCATTCCATATCCAGTATAAAGCCGCTATATAACCAGTATATAATAACGATTTCCACCTATTCTAAGCCTCAGATTTTTCGGTGCTTCCTCCGGATCCGTCGCTGCCGAGGTGGGGATACCACAACCAGCACGGCTGTCGAAGGTCGCCCGGGGCAACGTACTTCCAGTGCCGCCGTTGGAAGCGCTAGCGCAATGTGAATCAGTGAGTCACCATGGTCAATGGCGAACAGCCACGATTCGAGCTATGATTAGCAAACAATGGTTGATGCGTAATGGTTTTAAATGATGGTCTGTATCAATAATTCGTGGTTAATACGTAGTGGTTCATAAAGAATGGTTATACAAAGAATAATGTTTGATGAATTATGGTGAGCACATCATGGTTGATAAAGAATGATTCAAAGTAATGGTTGATACATTGTGCTTAATGACCAATGGTGAAGAATCAATGGGCAGTAAACTGCTCAATGATGGTAAGTGATTGTTGGCAGTTAAGATCGCTGGTGAATGCAAGGATTTGCCAAGTACCTACTACTAGTGATGGTTAAAACTATGATTTAAGCTATGGTTGAAGCTATGGCTAAAGCTATAGTCAATACAGGTCAATGCTGTTTTTTTTTCAGCTATGGGTCATACCAGTTCAAGATGCTTAGCAATGAAAAATAATGAATGAGTACCAGTGATTGGGGAATAGGTAGAAATGATGTTTTGTCAAGGCCCTTGTGTGCTTGGTACCGGACGACTAGCCTACCTAGTCACTACACGGTAGTTTCTCAAAATAGGACCCCCCAAAAGGTTGGTTTATTACCATAAATGATTAATATAGAATATAAAAAGGATGACTTGGGGGTACCACTATTTTGAGAAACACCTTCATAAACATCACTAAACAATTCTAACCTTACCCAATGGCTGGCGATCGCTGTTTGGAGATGGTGGAGACGAAAAAGTTGGTACTTGGATGGCCATTTTGTGGCGGCAACAGATACCTGTACAACTGGCATCATTGAACCATCCAAGCTAGAGTTATACTTTTTGTGGTCAAATGGTATCATCAATAACTCTGGTCAAATGTGTCATCAATGAGTTACACAGTTCTACAACCAACCGTACTAGTTTTTGTGACTGGTTAATGATGGCTAATCATGCTCAATTAACTGGTTACAATTCATGCAAAAACAATGGTTTGAAACCATGCTGCTGATTTTATTTGCATAAGTGGTCTCAAACCATAGTTGTGTAAGCATGATTAGCCATCATTAACCATCGTTAACGATCTTATTCAAAGCACTGAAGTTAGAACAGCAGTGACCTGGGTTCCGCCAGTTGCCAGGATGGTTGAGTCCTTCGAGTGTCTTGGGTTGCAGCGAAGGTTGACGATGTCTTTGTTGTTGTTGTTGCAGCAATGGTTGCCGCGGCGGGTTGCACGGCTGAGCCTGTCATCTGCGGTTCAAAGCTACCAGCAGGGGTCACGACATGGCAGGACCATGTTCCAACCTGGGCCTTACCATGCGACCATGGGCATTGTTTGCACCATCTGCCGATGGTTAAAACTATGGTTGTGAGTCTTTTGCGGCATTGGGTTGTACCAACCATCCCAAAGATGGGTAGGTGAATCACTCAACAGTTGGACTAGTTTGGCCGCAAACTTTCACGAGAAGTACGAGGGCCACCCACAACCGTGTACTAAAATGATCATTTTGGGTAAGAGACTTTTGGACAGACATGATCTTTTGACTCGCTCAATGAGAAAGGCTAGTAATTTAATCGCAATGGTCATCAACCAGTCACTAGTAACCATCCGGCATTAAGCACCACTGACTATTACTTATCATTAGCCACCCTTTAGCGCTGGCAATTCTGAGTAGTAATCCCTTTGTACATTGATTGTGAATCGCCTCGACAGGTACCAGGTTGCCAGTGTCGCGATCAAGCAGTGGAGGCCTTGCAGAATAAGATTGACAATGAGAAACCACTAGTAATGGAAACCAAAATTAGCTATCAATTAGCTTCGGGTTTCCAAACTCACCAACCAATGGTTTCTGGGAAGGAGTCGCACCAGCTTGTCTCCAAGGCAGCAACGTGGCTATCCCTACGAATGGATCGCAGGGAACTCAGAGGAGCAAGCAACTTGGGACCGGGTGAAAATCAGAGCTGGGTCCATGATTTAGGTGTTGATTAGCTGGCTGGTGGTTGCGAGCGAACTGCTTGGAGCCAGGGGTATCCGGTTCTGGCCCTTTCAAGTCGGAGCTAGGCCATGAGCTAGCAGGAGTGCCAGTTCACCAAATGGTAGTCAGGATCAGTAGATTTAGTAGATGATTAGATTAAATGATGACTATGGTGTTGACTGTCGATTTGGATTTAGCATTACTAAGCATGACCACTAAACATGAATCGACATTGATAGCGGCTATGTCACACGTCCGCACAGAAACATTTACGGCTACAGGGGTCTCAGCAGTCTTCACGTGTGCACTGCAGTCATTTGGTGTGGCATCCCACTCAGTCCCTGGCTGCTCATCACGATGATAAGGGTTACAATTTACCTTTTAGGGTTACCTACTATGGTTATATGCTTATGTGGTTAAGTCCAGTTCTAGGTTTACTACGGCTTACAACCACGGGTTCTGGTAGCTTATAAACTATTTTCTAAGGATTATACCCTCAGTTACTTTCTACTTCTATGGTTCTGGTAGCTTATAGCTATATGTTGGTTTCTCAAAATAGGGGACTCCCCAAATGATCCAATATCAACCATTTCTAGTAGTAAACCAACCATCTTTTGGGGTTCCCTATTTTGAGAAACCACCATATAAGTTACTAAGGGATATCACCATGGGTTGGTTCAGCCACCAGACCTGGGCTTCAACGACTCGTACCCAGCTGCAGCCGGGCGCTCGGCGCTCCGAGGTCTTCGCTCGAGCCGAAATGTTTTGGGCGGCGTCTCATCCGCCCGTTGAGGTGCCGGAGTGACCAGGGGTCACGTCACATGGATCGAGCAGGCTATGGGTCAAGCAGTTAACCAACCAATTTCATGGTGGTTATTACCCAACCAATTTCCCAGGGAAAACAAGCTGGTTAATGATAGGGTAACCAGGGGTACAGGGTTTTGACCCACAACCAGCATGGTTTGGAAGTGGCTGGGTAATAACCAAGAATCATGGTTAATTTGGGTAAGAACTACTGAATACATTTGTGGGTTATAACTCTTAATGGTTGATGACCCACGTTTCCGAACATGGTTAATGGTTGATACTAGTGGGTAATCACCAACAATAGTGGTTAAGCAACTGCAGGGTGGTTACTAACTGATGGATCAAGTGATCAAGCATGAGTACGAACTGGCTGGTTAATGGGTAATCATAGGGGATACTAACCAACAAGAGTGGTCAATGGTTTATAGTGTGGTAGTGAGTAGTGGTTATATAGTAGCTAAATGGATCAAGCAGTTAAGCAGGGTGGTTGATAGGGGATAAGAAGCAACAATAATGGTGAAACAACTGAAGGGTGGTTGATAACTCATGCTTAACTAGCTGATTAATGGTTAATAATAGGGGATAAGTTCACCAACAACAATGGACAATCATGCTTAATGGTGGTCGGGAGTGATGATTTTATAGAGGATTACAATGATAAATCAAGTAAAGGTTTCGCAAGAATTGCAGAGCATATACCAACTGTTTCAATATTAACGACTCAAAATTGGGGAGAAGTTCACCAACAAGTTCGAATACAATGGTTGATGATCGTAGCGGTACAGGGTAAACTGACCCACAGCTACATAATTAGTTATACTGAACACTCAGGGATAATGCCTGGTTAACAATGCTTGATAGATGTCAATAGTGATTAGGAATGGCTGAGATATAATGGGTAATCCCTATCAATACCAATGGTTACCTCCAGCACTATTGGTCACTGTTGTGGCCAAAAGCGGTCGATCATGTGGAAAAAACTCTGAACAATGGTTGGTAATGCTTAGGTTAAGTTGCTGGTCATGGTTGACAGTGATATTTCATAGTGGTTGGTAATGCTTGGGTATAGGCCTTCGTGAAGAAACTTTATGGGGAGAAAAATTCCAGCACTGGGAGGATCAGGCTGAGGGGGCGATGGCTTGGTGGTTATATCAGCTGCTTGATCAGGAGGCTTGATCTGCTGGCGAATCAACTAGGAGTCTGATGGTTGATGGGGCGGTTCAACATCAGTAAGAAAGAAGTTCACAGAATGTGACTAGCAAACTGTATTCATCATGATTCCTGGTTAGCAATTACTGATGGGTTAAAACGGGTAACTTAAAACGGTGGTAAAGCAGCAGGACTGCATCGATGGGCTCAGGGACGACACATTTCGCCGAGTCATGAGGACGGCCTTTAAGACGTGCAGTTGATTAACACCAGTCATGGTGCCACTGGGTCTGGTTATCTGTTGTATATACACCTATCAAGGGTAGGCTTACACTCAGTATACTCAGTACACTCAGTATACTCGATTCACTTAAGGCTATTTGTACTATGAACAACTTAGGAGCCTTAAGTGTATAAATTAAGAGAGTCTTATATATCCATATGGCTGTTTCTCAAAATAGGGTCCCCCCAAAATGCTTGGTTTACTATTATAAATGATTGATTTCATGGATGATTTAAGGGTCCCCCATTTTGAGAAACCACCAGATACACTTGTTCCTATTCACTGTGTGTCGCTGATGATCGGCCTTTGCCAGGTGCTGGATCCGCGTTTCGTCCACATTCCCCTGGGCCAGGAGCCGTTTCCGTTCCGTTGGTTGGCTGACCCTGAGATGTTCCGTGGCACATATTTGTGTACGCGTACGTGCTGATATTTGTATACTTTGATATTTCTATGAGTTACTATTTGTCATTATTTTCTGTATCATTATCATCATTATTACTACTTTTATTATCATTATGATTGTTATTGTGCGTATATACATCTGGGTGGATTACAGTTATGAACTTAGCTTTTTAGGCTTTTTGGGATATGGATGATTTGCCATATAACCACTGAAAGTTAGGCTGTTAGCAAGGGATCTAAGAGCCACCAAGGTATGTATATATCTATAAATATATATATATATTTATATATATGCACATATTTTTTCATAGATTTGAACTAACAAATGATTTGCGTCTTAGAGACAGTGACTTTTCCAGCTTGGTCTCGCAACCAGAGAACGGTTGGAGTCGTCGTGGAAGATCAAGATGACTTGTTTTCTCAGAATCGGGTTACCCCCAAAATGGATGGTTTATTACTATAAATGGTTCATAATGGACGATTTGGGGAGTCTCCTATTTTGAGAAACCACCAACTGTGTTCAAAGGTTCGTTTAATTTTCCCAAGAACTGATGGCTAATTGGTAGCGAATTTGACGGCCAATTGATGGGTTCTCTGGACAATTGATGACAAATTGGTGGCTATTGATAGTGAAGTGATATTCAAACCGTTGAAATCTTGGAGACATTTGACTGCTAGAGCCTTTGTTTTTGGGACGTGGGACCGCCAGATTCCCGTTGTGAACTGAGCTTTAGCAGTGTGGCTGAAGCCGCCGATTTGCATTTCATGGATGGTACGCGCAGGTATGATCTACCACTGGATGTCATGTCCGTGGTACTCCACGGTGCCAAGCTGCTGGTGGCCGTCCAGGACAACAACAACTATAACCACAATGGCTTGAAAGGTATCAATGCCGGGGACCCAGATGCGGGGCGACCGTTCCAACCGGGGCTGGACGGAGTGATCTGGGCGAAGAGCTTACTGCGAGCACGGGGCTGTCCATCCAACGAAGTTGGCGCTGAAATGGCTGTGGGTCAATATTAATCAACCAACAATGGGGGATAATAACCAACAAACTATAAGGAAAACAATGGTTAATAGTGGGGAACGAGGGGTACAGGATTTTGACCCACTGCCAAATGAGAATTTGGAAAAAAAAATTGGGAGCAGCTGAAACAAAAATGGGAAATGAAATTTGGGACAACATTTTGGGAAATGAAATTTTTGGACCCCTGAGTCACTGGCTGAGAATTGGGGACAGATTGTACTTTGACATCCCAAAATCTCCGATGAATTCTCAGGGTGGCATGTGAATCCAACAATGATTGATTGAGCACTTGTGTAGCGAGGCAGCTGCTGCGCAGCTGCTAGGCAGCTGCTAGGAGTGTCAGCTTCATTCTGTTCATTTTCATAATTCTTTAGATGGACGGCTATTTCTTGTTGGACTGTTGGACTCCTTCTTCATTGACAAAAAGCCTCCAGACACAGGGCTTGACAAACTTCCCAAGGACATTCTTTTGGAAAAGTGACCCGGAAGATCCAGCCGTTCATAAAGCATCCTTTTGATATTTGACAGTCAATCACCAGCTATATATCTCGAGCAGGTAAAATCTGGGGTGGCTTTAGAAAGCTGCAGATCTGCGGTTAAGATCCGTTGAGCAATTAGAAACACTGGAATTTGACCATACAATGACTGAAATCAGATCCTACATGCAGCTGTCCAGCTGGTGTGAAGCATCATTCCGGTCATGTTTTTCATCTATGATTTTGGTAGGAAGTCTCACACCATAGCTTCCTTTTGAGATGCATATGGAGAGATGAGGGATAGATAGGTAGGTAGGTAGATAGATAGATATACAGATAAGTGGACTGCAGGATAATTAGACAGTTTGATGGGCAAACAGTGGCCATCAAATATTTGCTACGACATTGATGACCAATAATGAATCACGATGAGCATTGAGATCCATTAGTATCTTTCCAATCCATTGGTCATGAATCATTGCAGCCATTCAAAGCCATACAAGAATAACGGGTCAATGATGATTTTTGTCAGAAATCAATCATTATCAATATTTCTTTTAATCAATCAATGTAAATGCATTAAGAACCGGCCAATCCTCTAAATGGTCCGACATTTTCATCACATTTTCACACATTTCAACGGCACACCGTGAGCCCCACGTGCGCCATCCCTTTCCGATTCGCGAGCTGAGCGCTCAGGACCGGCATGCCGTGGTGCCAAAGCGTTGGTTCCTCGCTTACTTCAACCGCTATGAGGAGCTGGGGAAAACCGGGCGGCTGCAGTTGGAGTTGTGGATGATGATCAACAGGTATGGTTAATCAATGGCTGACTATAGAGGAGTATAAGCAAACATAGAGCATGTAGTGGTTGATGATGATGATGATGATGATGATGATGACGAGGATGATGATGATGATGATGATGATGATGATGATGATGATGATGATGATGACGATGATGATGATGATGATGATGATGCTGCTGCTGATGACGATGACGATGACGATGATGATGATGATGATGATGATGATGATGATGATGATGATGATGATGATGATGATGACGATGATGACGATGATGATGATGATGATGATGACGGATTTCACTGGAGGTGATCATAGCATGTCATAACCCTATGGAGCTACAGGAAGGGTTTATAGTGTAGATGCAAGACAGCATCCAGGCGTGCCCCCCATGGTTGTAGAAGTTCGTTTACAAGCATTTTACAACAAACGTAGCTGGGGTGATGCAGCCAGTTGTCTGCGTTACATAAATGAAGGTGCCTAAGTTTCCTGTTCTGCTATCTCATATCATGGTATATCCATAATATGAATGTATCCAGGATGTGGTTTGCTAGATCTCTCTGGTTGGTTGGTAGCTACCAACTTCCCTATGCAAAGGTCTCCCTGTTTTCTTTCGCAGAAAAGGAGGACGCCTGTCCATCAAATGAGACGACATTTGGTGCGGAGCAATTCATGACTAGTGATGGTTAGTCTTTAATGATGGCTAATGGTGGGTAATGTTAACCCCGGATCACTAAACCCTAGGTCTATTCATTGGTGGGGATATCATTTCAATGGGAAACCAAGGCGAACTTGGGGGATACCCCCTCTGAACCGACCAGGGGTGGCTCGCTTCATCCAGTGTTGGCATTAATACTCAACCGACTATATGGGTATGTTCCAAAATAGTGGACTTCCAGTCAACCAATGGTTTCCTGGTAAAATGATCATTTTTGATGGGTCATTGGTTACCCCATGGCTTGGCACGTACCTATATGAATTTAAATTGCATTACTTGAAGCCACCACCTATGATCATTGGTTATCAAGATGGGTCATTGATTATCCTACTTTGGCACATACCTATATAGCTGATGCATCTTGGTGTAGCCACGATGACCTGGCCCCATGAATCAACTCATGATGGCTATGATTAGTGGCCGATCATGGGTCATGATGGCATCAATGATGGCATCAAGCATTTAGTGGTTGATGATTAGTAGGCTTAGCAGGTGAGAATTGATAATAGTTGGCAACTAGTTTGCTAATTAGCATGGCTGATGATTGCTAATCATGATTAATGATGGTAAACAATGTTAAGGATAAGGGGATGATAACTAATGGTAGAGGGTGTACCAAATATAAATGTGGTTGCTCAAGCATTTTTGAGAAACCATCATTGAGGGGTTGATGGTGAACAGTGAACGATGGCTAATACCACATCAGAAGGATTGAACATCAACAAAACATGGTATCATGATAAGATATACCCGCACTTGTACTAACTATTGCCGCAGTTGTATCCATCTCCCAGTGACAACGAAGTACAAAGTGTTTGATGATATCAATATAGTTCATATATGGGTTTGAACATTGAATATGTCCTCCTTGATATCCAGTTTGTCTTTGATATTGTTTACAGGAGATGTCACCCAACTAAACTGTGCGACCTAGTCGCGAAGTAGCTTTGTGATGGCTAAGAATAGGCATTCGCCCCCCGCACAACAACCAGGGTACTGTAATAGACCTGAACAATTGACCAGGTTGAAGCATCCAGATCGAAAAATGCGGTATTGACACTGCAGCTGCTGCTTGTTGTTGGTTGTTTTTTTGATGTTGTTGGTGGTGTTGGTGTTGGTGTTGGTGTTACTGTAGTGTTGATGCTGGTTGTTGTCACTTCTTGTTGGCTAACTTGGATTAACCACCTGCCGAGTGTGATGAAGCATCATGTGAGTTTGTCCAGAAACGGTGTAGCCCGCCACCCAACCTTTTACATCATGATTTCAGATGGGGAAACCCACTTGAATCATATTTGATCAGCAGTTTTGAAGACACCATTTAGCCCATGGTTTAACAAACATCTGGTGTATTGAATAGTTAACCAGTTTTCAAATCAAAAATAAATGGTTAACCATTCAATCAACACTTAATCTGGCATTGAAATAACCGGTTTTGAATCAACAAACATGTTGCATACACTGTGTGTATCCCATCCCAAGTTTTTCAACGGTGCCATCTCCAGTCGATCTTGGACGGAAGTGCTTGGCGTTACCTTTCACAAATATACGAGGCGAGAAGCTGCAGCTGCGGATGGTGTCGCCATCTTTTAATCGTGGTTCAAACCACTCAAGATGTAGGCGTAAACCATCACTTGTGGATTTGTAACACTGCTTCAGTCAAAGTTACACAAGAACTCAATGAATACTAATGCAGAGCCATGGTGTATTTTTGAACGTCAGGCTGTCCGCGAACGAATTTCATCCCAGCTGTTCACATCCCTGGTTTCTACATGGGTTGGGAGGTCATGAGCCATCTCAGTGGTAGGTGTCACGAGCGGCAACGCAACGTTGTGAGTCTGAGGGTAGGAGGGATGTCCACTTGGAGCCATTTCTTTGGAAAAAGTGATGGAAAATTCATACGAACATGCAACCCACACATTGTATATACCCAGTATTTTTAAATGTACATGCATACTTATTCATATGTGATATTCATATATATATATATATGTATATATGTATATATATATATACATGTAATATTTTTCTTTTTTTGAAAAACATTTATACTTTTTATTCATTTTAATGTGTTTTTGTAAAAAATATATATATATATATATACATATTCATATTCATGGCTGTTTATATAGATTTATACGTATTTATTTAAATCTAGAGTGATATTTAAATTTATATCAGTCAGTTATGTCTGGCATGCCTCGCGTTGAATGGTTGGTTCGTAGAAAACTCATGTCCGCACCACTGCGACGCTGGTGTGGCAGGTGGTTGTTGCTTGAAGGTGGCAGATCAGAACGGAGAGACGATGCGGACAGCTAGTTATATGGATGGTTAATTACTAAAATCTTCAGTAGTAATAAACTGGCTGATTTGGGGATCCCCTAGTTTCAGAAACATCCATGTATGGATGTGCTATTCTCTAATTTGTCTCTATACGACTCGCATCCAAGAGTAGAATGTGTACATGTTGAGGTATATGGGTGTTTCTCAAAATAGGGGACCCCCCAAATCATCCATTATTAACCATTTATAGTAGTAAACCACCAATTTTTTGGGTCCCCTATTTTGAGAAACCACCCAACGAGGAAACCATTGCTTTCCAGGTGCGTTGGATCAAAAATGTTGGCAAATCCGTCGCTTCAATGCTTGGGGGGTTTCACTTGCCAGCTGGATGACCCGTTCTGTAGTAGCAAATGTTACGAATCTCATTGGTTAGTGATAGTTCTTAAATGGTTGGTTACTAACCTCCTCCTATAAGCAATGATGGATTTTGACTCATCTGATTTGAATGATTTGATGGTTATGAAGCCATCTGGTGGTTTGATGGGGGCTTGTGCATGTGGATCGACCATGATCCCGTGATACCGCCAGGCAGGCTACTTGATCAACACGGAGCAGTACTTGTGGCTGCACTTGCAGTCGCATCAGGCGTGTGGATGGTGGGCTGCGAGGGACGAAAATATACTGCGGCTGTGAATATTCTTGAACACTTGGCTATGAGTCAATATTAACCAACCAACAATGGGGAGGTTTAACCAACAATAATAGGGAAAACAATGGTGAATGATAGGGGAACCAGGGGTACAGGGTTTTGACCCACTCCCACTTATTAGCCCTTATTAATTAGAATTGACCAAATTTACCCATGATTAACCAGGATTAACCATGATAAAAGTCATTATTGACCATTATCAACCATTGTTAACCACCATGAGCCATTCTTATCCACTATGAACCATGACAAACACCCATTATCAACCAATACTAAGCTATTCTTGCCATTGTTAACCACCTGTTAGCAACCACGACAGAAATCATTATTGACCACTATCAACCATTGTTAACCACCCATGAGTAACATGGTTTTTTTCACACATATAAAGGCCGTTCTTCGCCATGGTTCTTCACCCTGATCTAAGGTGCAGGTGCGTCGCTTTCCGCCGGTGTCCTTTCTGTCGCACTGTCGCTGCCTCAGCCAGTGGCTGGGGACCCCAAAGCCATGGATAGTTTCTTAATGGTTAACGCTGGTTAACAAATGGCTTTCTGACAAGGGGATAATAAGCAATAATAGGAGATATACCAATAATAATTGGATGGTTATATAAAGGGTGATTTGGGGGTACCTCTATTCTGAGACAGACACGTTGGATACCTAATCGTTAAACAAATGCAGCGAAAGGTAAATTATCGGTTCACGGATGGTTCATTTGTGGTTTGTTAAGGCTTCATTACTCCTTAGTTCATGTTTAATGATGAATGATAGTAATGTTAACAATGGTCAAACATCTGAATAGCAATGATATGATGATGTTCAAGACGAGTAATGTAGATAGTGATTATATGATGGTAATGCCAGCACTGATTAGTCATGATAACCCTGTGATTGATAATATGACAATGCTACTTGCACCAGTAATGCAAATTTTGATTGAAAGTGGCATGGCAAGTAATGGACCAGAATGATGCATATATGGTGGTTTCTCATAATGGGGAACCCCTAAAAGTTGTTGGTTTATTACTGTAAATGATTGGTAACAGATGATTTGGGGGGTACCCCTATTTCATGAAAGCACCATGTGCTCAGTGTATGGATTCATGGCGAGAACAACAAGCACTGGGGATATAGCAACGCGCTTGTAGCCGTCCCAAAACTTAGGAGATCTCCAATGGCAATCATACAGCAATCATACAAGAGTTATAGCCATCCTGGAGTAGGTTCAATATGTAGTTGAATAAATTCCCCATGTAGTGATCCATATCATGGGAACAGGTTTAAGTACACGAGTAACATTGAATATCCTCTTATGTTCAATATTTTGAAAGTTTGCCGGTTGGGTATGGTCCAATCTGATCTTCTATCTACTCCAGGATCGCTTTCTCTCTTCCTCTATAAAGATAGCTGGAACAATCAGATTAGTTATCATAACTATACTTTTTGCATTTTCATGACACATTCTTGTGTACTCGAATGATCTATGGTACTATGATGACGGACACCTATAATCGCAAGAATCCTCTCATGACCAACGAACACATTCACAATCCCCTCGCATTACTGTGCACCATGACGTATCAATTTCAGAGGAGATGCCATCAATAGTTGCACAGCCAAGACGAACAAGCCTTTGACCAGTTGGTGTCTGAGACTAGTGTCTATGCGAATACAAGCTTTTCGGATACATTCAGGTATGGTGCTTTCTCAAAATAGGGGACCCCAAAGTTATGGTTGGTTTATTACTGTAAATGACTATTGATGGATGATGACTGGGGGTACCCCAAACTGGCTTGAGAAACAATCGTATAGTAAAAAGATGTTGAGATTTGATGAGATTCAACTTGTGGGCCCTTGACCAGCTACAAGTTGTGTGATAACTAGGGTAACTACCAGTTATATGGCTATGGGTCAATATTAAGCAACCAACAATGGTGGTTAATCACCAAGAAACTATAGGGAAAACAACGGTTAATGATAGGGGAACCAGGGGTACGGGGTTTTGACCCACGGCCATATGATAGATAGAACTATAGTTGAATGGCCTTGTAAACCAAGGTATAGCTGAGGGGGACCCACCTTGTAGGAAACCGTAGGCATTCTTGTTATCGATATCGTCCAAAAGGCAGTTGCATCCATGTCGCGCCAGTGCCAAGTGCCGCCCTCGTTGGTGGCTACGCTGGCAAGTCATTGAGTTGATTATCATAGAACTGGTAAGTCCTGTGGTAATTCCTATGGCAACTCCTATTCATCAAACAGTATAAGTGTGTTCCTGTTCTCCCTTTTCCATGCTTTGCTTCCAGGTGACTCTTGTGCATCTTCAGAGCCCAAAAAAATTCGATTGAGACATATAAAGAACACCGGTTGATGGATCGTTATAACAACTTAACAACTCATTGAATCTGGACTTTCAGATGCTTTCTTAGGTCTACTATATATTTATATAAATAAATAAATAAATATATATATATATATATATATTTGCTAGCCCCCCCCCCAAAACCCACCTTTGTGCAGACATAGCAGATGCAGCAAATGAATTTGTCAAACATATGTGGGTGTGTCTCAAAATAGGGAGCCCCAAAAATGGTTGGTTTATTATTGCAAATAATTAAGAACTAGATGATTTGGGGGTACCCCTATTTTGAAAAACAGCCATGTGTATTTGTGTGTGCAGACACGAGAATAAGGAGAGACTAAGGCAAAAATAGGGAGAACACAAGGAGAGAATAAGAGAATAATAAAAGAGCAAATGGGGAGAATAAGGTCTCCTTAATATTCCCTTATTATCTCCTTATTCTCTCCTTACTATTTTCTCAAATTTTCTTTATTAAGGAGAACATAGGGAGAACCCAAGGAGAGAGTAAAGGAATAATAAAAAAGAGGAAATAGCGAGAGAATGAGGTCTCCTTAATTCTCTCCTTATTCTCTCCTTATTCTCTCCTTACTATTTTCTTATATTTTCTTTATTAAGGAGAAAATATGGAGAACACAAGGAGAGAATAAGAGAATAATGAAAAGAGCAAATGGGGAGAATGAGGTCTCCTTAATTCTGTCCTTATTCTCTCCTTATTCTCTGCTTACTATTTTCGTATATTTTCTTTATTAAGGAGAAAATATGGAGAACACAAGGAGAGAAAAAGAGAATAATGAAAAGAGCAAATGGAGAGAATGAGGTCTCCTTAATTCTCTCCTTATTCTCTCCTTGCTATTTTCTCAATTTTTCTTTATTAAGGAGAACATAGGGAGAACACAAGGAGAGACTAAAGGAATAACAAAAAAGAGGAAATAGGGAGAGAATGAGGTCTCCTTAATTCTCTCCTTATTCTCTCCTTACTAGTTTCTTATTTTTTCTTTATTAAGGAGAAAAAATGGAGAACACAAGGAGAGAATAAGAAAATAATGAAAAGAGCAAATGGGGAGAATGAGGTCTCCTTAATTCTCTCCTTATTCTCGCCTTATTCACTCCTTACTATCTTCTTATTTTTTATTTATTAAGGAGAACATAGGGAGAACACAAGGGGAGAGTAAAGGAATAATGAAAAGAGCAAATGGGGAGAATAAGGTCTCCTTAATATTCCCTTATTATCTCCTTATTCTCTCCTTACTATCTTCTGGTTTTTCTTTTATAAAGGAAAAAAATATGGAGAACACAAGGAGAGAGTAAAGGAATAAAATAAAGAGCAAATAGGGAGAGAATGAGGTCTCCTTAATTCTCTCCATATTCTCTCCTTATTCTCTCCTTACTATCTTCTTATTTTTCTCTATGAAGGAGAAAATATGGAGAACACAAGGAGAGAATAAGAGAATAATAAAAAGAGCACTCTCCTTATTCTCTCCTTTCTATTTTCTTATATTTTCTTTATTGAGGAGAAAGTATGGAAAACACAAGGAGAGAATAAGAGAATAATAAAAAGAGCAAATGGGGAGAGAATGAGGTCTCCTTAATATTCCCTCATTCTCTCCTGATCTTTTCCTTACTGTCTTCATATGTTTTTTTTTTGTTTCCTTGCTCTTCTCCTATGCTCCCCCTATTCTCTCTCTCTCTCTTTTTCTTTCTTGAATATCCCCTGGTTCTATCCTTATTCCCTCCTTGTTCTCTCTTTAGCACTAAGAAGGGAATAAGGGGAAAATATGAGAAAATCAGAAGAAAGTAAGGAGAGAATAAGGAGAGAATGAGGGAAAAATAGAGAGAACAAAAGGAGAGAATAAGATAATTATAATAAGAGAAAATAGAGAGAGAATGAGGTCTCCTTAATATTCCCTTATTATCTCCTCATTCTCTCCTTACTATCTGTTTATATTTTCTAATTGTCTCCTTGCTCTTCTTCTATGCTCCCCCTATTTTCTCTCTGTCTTTTTCTCCCTTAAATATCCCTTGATTCTATCCTTATTCCCTCCTTGTTCTCTCTTGAGCATTAAGGAGGGAGTCTCCTTACTCTTTTGCTATGCTCCCTCTATTCTCTCTCTCTCTCTCTCTCTCCTTCTCTCTTAAATATTGCCCTATTCTATCCTTATTCCCTCCAAGGAAAAGCTAGGGAGAACACAAGGAGAGAATGAGGGAGTTAATGATAAGAGCAAAATGGGGAGAGAATAAGGTCTCTTAAAAAATCCTCTTTGTTGTTTGTGATTTCCTTCTTATCTCTTTAGAGGAACGAGGGTATAAGGGGGGAATATGGGAAGAATAAAAGATAGGGATATCATAAGGATAGAAAAAGGGAACAATAATAAGAAGACAGTGGGGAGAGAATAAGGTCTCCTAAATTTAGAGAATAAGGAGAGAATGAAGGAAAAGTAGGGAGAACAAAAGGAGAGAATAAGAGAATAATAATAAGAGAAAATGGAGAGAGAATGAGGTCTCCTTAATATTCCCTTATTCTCTCCTTATTTTTTCCTTACTGTCTTCATATGTTTTTTTTGCCTCCTTGCTTCCTATGCTCCCCCTATTCTCTCTCTCTCTCTCTTTTTCTCTCTTAAATATCCCTTGATTCTATCCTTATTCCCTCCTTGTTCTCTCTTGAGCATTAAGGAGAGAATCTCCTTACTCTTTTCCTATGCTCCCTCTATTCTCTCTCTCTCTCTCCCCTTCTCTCTTAAATATTGCCCTATTCTATCCTTATTCCCTCCTTATTCACTCCTATAGCTCCCTCTATGCCCCAGAAATCATCCCATGGTCTTGTGCAATTTTGGTTTTTTGTTTTTTTGGTTTTTCCAGGGATAACCAAAAAAAAAAAAAAAAACAAAATTGCACAGACCATGTCTGTCCTGATAGGCTCCCCAGAGATCAGCCCATGGTCTGTGCAATTTTGGTTTTTTGGTTTTTTGGTTTTTCCAGGGATAACCAAAAAAAAAAAAAAAAACAAAATTGCACAGACCATGTCTGTCCTGATAGGCTCCCCAGAGATCAGCCCATGGTCTGTGCAATTTTGGTTTTTTGGTTTTTTGGTTTTTCCAGGGATAACCAAAAAAAAAAAAAAAAACAAAATTGCACAGACCATGTCTGTCCTGATAGGCTCCCCAGAGATCAGCCCATGGTCTGTGCAATTTTGGTTTTTTGGTTTTTTGGTTTTTCCAGGGATAACCAAAAAAAAAAAAAAAAACAAAATTGCACAGACCATGTCTGTCCTGATAGGCTCCCCAGAGATCAGCCCATGGTCTGTGCAATTTTGGTTTTTTGGTTTTTTGGTTTTTCCAGGGATAACCAAAAAAAAAAAAAAAAACAAAATTGCACAGACCATGTCTGTCCTGATAGGCTCCCCAGAGATCAGCCCATGGTCTGTGCAATTTTGTTTTTTTGGTTTGGGGGGGTTCCTATAAGGTGTTTTTTTAGCCTTATTCTTTAACAAAAAACTATGTAAAACACTGTAAATATCGCGATTTTTGATAAAGGGGTGGGTTTTTTGGGGGGGGTACCATATATTTATGTATGTATATCTACATATCATATACATGAATGCATGTATATCAACCATGACCTGTGAATCCCCGAAGCTCAAGTCAGTAGGCAGATGGTTTTCTGCTGAGCCGTCGGCTCAAGGGACAGGAGACTGCGCTGGCGCCATGAAGATCTATCTGAGACCACCGGAGTCCAAAAGTCGCAAGGATGACGTGGAGGTGGACCTCAACCCCGATGAGCTCATCGAAGGCGTTAGACAGAAGATCCAGGCGAGCAGCGACTGAGTAGGGTGGTTGGGTGGTTGTCTCCGCCACTGGCTGTCGCGCCAGGTCGCCGGAAAAAGTCCCCAAGCTTGGAGAACTGGGTCCACCCTGGCAGTTCCTAACCTTAGTCAATGCTTTATGATGCATAATCAACGGTTTATGAATGATTACATTAATGGTTTATGAATGATTTATGGTGCATAATCAATGGTTTGGGAATGGTTGATATCATGGATTACATTCTGGTAATCTCGAAGCTGAAAATCACAGGTTTGAATAGGGAAAACCATCTATGCATGGTGCATTTTCCACCCAACCAGGTTGCCACAGCAAGAATGATGGTATGATCAAAAGGTGGCGTGGGTGCCAACCATCACGGTTGAAAAAAGCTGATCTCACGAAGTATCGGCAGTATTTAGGCATTGTAAACACACATGGTTTCACCGAAAAAGATGCACAGTGTCGGACCCCAAGCGAGATTGGTGGAAAAACCATTAGCAGCCAATTCATGGCAATGAATCATGACCAACCCGAGCAATTTTTGGGAAGGTTGGTCATCATTAGTGACATCTGCCAATTAATCATCACCAACCTAGCCAAAAATGGTCGGAGATCCCAAGAGCTCCACAATCTGTTCATGAAGCAGCTGAGGTGCAGGGGCTCAGCAACATTTCACTGTTGAGAAAGCACAGCATGCAGTGGAGTGGGGCTAGGCAACGCCTTTGGGTTCCCACCAATGCCTTGGGGGTAGCTTCCAACCAGGAGAAGACGGGCTTGGACTGCTATAAGATGAAGTTCAACGGAAAGACGTTGAAAGACGACGAGACATTGAGACAGCACAAGGCGCGATCAGGGAACAACACACAGCATGCCGAAGCCAAACAAGGGAAGCATCATCCAGCATTGCGCTTTTGAAAAATTAGCTGTTGCTTCGCAAGTGATAGGTAGCATCATTACTAGTGACGCTGATCATTTTCGAATATAACAGCACACATTCGTCATTATTCGCGACCATTAAGCATAATATGCGCCTTCATGACCCACCATTCGCCATCACGAACATACGTCATGGCCATCATCAACTCATCCACTGCCGCTCGCCACGTGCAGCTGACTATCCTCTCCCTTTCAACCCTTTCAGGTTCATCCCAAACGAGATAGATAACAGCATGGCTCTGGGTGTTGAATTTCAGTGCTGTTTGTGGATTCACCACTCTCTTGATTAATGTTTCAGACAATCATGGTCACGTTTTTTTCCTCCCCGTCTTTTCGGTCAATTTCTAGGTATTAACGGCTGGATCTACGCAGCTTAGACATGACATACATGGTTACCACCCGGCACCATGCCCCAAGGCCTCCCCGATGGTGCTGGCAGGGTCAACCCTGGACACAGGGGCACAACCGGCCGTAGGTGGAGGAGAACGGCATCATCATGACAGAGCCCGAGTTTCATGGCCAGTATTTGCCCATGGGCGTGCAGCCCTCCATGGAGAAGAAGAGAAAAGCAGATGAGGAGCTGGAGAAGATGTTGGACTTGGCTCCGGAAGCGCCTTGCCTGAGCACCAGGGAAGTACCGTGGGGGATGCTTCGAAGGCGCCTCTCAAGTAGGGGTTGCTTCCAAGAGCAGTGGGGTTGATGTATGCTGGGTCTATGCCATGAATCCAACCCGCTGTCACTTCAACGCACCAACCTCCAGTTGTACCCAGGAGGAGACTTTTCCCGAAGCTGTGGACCATCCTTGAAGGATGATCTCAAAACTGTGGCTTATAGGTGGGGTTCATCACGTTCACCGACTGCAAATTGGAGGTTCATCATGAGCCATAGATAGTAAACGGAGACCATGGGGGTAGCTTTAGTCTTGGGGTGTTCCTCTCAGCCACAAGTTCAATCAATCCCAGGTTGGCATGGGTGGGGCCTCGCATTTAACCATCAATGGCTGACCGACAGAGTTGCGAATGCATGCTGGAACTGGAATCCTGAAGAATTCCTGATTTGTGAAGGGAAACTAGCTTCCAGGAGCGTATTTTCAAGCCCTAGCTTGTTTGGTGCTCGTTTTCGAACATCAGAATAGTTAGTAAAAAGGATTTTCTATGCTAGCAACAACCAGTCATAACTATGTGGCATAAAACAATTACCGTTGGATGTATTACCAACCAACTGTATTACCAACTGCAATCCCAACAGTTACATTACCGACTGTTGCTAGTTCAAGAGCATAGCAAGTTATATTATCAACTGTTTCGAAATTCGCAAGTTACATTACCAACTGTTGCTACCATTCACCTGTTGCTACTATTCAACTGTTGCTATTACCAACTGTTGCTATCAGTATTACCAACTATTCAACTTAATATTACCAACCAACTGTACATACTCTTGCTCATCCAACAGTGTTCAACCCCAGCGAGGTGCCCAACACGTGCGGCGTAACAGGTCCCACCTGTTGGGCACCACCCAGGTGAAGAAAGCTGCCACCGCAGCGGCAGCAGAGAACATCACCATGGCCGAAGTCACCTGGTGCGGCATCCGCGCCGGCGCCTACGGCGAGAAGGGCATGCGCCGACAGATGGAAGATGAGACCGTGCCCGGGCAGCAGGGGTGGCTGCTTGCGGCTGTCACTGATGGTGGTTGGGGGTGGTTGCTGTTGTTGCTGTTGTTTTTATTCATGTTCTTCAAATTTCTTGAATATGTTGTTTGTTTTGTGTTTAAGCAATGTGTTGTGAGTTTATTGCCAAAGACTCCCTCTTCACTAACTTGTCTACTTTGTATCATTGTTGCGTCTTTGATGCTTTTTGGGGATCAGGCATTCTTGACAGCTTCCAACAAGCATCAACAAACCGCATAGTGCTTAGTACTTGAAAGTTGGCTTCATCTATGGATCACAGGTGACGCAAAAGCCAAGAACATTCTACGAAGACTTGATTTCAGTAGCAAGACTGGAAGAACGGCGAAGTTGTGCAGACATTACAGTGAATATTCTGCAACTTTGTCTGTTCCAAATACGTAGAACACAGCTGCTTTACCTTCGCGTGTTGCAATCGCCCAGTTTTCCATGTGAGCTTCTGGTAAGATCTGCCAGGTGGTCACAATTCCCGCACATGGTCGTCCATGAATTGCTGGGCGACTGGTCATCCCCAATTCTACGGACGGGTTTCCTATTTCCTGTTGGCCAATTGGCATCAAGTTGGCGAATGGTCAATGGCTAACTCAATGGCTCATAGCTTAATTCTACAGGTCTGCTTGGTTTCCTGTTTCAGGCAGGTTGAACACATCGAACGAGGATGGTTTCCCTAATCAAACCGATGATTTCTTGGGCACCAGCATGGTCAGCTGTAACGGTTGATGGTTGTATTCCGATCATGTCCTTAAATTTTGCAACCAATAGATAAATATAGATAATATATATATATGTATATATCTCAACCACAATCCTATCAAACAATACCAACTATCAACCAAGAACTCATCACTAGAATCTTGATAGTGATAGTAATGACATCTATCAACCAATCAATAGGACTACCAACCAAGAAGCAGTCAGTAAGGCCTACCCTACCGGCCATATCGGTGACGAGCCGAGTTCCCAGGTGATTTGTCCATCCTTGCGGGATATGGTGCCGCAACTGCCGGAAGAACGAGACTTCGCACTCTTCGGCATCTTCGATGGGCACGGTGGAAAGCAGGCGGGGTTGCAGCTCAGGTGACTGGGATATGGCGAGCTGGGCCAAGCATTCAACCAACTAATGGGGGATACAACCAACAATGATAGGGGACCGAGGGGTACCGGTGAACTGACACACTGCCATACAGCCATGGTTATACACCCTATATCGTAGCCGAACTAATCCTTATAACTATGGTGAATGTTACCAGCTGGACCGCCCTGGACTGGTTGATGATTGCCCTTGCTGACGGACCGTGGTTGTAGCGAGTGGTGGCGTTTCAGGGCTTTCGTCCTAAAATTTCCTAAGCTGCTCTCGAATCGCAACGATGATCCCCAATGATGCCCTTGACATGCGCAACATTGTGATCCTGTCGGACACGCACATCCAACGAGCACATTCTTTTGGTGATTCATCTCGATGATCTCAGGGAGCTTGGCCGACTTAGTTTGCTCGCAAACGGCTGGTTTCTCCACAGCTATTGGCATAAGCCAACGGTCACAGTGACCACTACCTCGACATCACCCGCCAGCGCGATCCTGGTTGCTGCCCCTGATTCACATAGCGGTTTCTCAAGTCATTGGGGACCCCCAAATCATCCAATAATAATCATTGTGAGTAAGAAATACCATCCCTTTTAGTTGGTATATCCCCTATTATTGGCTTATTATCCCCTTGTAAATCGCCATTTCCGGCCAAAAATCAGTAGTTTCCCCTGGTTTATCAGCCCATGACTAGTGCCCCTTAGCCATAGCCCCTCCATTTTTTGTGGCTCCCAACCTCCGAACCTCCCACAGGTGGCCGAGTTCGTCAAGACCTTCCTGGGCCCCGAGTTGGCGAATGCCTACGCCAACGACGAGCCCAAGGAGGGACCCATGACGGACAAGCGCCTGATGAAGGTCACCGAGGCCGTGTTCCAGCGCATGGACTCGAGGATCGCCACGGAACTGGCAGGTGCCACCGGGCTGGGGAAGGGGAGGCCACCAAGCTCCAAGGACAGCTGGTGGTATTGGCCCATGGTTATGTAGGTGAGGTTCACCATGTTTTGATAGCTTGTTATTGTTTATGACCTACCTTGTGGGGTTATGATTTGCCATGATGTTCAAGATATAGGCCCAACTGCGTCACCGGCGCAGGGAGAAGAAGAACAACAAACTACACCAACCGTTGAATCAAGGGGGATATCCAAAACTCACCCCGCAATGGACCTAAGATGGGGTACCAAAATGTGGCTTTGGAAACATTCATCATTCACCCAGCACTCACTGGTGAGTCTGGGTGGGTTGCTGCTCCAGGTGGGAAGTGGACTGGCTGTTGGGCAGCTAGTAATCTGAACAGGATCTTATACAGGTATGATTCCATCATGAGATCATATGAGATAAAATATACATTGAGATTACATAGCTGATCATATGTTAATATGCCATATCATGAGATCATAGAATCATATGTCTTGATCTTCTCCCCGAATTATTCGATGACTATATATTCATCACAATGCCTCAACAGCCAACCAGAAGAATAGATCCAGAATATGTGCACTGATTCAAGCATCGAAGTCAGGCGCATTTGCACATTTGTAAAGCACTCTCACATATCTACACAGATACAAATGTTTCTCAAAATAGGGGTACCCCAAATTCATCCTATATATATATATAGATGATTTATAGCAATACACCAACCATATTTGGGGTACCCCTATATTCCGAAACCACCAAATGAATGAATATCTCAATCAACAGAAGCATAGCCATAGACCCAGAACCAGCCGGCTCCGGAGGTGCCTATGATGGCTGCACCGCGAACTTGATCTTGGCCAATGCCGAGAAGATGATCTGCGTGAACCTGGGGGATAGCATGGCCTACCTTAGCCGCCTCAAAGATCCCGATGACGCGGAGGATATCTTGTGCATCCCCTTGCAGCAGCGACAGCACAAGTGCTGGATGATGAAGGAGAAAGATCGAATCCTCAGGCATCCAGGGGTGGACGGAAAGCGGTGGAGCTCTGTTTGGTGGTGAGTGTGCAGCCAGAATCCATGGATTTGATAGTAGCCACATGGCTAGTTCTCTTCGTCGCAGTGCCGGTTCGTCCCTCCCAGTCAGAGTGGCATTTTCAGTCGACACATTCCTTACAGAGTGGTACCCCTGAGTTGCGGGGTTGGTTTATAGCCCACCTAAGTATAGTTATATCTACCATCAGTGGATCTTTACCCCAGCAATGACATGAATCGATGGAAATTGAGAAGCAAATTTCCATCGGGAGGTGACCTTGCCAAGGTTGGTGATAGAAATAGATGGCGAAGCATGGCAAAGCTAAGCCCAAGCAGTATGGGGGGCTGGAATTTCCCTTGGAACAGAGCCTGGATTTCTGGTTGGTGGTTTGATTGACTTTTTTATTTTCCCAGGCGTAACTATTGACAATTGGTTGCTTGACTAACATTTTTCATAGCAGTTGCCGGGCCTGGGCTCCTTGAACCAAGGGAAAGGTAACATTTTTCATAGGGGTGGTTCAACCACCAACTAGATTTGTGTCCAAAACTGCTGGTGCTCAAGCGTCCCAAGCCATGAACTAAGCTGAGGCGTCCCATGGGACCATGTTGGGCCCGTGACTTGCGTCCTGGGAGAGCAATGGCTGGTTGGTGGTTTGATTGACACTTTTCGAGGGTTTATAGTGGCAAATAATAGGGGATAATAACCAACAATGGTGGTTAAACACCCACTGGTTGGTGGTTTGATTCACATTTGTTATTTTCCCAAGCGTAATTATCAACAAATGGTTGGTTGATATTTTTTTAATAGGGGTTCAACCCACCAAGAAGAATAGGCTTTCTCAACTTCACTATGTCCCCAGTCGTCACTGTTGCAATTTTCCAGCGAAATGATGAGCCGATTGGTTGGTTATTCTCTCCTATTCACCATTCACCAGCTAGTCAAGCACGAGTTTGCCTACTGGTTATCAACTGGTTCCCTATTTTTCGCTCTAAAACGCAATGGCAGGTCCGGAGGCGCCGTGGAGAACGGACGCATCAACGGCATCTTGGAGGTGGGTGTCATGGGTGGGTCGCAGGTGGTCAGATGGTGAGTCTCATCAGGATGGGCTCATCATGGTTGATTCAATGGTTAATGATAGGCTTACAGTGGTTAATTCAATGGATCATAATAGCCAATGATAGCTAGGGTTGGAGTGTTGAACTTGTTGCTTTTGATTCCCAACTTCAACAATTCGTGCTTGTTGTTAGGGATCAACATCCACTGGCTGATTGGTTGTTGAACTTGAACTTTCACCATCAAAGACTTGGGGATGGAAAGGGGGTGAGACTGAACGCAACTAAAGTGAACCAACAGGTCGGTTGGATGAAACCCGACATTCCAACAGGTTGATGAGCCAACGGAACGTGAGTTGGAAGCATTGCTGTTGAAGTTTAAGCAACTTTACATACAGGATCAGCCCAAAAGGCTTGTGAAAGGCAAGCACCCCGGCAGGTTGTTAGACCATTAGTCAACCAGTGGTTGGTCCAGTGGAAGAAACCCGGGCTGCGGAGCATAGCTATTTGCCCTACGAATCAGATACGAACCCCAGTCAACAGCTATTGTGGTGGGATATACCACCCAACCCAGCAACAATTCAAACGCCAAAGTATTTCGCCAAGGATCCCTTGTGAACCTATGATTGAAAGCCACTGTTGGTCAGTGGACTATCACTTCCTGTGGGTGATTCGCTGCCAGGTGAGTCGCGCCTTTGGCGATTTGACCTTGAAGAAATTCGGAGTGCTGTGCACGCCCGAGTACATGAAGTTCCAGATGGACCGAGAGAAGGTGGATCGAGGGTTGGGGAATGGATCACGCGTCGTGGCGAGCTACGATGGGGCCCAGACACCGTCATGTTGATGGGTTAGCTTGATGGTAGGAATAATGGTTGATGCTGGTTGGTACGAATGGTTGTGTAAAATGATGGTCAGTACTGGTTGCTAAGCTGGTTCGTGATGGTCAACAAGAATGGCTATGATCATGGTTAATGATGGTTAGCAATGATGGTGACTTACGATTACTGATGGTTAATCAAGAAGAATGGCTATGACTATGATCATGGTTGAGATCCATCATTAACCATCATCAATCAGCATTAGCCATCATCAACCAGCACTAATCATCATTAACCATCATTGTATAACCATCATTAACCAGCATTAGCCAGTACATAGTAATAGTGGTTAATGATGGTTGTTGATGGTTGACGGTGCTTGATGCTAAGTGTACCCTCATCAGCTGCATGGCTGAAAGCTATGGCCACCCCCAACAGGTAAACCATCTAGAGCCAGCGAAGAAGCCATGGTTGTGTTGAATGATCAGAAGTTCATGATGCTTGGTGATGGTTGATGATGCTTGATGTTGAGTTGATGATGGTTAGCGATGTTCATGACGCTGAATGACCCATGCTCAGTCTGAGTGATGGGCATTTTTCACTGCATGCCTGTGTTCCGCATCCCTTAAAAATGCTCGCTTGGCCATTCTGGACCCCCGAAGCATTATTATCAGCAGCGACTATCATCCAGTGTCATTCACCACGAAGCGTTACTTACCAACGCTTAACCATTGTCAACCAGCTCAAGTCATGCTTTGGCCCCGTTACAATCGGTGCTCGGCACCTTGCGGATTCAATGCAAACAGCTTCGTTTTTCCCGGCTTCTCGCTGAGAACCAGCTAATCTGGATCATAGCAGGTGATCTTTTTGCTCCACCTGCTGCCTGAAACCTGTAAATTGACTTGTGACTGCCGTCAAGAACCACGACATCTTGGCTTCGTCCAGCAAGTGACCCACATACGAACCATTCACGTTAGCTCTTCATCCCTTGGGTCCCATCATCCAGGTAGAACCTTAAGTGTTCTTTTTCAGGACACTGACCCAGCAATGGTTTACTGGGGGGAAACGTATTTCCACAGTGCACACAACTACAATTTATCGTTCGCCATCAGCAACCACCAAAGAAACCACATCCATGAAATTTTGCATGGAATTCACCATGAATCCTCATGTTAGGCCCTGCTATCAAAAGCTAACCTAAACTGCCACGAATGCACCAATCAATGTCACTAAAACCCACCAAAAACCACTAAATTATCTCTAAAACCATATCATCCACTCAAAACCCACATATATCCCCCAACTCAGCGCCACTCACCATCCACAAAATTTTCCAAAAAACATCTCCCCCCCGGGGCCATAGCACCACAGCCCTGTGGCGCCCCCTGGCCCCAGGACCGCTTCGTGCTGCTGGCCTGCGACGGTTTCTGGAACGCCTGGACGGCCGCGGAGGCGTTGGAGTTCACGCTTTCGTTGGTGGCCAACGAAGAAGGCCGCGCGGAGCTCGAAGGCGATGCTGTGGACATACGAGGTGCGGCTGGGGTGGGTGGGTGGGGGTAGGGTTGGGGGTGGGTTGGTTGGTGGGGAGGTGGGGGTGGAGTTTGGTGGGGGAGGTTGGATGGTTGGGGTGTGGCTGATGATAGATGGACATGTTAGAACTGGCTGGTGCTTGGGAGGGAGTGATTTTTGGAGGGATCCTTATAGTCCTTTGAAGGGGGAGCCAGGCCAGGAGCGGCCCCCAGGAGTGCCCGTTCACCAAATGGTACATGAGTGCTAGGTGATTAGTGGCCAGGGTATGGTCAATGTGGGAGGCACAACTGATGGCTCATCCGAGTTGGTGAAGTGTTCACTTTGCTTGTGGCTCAGGGATGCTTGCAGGGCCCCTTTCACCCAGGTCACGCTGGCGACTTACCCAAATTACCCAAATGGCTTGTTCATTGATCAACCAATAAGCGGTATTGACCATGATTAACCAGTGATTAACCAATGGTCCAATGGTCAACTACATGATTACTATTTTCATCATCATTAACCGTTGCTTGGAAAGTTGGCCCGTGATCGTCACTAATGTTCACTCTCATTCATAGCCACATGAATATACGTTTACCGCGCAAAATTTTGCAAATTCCTAACCAGGAAAATGTAGGCATCGAGGGTACACCATGTATGAACAAATGGATGTTCATGCACCAAGCATCCTTGTGAGTCATGTCCCGCATTTTTCCTGCCAGCTTGAGCTTCAGGTGTTTGCAAAGAACTGGTCCAGCATGTGATTGAAGAAAGGAAGGCACAAGACAACGTGAGTGTTGTTGTGCTTCATATGATGCCCAAGGTGGGCTGAAGGATCATCGAACAGCTGGTTCCAGCAGCGTCTTGAAAAAAAGGCTCGAGCAAAGGCGGCAATTGGAGCCATGGGAGGGAAAACGGTAAGAATGACACCTGCCAGGAGTCCTCTTACAAGACAGCAGTTACTGGTGGAACTGGGTATTGTTCGTAGCAGTTGGTCATGCTGAGGCCCTAGGATTGAACAACTGAACTGTTGTGATTCACCTGCTGTGAAGGGTACCAATCTGTAGCAATGGCACGGCGAGTCAAAGTGCTTCCACCGTATCATATATGACATTTATGTAAGCTGGTATTAACCTCTGTGATGAACTTCATTGTTAGCAATTTGGTCATTCTTGAGTATCATTGGAACAATTTTGTTGCAGTTGTCACTCAAAATAACCAGGATCAAGCACTACCAGTCATCATTGGACTGTATTGGCAACGGTTCTGAACCAATATCAACACAATCAGCCATTCTTGTCCTTCCATTTGGAGTAGGCACCTCGGTTCCTTGTGATGTTTGTCATACAGTCAGTCCAACTAAGTTCTTCTGTGACCAGGCCACTGGTGTGTTGCATCCGAGGCACAGAAGGGCCGCAGTGCCAACACCTGTACAAGGGCACCAATCTCAAGAAGCTCCTGGGCGGAAGCTGCGATTCTGAGAATCATCGTTGTCAAATCTGACGTTGCACAACTGGCTGCTACGAAGCGGTTCGCGCCTGTTTTCCAAGATGTGGGGTCCAGGTGTTCTGTTCCTGTTCTGGCATTTTCATCTGTACTCCTGAGAGTTTCATCTGACTTATGAACCATCAATTGAGCAAAAGTCAAACATCAATTGACCATTAGTTAATGATAATGTCACCACAAATTCAGCATTCATCAGTCGTGAATAAATCATCAATTCATCAAAAGCATCAATTAACCATCATGACCCATCAATTCGCCTGCAATTCAACCCGTATTGACCATCAAGTCACCATCAATTCGCCATCAATTCACCATCAAGTAACCATTGTGAATCGGTTAAAATCAGTCATCAAGTGAGTTAACATCAGTCAACCATGAATTCCCCACCTTTATAGCCATCATTTGCCGACCATTCAAAAACCATGAAGTGACCATTGACCATCATTCATTACACCATTCATCAAGCATCATCACCCATTACTTAGCCAAGTTAGTCATCACCAAAGCCATCATCACCCACTACTCATCGACCATCACCACCCATTCCTCGAGCATGGTAACCATCATCAACCCATGAAGTCAGTGCCCTCGTCCCAGGGTGCGCTGGACGTCCACCGCCAAGTACTTCACGGAGGTAGTGGAAGCGCGACGGACCATTGTGGATGTCCCTTGGGCTCCAGGGCGCGTCTTGGTGGTGAAGGGCTTGATTTACAGCGAATTCGGGTGATTTACCAGCCATAATTTTGTGAAGGGGTTGCTTAATGGCATAAATTCAAGTTACCAACCATAAGTTGGTGATTTTATGACCGCGTACGCTTAATTAATGGTTATTTGATGGTCGTCCATGGCCATGGTGATATCCCCACGGCCATGGCCGTTGATAGTAGGGCCACCAATCAGCTTGGGGTTTACAGGGGCCATTCATGGACAAAGCCTTATGCCAAATGAATAGTGATTATATGGCTAATTATTGTTCATTGATCATGGACAAATGTTTGTTGGTTGATTAGTGGTTATTTTATAGTTTGTTGATGATTTCTTAACACTATCAATTGATTGTCACTTGATGGTAGAGTCACGATGGATTGCTGACGAATGATGAAGTAACGGATTTTTTTTACGGTCTGTTAATGGCTAATTCATCGTGAATTGATGGTTAGGTACGGGTCAACTAGTCATGAATTGACAGCTGATTTGTGGCTGATTGATGGTTCATTGGCGGTTAGTGAATGATGATGATTTATGATGATTTCATGGCCCACTGATGGTTGCTTAGTGGCTAATTGATGGTTTGTTTGTGCTTAGTCAGCGGTGTGAATGGATGGTACGTGGATGGTAGATTTGTGGCTGATTGATGGTTACGTCACGTACTACATATGATGGGTTATTTTACAAAATAATCATTTTCATTTCGAGTCCCACAGATGCAAAGGGGGGTCAGTTGCGAAACATCCATCCTCGATCAAAGCCTACTGTGGGCTGTGAAAATCTGTGAAAGGGATCACAGGAATTTCTCATTTCTCCAACCTGACAACTTTGCATCAATTTATCGTCAATTGATAAATCGTCAATGAACGATTAAGTAACCATTAACGAAGCATAAAAAGCCATTCATCAATCACTATAAGTGGTGCTTTTTCGAAGCGGAACAGAACGGGAAACGCACTGTACAAAATCAACCTTGAATGATCGTTGCGCCCCCCGACTTGAAGAAAACGTGGATTAACCAGTATAATATGCCATTAGCAAACATAAATTGAGCATGAATTAACCACTATTTTGCTTCTACTTGACCACATGAGGTACCCATGAATTAACCGTGATTGACGATAAAAATACATTTAGCTTCCCCTGGTTTGGTGCTTCCCCTGGTTGTTGCTCCCCACACGACTATTCACCACAAAAAGGTTGCTAGTTCCCCTGGTTGGCCGCATGACTCTAGGACTTCCACTACGTTCGGCGTTTCGAACATGGGTGGATCTGGCAGCCCTTTTGGCCTCACGCCACGTGGAGCCTTGGCATGATGGCCTTTGTGGTGCCCTGCAGATGCCAGTCATGTGTATCGAGGAGGCTCCATGCCGTTCTGGTTGGTGGCTTGATTGACATTTTTTTACTTTCCCCATTGTTAACTTAAATGGTTGGTTGGTTGTCTTGCGCATATTTTTCAATAGAGGTGGTTCAACCGCCAACCAGATTGAGAGTTGTGGTTCCACTTTGTTGAGTCACCTGTCATGAGGCTGTGAGAAAGCTGTGGCTTCCAAATCCTACCATGGGTCGAATTCCGCTGCATCGCTCATCTCCTTGGGGAGATGAAGTGACCGAGCATATCGGCGACAGCTGAACCCCTGTCAACAATATCAACAGAAACCATCTTTTGGTTGACATATGGTGGTTTCTCAGAATAGGGGACCCCCAAATCATCTTATTACAAGCCATTTATAGTAGTAAACCAACCATTTTTGGGGTCCCCCATTCTGAGAAACCACCATATATCTTCCAGGGGCATAGCCTGCAGTCATCAACAAACGGGAACCATTCATCGGTTTAATGATCTTCCAGGGGCATAGCCAGCCTTATCCCCTATTAATCACAAGTTAATCCCCTGCTGAAACATATATATATATGTATACACATATAAATACATATATATATATATATGAGTATTGATATTTATTTATTAATACATTTATATATATATATATATAGTACCCCCTCCCCAAAAGTCTACCTTTTATTCCCCAGATAGCTGACAAGCTATAAGGAGTTCTTACTTCTCTATTGTAGGGCCTTCAAATTACAAACGCCAAATCTGAAACTTGCCGAGCAGAATCGTGATGAAACTCAAGAACGCATATGACAACGTCAAAAACTAAACTGCGTTGTCAAAGAAAAAATGAACAAGTGGCGTGCTACCACTTGAATATTCACAAAGGCCATAAACGAAACAAATTGCAAGATATGAAAACTTTTGCTGACAATGAAACTTAGTAAAGCACATGGACGATCAAGAATTATGACATGATTTTGGAAAAAGATGAAGAAGAAAACAACCACAGTGAAATACTATCTCTTGTAGATTTTGGGGAACCGTTGCCAGAGAACAAATTGCGTTGTCGGAGAAACAAATCACAAATGGACGTTCGACGACTGCAAAATGTCGAGAGGTGACGAGGGAAATTACAAACGCAAGATCTGAAACTTGCCGCGCGGAATCGCGATGAAACTCAGGAAAGCACATGACAACGTCAAAAACTGTGAGAGAATTTGGTGACTAAAGGAAAAAGTAAAACCGATTCACAAAACCTGCCTAAATCTTGCACTTGTTGGCGAAGCGTTGCCAAAGGACAAATTGCGCTTTAGTTCGCCCAATGGAGAGTCAAATACATTTGGGATACATAAAGAAGCAAATTCAATTATAGATGGATCGTGTTTTTCTATATGTGAATTTATCTGCAAAAAGATAAAGATATCAACATATATGTTAATTGTACAAGGATATCAAAAATTCCACAGCTGGATGAAGACAATTGGGGTGAGAGCAGCAAGATTGTACGCCATGATTTTTTAATTCACAACACTTTGGTTTGATTAAGTTGAGGTATTGCATCATGAATACACTTGTGTGGTCAGGTCTATGGATTGAAATGTATTTGACATTGGTGCACATGTGAGACAAATATGGTTGATGCAAACTTTTCAAGCGACGATGCGTTGAGGGAACCCGTCCATGCGTCTTTGTAGATAGAATTGGCGTTGGTGATGGCCGCGCAGTTTTGAAACCGTGTTGCAGAGGCAACAATTGAATTAATTTTCGGAAACCATGTCAACAAATGAAACAGTCTGGAACATGCCAGATGAGCTTTGAACTGGATTGAATTTGTCTCTCTGTTGTGGGGATCTGCAAAAAAATGACATCGATTTGAAGTTTGGCAACAGTGGATGTGTTTATGGAACACACGTTCGAACAGCCACGATTGCACCGGTGCTTGGAAACGCTGTAAGTGTGAGATCTGCTGTTTGGGCTTTGCTCGAGCTGAACATGGTGAGAAATTTTAAGGAAGATTATCGACAAGCGAAATGGCGCACAAGAAAAAACATTATGACATGTTTTTCAAAAAAAGCAATGTTTGTGATACATAAATCAGCGCTAAAGATTTCAAGACAGTTGCGTTTGTTGGAAGCACCAATTTGGTTTTTTGTTTCAAATGCAGCAAACAAAAGCGTATGTATTTGTGGTCAAGAATTGTGAGTGTAACTGTTGCCGTGTTGATGTCTCACCGTCATGGTGGGATTTCAACCAGACCCTGTATGGAGTGAACCTTCCCGATCATCTTCAAAGCTTGATGTTTGCCAACTACTTTAACCAGAACCTGGATGGGGTGACCTTGCCCACAAATCTTCAAAGCTTGAAGTTTGGGCATCGCTTCGACCAGAGCCTCAATGGCGTGATTTTGCCCAACAATCTGCAAAGCTTGACGTTTGGTTCTTGTTTTAATGAGAGCCTGGCTGGGGTGAATTTGCCCAGCAATCTTCAAAGCTTGAAGTTTGGCAACTCCTTTAACCAGAGCCTGGACGGAGTGAACTTGCCCTTCAGTCTGGAAAGCTTGTCGATGGGCTCCGTGGTGTTGAGCTGGCAGTGATTGATCTGGTCTTTCCTTTCGCGGCCCGCAGGGTCCTGCGGAAAAGGGAGGTTTTCGAAGTGGACGAATGGAAATGACAGTGAGAATCCTGGACCACGGGGAAGTTTGGACTCCTGGCAACCCGCAAACTACCATCCCAAGAAGTATATGGATGGTTCATGGCTGCTGCTGTGCCATGGTTGGTGAGGGTTAACAATCCTTCGTGATGATGAATCAACATGTGTGGATGCTTTGGCAAGCTAAATGCAACCAAACAGAGGTTTCACATCCCAACATCCCAAGATGTACGACGTTATCTACGCCGATGTGGCCGTCTCCCCGCTGTGTGGTCTTCCAGGTCTGATCCGATGGTCACTCGGCACAAGAAAACCTTAGAAAAATGGAAGAAAAGAAGATAGAAAGAGAAGATATTTATGAAAACAAACAAGTAAAGAACTCAAATACATATGAAGAGATATGAAGAGGTGACAAAGAGAAGAAGGGAAGAGAAAGAGATGGAAAAGAGGATAGGGATGGGAAAGATGCAGAAGACGCTTTCAGAATTCACACTAAAGCCCAGGTCTTGTGATCAACCTGGCTTCGCGGCGAGACCGCAAAAGACAGACACATGCTGAAAGTGTTGCAGGCTTTAAAGCTTAAAGCCAGATGGATTCAGGCAATTGATGGTGCCACGGTGTTTGGAAAAAATGCCCGGCTTTTGCTGTTGAACTTTTGATGACATTTTGCGTGCAAATCTGATCACTTTTGAACAACAAATCAATTCAAACTTTTGTGTTTTGTGCTGTTTGGTTTTACAATGTTTTACAGGTAAGTTTTGTTTGCATTTATTTAGATTCTTCGCGTAAGAGTAATTTGGTGTTTTCGTCTGGTGTTAATGATGTTCAGGCACCAAGGGAACCAATGAAATTCATTGGGTGGTTGTCGTTTTTTCTTGGCTTCGTAACCTTGTCGCAATGCATTATCATCGTATGTAGTGTGCGATGCATCTGCTGGTTGTGTGATCATTTCTTGGTTTTGAAGCCTTTTGGCAACACATTGTCAAGACCATCATTGTATGTTGCGCGCGATTCATTGGGTGGTTGCGTGATCATCTTTTGGGATTTTGATTTTTTTTTCAATGCGCTGTGAAGACCATCGTTGTACGTTGCGCGTCTTGATTCAATTCAAGGTAAACAACTATGTCGACGAGGAGGCCGAATGTTCCACGAGGGGCATGGACGTGTCAGAGCCAGCTGGAACGACCGGCGCCTGGACAAGAATTGATGCGTAATGTTTGCAGTTCTTTTGTTTCAATGTTGTTGTTGTTGTTGTTGTTGTTGTTGTTGTTGCTGTTGTTGTTGTTGGCTACTTGGACACCAGAAGCAGGATTTTGCTGTCACTGCGCGTGTCAACCGCAGGAGATCACAGACCCGTGTGACCCATCGGTTTCGACATGGCCAGTCGTTCGGACACGGAATCCCGGATTTGTCGGGCTTTTTAGGATGCATTCGATCAAGCCAACTCACGTACCCTGCAGTGGATGGAACTACTTTCCATTTGGTCTTAGCTGTTGCCGAAAATTTTCTCGACGCTTGAGCTTGGCGCGCGCGCGGCCGGTTGCGCGCCATTGACGCGCAGGCGGACAGTCTGCAAACATTAATGAGTAGATACATAAATAAATCAGTTAAAGTGAAATATACATAGATAAATCAATACATAAAAATCAACAAAAATTAAATACATAAATCGAAAATATTTTAAATATACACAAATATATGTATATACATATTTTTATATATATATATATACACACATATATACATACGTATTCATCCCCTAAAAAACTTGCAAATGCCTTAAGAAAGAGAGAGGTTGGAAATGGGGGCCCAGTTTTTACGTTTTTTTTGCAGGTTTTTTAATGATGTTTACGTGTTCAAAGTTGCTTTCAGCAAAGGTATATGTTGGATCAAAACTCAATATGACAACCATGTCAATTCCATCTATTACTTCTGAAAAAAATGTTGCACATGTACCTTATGAATCTATTCCCTCGTGGTTAAGCTTCAAAATGTTGAGGTCTCATGTTATCTGATTGTAAACCATAGTGGGCTGGTGATTGGCTATCAGTTCTGAATGTATGATTGCAAACTATGGTGTGTTACTAGCTTCGGGAGTAGCTGCATTCTGTGGATATTGGTCAAGCTCCATGGGGCACTGATCAGTGATCTTTCCATGGTTATGTTTGACTGCAATCTATGGAACACCTGCCTTGACTGCGTTACAATGTTTTTTTTGTTTCTCCCCCCCCCTCCCCTCAGGATTTTTTTACTTTGATTTGTTGGTTTCTCCCCCCCTCCTCGGTGACCGGAGCCCCCGAGCCCAGAAGGATAACTGGAGACCTCATTGCTTCAGGTTGTAATTCGTTTTTAATTTGAACACAACACTCTCCATTGTCAAATTTGAATATTAAATCTAAAAAATTAATGTGTTTCAATTTAAACTTTCAAAGAAAAGGAAAAGAGAAGACAGGAAAATTAACATAAAGGATTTGTAGGCGACGAATGGAGCGCAAAAAAATTGAATCTATATGTGAATATGCCCTTGGTGTTAAGGAACGCAAATGTAAAATTTAAAAGGGAATAAAGTCTGAACAATCGATTGAATTGTGAATGACATATGAACAAAACAAGAACAACATGTTCAAAATACTGCGTTTTCAAAAGCACGCAAAAACTGGGCCCCCATTTCCCACCTTTCTTTAAAAAAAACGCGATCTAATTGGGTTTTCGTTGTTTTTTGGACGTTCGGTGTCTAAGGCATTGGGGTTCCCTCACCAAAGAACAACGGACGCAACCGCTGCAAGAGGCTGACAGCATGGGGCAGGGTGGTGCGGTGGGAAGCACCGCTTGGGAAGTTGGTAGGTTGGTTGGTAGGTTGGTTAGGTAGGTTGGTTGGTTGGTAGGTCGGTAGGTTGGTTGGTTGGTAGGTAGGTAAGTTGGTTGGTTGGTTGGTTGGTTGGTTGATGTCTATCATATAGATCTGGGATGTAAGTATAAAAATAGGATGTGAGTTGGTTTTTGGGCCAGAATTGCCCCTAGGGATAGGACAAGAAGGTTTGTTGGATGGTCCATCGGTTGAAAATGCATGAAGATATGAAAATACGGGTTTTAAATGAACATACAAACAATTATGGTTTCTTTTCTTTCTCATAATCTGACATGGACGTTTCCCGAATTTGGGGTACTCTTAAACCGCCCCGAAAATGCTCTCTTTTGCAGTGAAACCATCGATTGGGCAATGGGTTGGTTGGCCGTGCATTTTTTCTTTTTAATTTTTTCAGCATCCATTAGTTGCTCACAATTTGAATAGCTGGACCCCAACATACTTCACCATCGGAAGGTTTGGTTGACCCATGAGATATCCACATGAGCATAGCCCCAGTTGCAGGCCATAAGTGTGTGGCAAAACTGACCACCGAACAGCTTGCAGAGGTGGATATCCCCTATATAGTTGTTGGTTATCCCCTATTGATCATTGTAATCCTTCATAAAACCATCAATTTCTGAACCATCACTATCATATATGGATTAGATAGTTGGTATATTCCACTTTTGTTGGTTATTATTCCCTATCATTAACAACTCACCACTGGTAATATATTGTTGTAGTTGGTCACCCATTAACCATCAGCTCCATCATATACTTCACCACTCAAGGATTACCCAACCAAATGCTAGTATACACCTTAGCGAATCATAACCATTACTGAACCATTGGTATACCATTGGTTTTCCCTATCACGAGCCATCAACACCACCACGACTAGTAGTTGTTTAACCATTTTTGTTGGTTATTACAACTATTACTCGTTTAACAAATAGTTCAAACACTTTGGTGAAACAACTACTAGTCCAAACATATTTTGGTCAAACACCACCACTATTAATCTGGCTGTGGGTCAAAACCCTGTACCCCTGGTTCCCATCATTTACCATTGTTTTCCCTATTATTGTTGCTTAATGTTGCTGGTTCATATTGACCCATAGCCAGCTATTACTTCAGCCGTTGCACGTTCGAGGTCGATCCGCAAGAGCTCCTCCGCATCGATGTGGTGCAGGGGGCACCCAGGGGCACCCAGGGCGTGGCCGGCGGCGCCGAAACGCATCAGTGGCTGCTGGCGACCCATGAGGGGCACTCTCTGGCATAGAAATCGCTGGTTCTACATGGCGAGCTGGGTCAAGCAGTTAACCAACCAATTTCATGGGGGATAATGAGCAACAAATTTATAGGAAAAACCATGGTTAATGATAGGGGAACCAGGGGTACGGGGTGTTGACCCGCTGCCAAATAGCTTTTCTTTCCCTTTAAGAAGCCATAGAATTAGCTACGGCTTGTTTTTTGGCCCACCGTGCACGGAAGCACCCCATATGTCTCGTTTGATTACGGCGTATTTCTCCCTTGTTGGTTGATATACCCGCACCATCCTACATCCACATACCCTCGTTTGAGGTGTTTACGCATACCCAGTCCCCATAACACTTTGCAATTCGTTGTAACTAGGAACTACCGCAGCTCGCCGATTGGTTGGTAGTCAAGCTAGTGTTTTTCGCAATCTTGGAATCCCTTGGAGTGAGCGGTGGTGAAAGCCCGACAGTGTCATGGATGGTGCAAGAGAGAACCAACAGCTAGGTTTTACCTTCACTCAATGTGAAACCAGCCACCAGCAGCATTTAGTATCAGCATATTAACAATTTGAAACCATAGATTAGTGTAATGGCCATTATTAGTAAATATCAACCATTAATAAACACCACATCATTAATTAATCATCAACCAGTCCTAGTTGATTACTAGTTGCTTATTGACCATTACTTACCACTACTACTAACCAGAATATATAAACCATTCTAAATGTTGCATTTGTTACTATCATTGTAATCATTACCCATCATTGACCAGTAAACACCATTACTATTCACCACTACTATTAGTTGGATATTAGTATATCATAAACATTCATACAGCATTGTCAGCCATCATGCACCATTACAAAGCGTTCGTTAGCGATCATTAACCCTCATAAACGATAAATAAATCTATTCACCATTACTACTCAACACTATAAACCATTACTATTAACCAGTATAAATTATAAACGATCAATAACGCATATTTACTCATGTAACCATTACAACTCATATTAATCCACCATTGCTATTCACCATTATCAACCAGTTTTGACCATTCACCATTACTATTCACCATTATCAACCGTTGCTATTCTCCAGTAAAAACCATCATAAATCATCGAAGATGGTTGAGATAACCAGTTAATATTAACGGAAATACAAACCATCGTGAACCCATTCAAACCACCACTATTAATGATTATTATTAACCAATATGATTAGCCATTATATTCACCATTATCAACCAGTATCATCATTTAACATTATTAACGACTACCAGTATTAACCACTACAAGCCAGTATAAACAATTTCTATTGACCATTGTGAACCATTACTATTATGAACTCACCCTTACTATCAACCATTATCAACCAGTCTCGATACCTATAACCTATCATCAACCAGTATAAACCATCATAAACCAGTATCATCATTAACCATTTTTGACCACTATGAGTATTAACCACTATTAGCCATCATAAACCGTCATTCTCAACTTATCATTTTGAATGAACTCACCTTTTTCCACCCATCATTAGCAACCCAACGTCCAGGTGCGGCCTCTCCAAGTCGGGTCCCATTTCCAGCCGTGGACACCCGGGGGTCGCGCGTAGCGCGGTTCCGGTTGGTTGGCGACGGGTGGTTGACGCATCGGGTGTTTCCGCGGCGAGGAATGCCTAGGAATAGCGTGGTTTATGGTAGTTGATGAGGGTTAACGATGGTTAATGATGGTCACTAGTGGTTGATAATGAGAAAGGTTAAGGAAACTGCATGGTTGATCTTGGTTGACAATTGCTGATGGTGGTTGACCATGGTTGATAATGGTTATTGATCCGTTTTTTAAGGGTCAACAATGGTTGATAACGGTTGATAGTGGTTAAGTATGGTTGGCAATGGTGAGTGATTCTATACTAATGGTGAAAAATGGTTGACAATGGTTGGTAATGGTTGGTAATGGTTAAGTGTGGTTGAAATTCATTGATACATCTTTACTCGTGGTTAATATTGGTTGATAACGGTTGGTGACGCTTCATATGTGCTGAAAATGATGGCAACTGGTGGCGATGCTGA